>PVKU01000287.1:222500-573777 GCA_004027475.1 Anoura caudifer | reverse complement strand
TGCTAGGATTATATCCTGGAAACCATGAAACACCAACCCAAAGGATCCTATGCACCCCAATGTTCATAGCAGCACAATTTACAATAGCCAAGTGTTGGAAGCAACCTAGGTGCCCATCAATAAATGAATGGATCAAGAAACTATGGTACATTTACACAATGGAATTCTATGCAGCAGAAAGAAAGAAGGAGCTCCTACCTTTCGCGACAGCATGGATGGCACTGGAGAGCATTATGCTAAGCGAAATAAGCCAGGAGGTGAGAGACAAATACCATATGATCTCACCTCTAACAGGAACCTAATCAAAAAAACAAACAAACAAGCATAATATAACCAAAGACACTGAAATTGAGAACAAGAGAGGAGAGGGATAGGAATATCCCTCCAGGGAAAAGGGGAAGGGATTAGAGCAACAAGTATGAAAGACATATGGACAAAAGCTAGGGGGGGGTGGAAATGGAAGGGAGCTGGGGAGGGCTGGGGCGGAGGGACGGGATGGGAGTAGAAAACAGAAAACTGTATAAGAACAACAATTAAAATAAAATTTAATTAAAAAATAAAAAATAAATAAATTAACACCAATGTAGAATGTTTATATATATAAACATATATATATGTAGTTATATATATGTAGTAAAGATAATTAGCATAAGTTTCAGAATAAATGATTCTGGTTAGGGAGAAATGATGAAGGGATCAGAAAGACCCAGATGGTCAAGCTGGGGGAGACCTCAAAGATACTTCATGTACTACCATTTCATTAATTTTGACAGCCAATTATTTTTTAAATTTTAACATCTATGAAATGAGGATGTGTCTTACAAGCTATACCATCTTAGAGTTACACTTGGCACTACATTTTCTTTCTCAGTAGTACATAAAATAAGGGTGTAACACAAGCAATGGAGTGAATGAAATATGGCTGGTCCTTAAACTGTATGGTGGAAATATGGGCATACAGTTTATTTTTAATTACTTATATCTTACAGATATATTTGAATATTCTTTTTATATACTCAATGTATAATAAAGTCAAATTAAAATAGTTAACAATCATGGGTCAGGTTAACAGAGCAGGGAGAGGATTAGGAGTGGAGACAAAATTTGATAGGCCTATGAACTTAGATGGTGATGGTCTATAGAGATAAAGGGGGAGGAATAAGTCTTATATTCCAGGATAAAGACAGAGATAGGATTCAAAAGCCTTAGGAAACAGGACAGTGTAAGGAAGAGTATGAGAATTTGGAAGAGTTTGGTTCTGAAGTCAAGCAGGATAAGAATTGGGAAGGAAAACGGTGGGGGCGGGGTTGAAGCTCTAGAACAGTGCTGTCCAACAGAACTTTCTGCAACAGTGAAATTTCTGTATCTGTACCATCTAATATGGTAGCCACTAGACACATACTAATGCGGTTATTAAACATTTGGAATGTGAAAAAAAAAAGAATACCAAAATTTTTGAAAAATAACATTACTCCAAGATGCTAAAAAATAAGACCAAAAATAGATGAGATATTTATAACAGTAAAAGTTAAATGTCCACTTGTAGAAAATAACAAAATCATAACAATCTAGATGACTTAAGCAATAGTGTCCATCAACTTGGTCTAATTGACATCAATAGGACAGTCCAGCCAACAATAGCAGAAACACATTCTTTTCAAATGTACATGGAATAGTCACCAAGATAGACTATCTTGGGGGCCATAAAACATATCTTAACAAATTTAAAAGGACTGAAATCATACTAAGTATCTTCTAGGAAAATAATAGAAATAAACCATTTATAGAAGATATAGCATAGATGTTTCTGACTGATTTATAAAAAGAAACACTAAATGACAGAAAGCAATTATTTTTTTAAGTCATAGATTTCCAAGGACACAGAACAAGGGAAGAGGAAACAGAAACACAATTTTGGAAGCAGACAAGCAAATGAACAAATGGTTGCCTATGTACAAGAATGGAGAAAGCTGAATCCTATGCTAGGAAAGAAGAAAGTCAAGGAGAAACCTGATTTACACCACAGATACTCCAAAAGGTTTCAGAGTTTATTGTTCCCATTACCTGTGAAGTGGAGTGATGGCATGGCTAAAACCAAAAAATAAAAACAAACAAAACAAACAAAAAAACTCCCTCTCCTATCTAGAAGAAGATTGGAGTTTATTCTCTGCAAGGGAAAAATTACAGGTTCTGTTGACTGCAGGATGTCAAGCACAGTAGAGAGAAAGGTACCATACTGAAAGTGTCATATGAAATAAAAGTTTGCATGCTGAATGCAACTTTCTTGACTTCCAACTTTCTTTCTCTACTTGGCTCTCAAAATATGGCAGCCAGGCTTATACCTTGCAGGCAGGGAATTGGAAAAGTGTTTTTTCTAGGAACTCTGACCAGCCAAAAAGTTATACACTAAAAACACTGACATTGTGCAGTTTCTCTGCAAAAGGGTCTGGCCAGAAACTACCTAAAGTCATCAGGTCTCAGGTCTCTGCAAACAAGTCCCCAGTATTTCAGTGCTCAACCATTATACCCAAGAAAACAATCAAAAATCCTGAAATATTAGAAGACCTCTAATATCTCTCTCTCACACTCACAGACAGAGAGGGGAGGGGATGAGAAAAGCAAAGACAAGTTGTAAGAAATAGATTACCCAGGGGAAAAAGACTTAAAGAAAAACAATCATTATTTTCCTCATAGGAAAATGAGATGTTGCATCTATGAAAGAAGAGAAGGATGCCAAAAAAAGAATACTCTGAGCATATAAACAAAAGAGGTCCTGGAAATACCAAAAAAAAAAAAAAATGATAGCTGTTTTAAAAATCTTAACAGCAGGAAAAATTTTCTTGAGGCTATCTTCCTTAGTCACAGTAAAAAGACAAAGAAATGGAAAACAGGAGAGAAAATAAAATTACAGGACTCTTCCCAATAGGTCTAATATTCTCATAAAAGGAGTTCTAGGAAGAGAGAAGAGAAAATGAAGAGGGAGAAATCACTAAAACTATTATTCAAAAATATTTGCCACAACTGAAAGACATGAGTTTCCAGACTGAAAGGACCCACCAAAGATGAAAAGAGATCCTCTGCATGTCATATCAGGAAATCTCAGAACATTAATTAAAGAGAAGTTCCTTAAAACTTTCAGAGAGAGAAAAGTAGGTCTCATAAAATATCAGAATGATATCAGACCTCCCACTGGCATCACTGGCAATTAGAAGATGATGGATTTTCTTTTTTTTTTAATGATTTTATTTATTTATTTTTAGAGAGAGGGAGAGAAACATCAATGTGTGGTGGCCTTTCGAGCACCCCCTACTGGGGACTTTGACTGCAACCCAGACATGTGACCTGACTGGGAATCAAACTGGTGATCCTTTGGTTCACAGGCTGATGCACAATCCACTGAGCCACACCAGCCAGGGCTGAATTATCTTTAAAAATTCTGAAGGAAAATTATCTCCAACCAACATTTCTATTGATAGCTAAACTATTACTATAAAACAATTTCCAAAACTTCACCTTCTATGAACTCTTCTCTCTAGGGAAGTCACTGAGAGAGGTGCTCTACCATAACGAGGTAGTAAACCAGGAGGATCCAGGAAACGAAAGTCAACAAAAGAGAGTAGAAAGAAACCCCCAGGAGGATGGTGGAGTTAGGTGCTGAGGTAACTACCTGGAGCATCAGAGAAAGCAACGAGACAAGGCAAGGAATGCTCTGAAGGCTCCAGGAGTGATTTCTTTAAGATGACAGACTGTACTTGACGACCATGAATATACTGAGAGGGGTTTGGGGTTGAACTAGGATAAGAACATAGGAAATGAGGCAAATATGAAAACAAGAAAATTGTCAGCTCTAAATAAAATTAAAAGGTTTGTAGAAAGGAAAAATAAACAGAATAATCAGCCATGAATGACATTTGCTTGGTTCTTAACCTTGGCTGAACATTGGAATCATCCAAGGAGCTTTTAAAACAACAGATGCTCAAACCACACCTGGATCAATTATATCAGAAATAGGCATTGGTATTTTTTAAGCTCCTCAAGTGATTTAAATGGGCAGCCAGTAACAAAAACTACTGACCTATTCATAATAAAATTCTGAGTATCAACATAAGCAAAACTACAACATATTAGGAGCATAGGCAGAAAGTAGGAGGATGGTAGGGATGGAGAGTAGTTGGACAGAAAGTTAATCCTCAGCCTTACCTGATAGGAAGTCAGTTGATAATGCCTGAAACTGAGACATCAAGAAGTAGCTATACAAGCATGTTATATAGACTTACAGATATGAAGATAAACACCAAATGAAACATCTAAAATACTTGAGAGCGAGAAATAAGGCAGGGGTTGGACTCCACATCTCTTGTAATATGTCTCGCAGAACTGCTTGACTCTTAAAACTATGTGCAACTATGAGACTTTGATGAAAATGAAAGGACATTTAAAAATATAAACAAAAGCTGAAACAATAATGTGGAAAATAACCACAGAAAAGGAAAAACTAAATCCAGTTCTGTTTAAAGATTTTATTTATTTTTAGAGAGAGGGGAAGGGAAGAAGAAGGAGAGGGAGAGAAACATCAATGTGTGATTACCTCTCACATGCCACCTACTGGAGCCCTGGCCGGAAACCTAAGTATGTACCCCGACTGGGAATCAAATTGGTTACCCTTTGGTTCACAGGTGAGCACTCAATCCAGAGTCACAGCAGCCAGGGCTGAATCTAGTTTTTTGAAAAAGCTAATCAAGTACAAACACGTTAGCTAAGAAAAAGAGAACAGAAACACATATATGCACACATACTTGGACTCTGAAATGGGTCAGAACTAGAGATAAAGATAACACTAAATGAAATTATATGGAAGTAATATGCACCACTTTATACTTAATAAATTTGAAAGCCAGATGGCCTGAATGATTTTCTAAGCTATGTAAGTTAGTTACCAAAATAGACTTAAGGATATGTAAAAAACATGACTAAACTGATAACCATGAAAGAAATGTAAAAACCTACTATGACAAAAGTCACCAGGCAGAGATGGTTCTCCTGAAGATATATTCCTGTATTGTGTATAAATGGTTCCAGATCATAGGAAAATAAGAAAACCTGCCCTGGCTGGTGTAGCTCAGTGGATTGAGTGCGGGCCTGCAAACCAAAAAATCACAGCTCGATTCCCAGTCAGGGCACGTGCCTGGGTTGCAGGCCAGTTCCCGGCAAGGGATGCACGAGAGGCAACCACACATTGATATTTCTCTCCTCTCCTTCCCTTCCCTTCTAAAGATAAAATAAATAAAATCTTTAAAAAAAAAAGAAAAGAAAACCTTCTCAAAGTATACTATGAGCTTGGTTTAAACCCTTTACCAAAGCACACCAAAAAAATTAAAAATAAAACCAGGTGACTCTTAGATTTATAAGTATAGACAAAGATTTCTAAATAATTATTAGCAAATTGAATCTGTGATTAAAGTAGTATATCAATGTTATGATCAAGTAATTAAAATGGAAATAATTTTTACCCTTTTAACCCATCAAATCAGGCAAATATTAAAAGATTTATTATGTTCAGTGTTGACAGTGGAGGGGTGTGGGGAAATGGAACTCTCTTAAATGACTGTTGGACTTTATAGTACAAACACTTTATAGCTTTTTAAATGAGAAGTTGATAATTTCTATCAAAATTTAACTAAACTGAAGATATCCTTCATGCCACTTCTATGTATATATAGAAGTGGAATTGCTGGGATGAAGAATATATATATCCTTCTTTAGATATATATGTATTCTATAAAAGGACTTGCATATTCAAACAAATAAGTATGTTCAAGTATGCTCATTTCAACATTATTTATAAGAAGAGAAGAAGAGAAACAACTGAAATGTTCATCAGTAGAGGACTGGCTAACTACAATACACAAACAAATCCTGTTCTACATCCAAAAAATTAGAATCAAATAATGAGTGTGAAGTAAAATGCTTTGGCTTTGAGGCAGTCTTAAAGAGTAATCAGCTTGATAGAATCAAATCCTGACTTTACTAACCTCAAAAATCAAACCTTCATGTAGGAATTTAAATGTCCAAAGTATAGTTTCTGCCCTGTGGTTTCTAGAAAAAAGTGCTTAAATATGAAACTTTTTGGCACCATTTAGTGATAGAGACATCTCTGTTCTCACCCTGTTTCCAACTTGTTGGTATTCCCTTTCATTTTCCTAGTTCCCTTAGAAGCAGGATGTTCAGGCCATGATTTATTTTAATGAAATTCAGAGAACAGAATTTCCACATAAAACACTGCCAATATACCTCCATATCCCTAACTTCAGCATCTCTGTTGCTCACCATAAATATTACTTAGTCACTCCATGATAATAAATTAGACAGTAAGAGCACTTAGCTGTACATTAATGCTTCACACTTTGCAGACTTCAGGGAACCATTCAAAGTACTGCAGGTTGGTGGGGGATGAGTTATGAGTTTGCTTCCCTGCAGCCCTCTTCCTGTCACTAAGATCACCTGCTCTGTCTTAAGGCTCATCAAGCTCCAGGCTTTTAAATAAATCCTGACCTTAGTCTTCGGAAATTTAAGGTGCTATCTAGTGTATCTTCATGACTCAGGATGAAGTCACCCTCCACCTCTGGCTTTGGTTGGCAGTGTGCCTATTCTTCCATTTTAATGACATCAAGTTTCCCCCAGTATCCTTGACTTAGCAGCTAGGTCCACAACTTGTTCTCTAGTTCCAGAGTCCCTGGGAATCTAGAAGCTAACACAACAGACCTCAGTTTGGATCTCAACCTCACCACTCGCTAGCTCTGCCACTTGGGGCAAGAGTTTAGTTTCTCCAAACCCCAGTTTAATTATCTTTAAGCTGCAGAATAACAATTCCTACAATACAGAAAATGTAGCAGAGTGTATGGCACACAGCAGATGCTGGATAAATGTTCATTCCCATCAGTTGCATCATTCTTGCTGATTTTTTCTTTGATAATAAGCAGTGTTTTGGAGCCTCTGAAATCGGGAACTTGTCTTACTGATCCTTCCAAAATCTATAAGCCAGCTCTGGGGTGAACTAAGCCTCCATTCCCACTATATAAGTCAGCGGCATCTGCCTCCCCTGATTCAGCCAACATTGACCTCTGTGGTACCCTTGCTTCTTGAGAGACACATGACTGATATTTTCTTCTCTCCTGATGTTCTTTCAGGACACCATGCTCCCATAGCTGTTTTATCCACTCATCTACTGATGGCTGCTTCCATTCATACAGATTGTAAATAACACTGCAATGAACATAGGGGTGCTTATGTTCTTTCAAATTAGTGTTTTGCATTCCTGCAGCTATATTCTCAGAAGTGAGATTGCTGGATCAAAAGGCAGATCAGTACATAAATGGATCAAAAAACTATGGTACATTTACACAATGGAATTCTATGCAGCAGAAAGAAAGAAGGAGCTCCTACCCTTTGCAACAGCATAGATGAAACTGGAGAGCATCGTGCTAAGTGAAATAAGCCAGGCAGTGAAAGACAAATACCATATGATCTCACCTTTAACAGGAACCTAATCAACAAAACAAGCAAACAAGCAAAATATAACCAAAGACACTGAAATTGAGAACAGGCTGACAGTCACCAGAAGGGAGAGGGGAGGGAATTTCAGGGGAAAAAGGGAAGGGTTTACAGGAACAAGTATAAAGAACACATGGACAAAAACTAGGGGGGTGGAAATGGGAGGGAGGTGGGGAGGGCTGGGGTGGTGGGCTGGGATAGGAGTAAAAGACAGAAAACTGTACAAGAACAACAATTAAAATAAATTTTTAAAAAGAATAAGAAAAAAAGGCAGATCCATTTTTAATGTTTTTGAGGTAACTCTATATTGCTTTCCACAGTGGCCACATCAGTCTGCATTCCCACCAACAGTGCAAAATGGTTCCCCTTTCTCCACAACCACACCAGCACTTGTTTGTTGATTTATTGATGATGGCCATTTTGACAGGTTTGAGATGATATGTTATTGTGGTTTTAATCTGGAATGCTACTCAGCCATAATAAAAGGAAAATTTCACCCTTTGCCACAGTATAGATGGACCTGGAGAACATTATGCTAAGTGAAATAAGCCAGGCAGAGAAGGGCAAATAGCATATGATCTCACTCATATGTGGAATCTAATGAACAAACTGAACTAACAAGCAAAATAGAGACTCATAGATGGAGAGCAGGATGACAGCTATGGTGGAGGAGGTTAGGGGGTGGAGGGATTGATCAAAAAGGAAAAAGGATTCAAGGACACAGACAACAGTGTGGTGATTGCTGGGGGGAGAGGGGTATAAGGGGACTAAATGGTAATGGGAAAAGTACAATTAAAACAATAATCTATCAATAAACACATTAAAATCTGGGGTGGGGGGAGAACACTATGCTCCATCCTAGTTCAATACTGCCCCATTGGGCAAGCATGGAGTTGTACCCCAGTACCTGCCCTGACACTTTGGGTGATTCTACTGAGAACTGTCTCTAAAATCCTGCTGAAATGACTCACTGGGTCTACCCACAGAATGGTTTCTGACACTCATACATGTCACAAGCATTCCTCACTTTCAAACCTGACCAAAAAACCTTCTAAAAATCAGTGGCTTGAATGCCCGCCTTCCCAAGGTCCTTTACTTCACTTTGACCCAAAGAGAGAGATTTGAAAGAGATGGGATTCCAGGTATGAAGCTGGTGGAAGAGAGCTGCTAAATTACTGTCTGGTTCCTAGTATGCACCAGCAATATGCTGAGAACTCGATACTAATCATTGCAAATCCTCAAAACACCACAAGGGAGCATTACCTCATTTAACAGATAGGGAAACTGAGGCTCTAAAAGGTTAAATACTAGTCCCAAGTTCTGGCAACAGCAAGAAACACACTTGGAATGTGAACCCTTGTTTGTTTTACTTCAAAAATCTATAACATTTCTTCAAAAAATGGTAGATTCCTTTCTTACTCTACCACATTTTCCCTCACTATACCATTCATATAAACTAAAGGAGTTCTTCAAAATATTTTAAATTACATTTTATTGATTATGCTATTACAGTTGTCCCAATTTTTCTCCCTTTGCCCACCTCCACCCAGCACCCCTCACTTCATCAGGCAATCCCCACACCATTGTCCATGTCCACAGGTCATGTGTATGTTCTTTGGATAGTCCATTTCCTATATTGTACCTTACATCCCCATGGTTATTCTGTAATTATTTGTATTTCTTAATCCCCTCACTGCTTCACCTTTTCCACCGAAGCTATTCACAGAGACTTTTCTATATGAATAGCTGGTCTTGGCTCATGCTTTGCAACTTCCAAAATCACTCAAACAAGCAAAAGCCAGCCTCAGTGAGTCCCCTGCCCTGTACCTCTGGTTATGTGGCCCCAGGTGGATCACTAGCAGCAGCCAGCCTAGATTCACAGTTTGGCTTTGCCTGGGAATCTCCAAGCCTAGCACAAGTAGTAGCCATCTCAGATTGGTTTATAGCCCAGGCAGGGTGGCCCAGGCAAAACACAGGTGGGGGCTGACCTTGCCCTGTACCACCCAGGAAACCCCAGAGCCTACAGACCCAGTGAACAGCTACAGAGCACATCAGAGCACTGCCACCCTGCCCTCACATAGCTATCATCCACAGAGGGCAGAGGTTGCTGGTCAGTGGTCACAGCCGGTCCTTGCAGCTGACTGGCCTGGGTAAATCCTTCCCATTGACCTGCCAACAGCAACAAAAGCTCAACTACAAGAGGAGGGTGTCCTCAGCCCACACAAAGGGCACACCACAAGTACCCAGCTTGGGTGATAGGGGAGGCCGTGCCACTGGATCCTACAGGACACCTACTACATTAGGCCATGCTTTCAAAATATGTTTGTAAATATTGAAATTCCTGGAGTAATTTACTTCTTGATCAATGAAAATCAGCCCATGAATCTGGACATATATTTCCTTTGTCTAAATGACAGTAATAGCTTGCATTTATTCATTGTTTATTGTATGTTTATCACACTGTTCAATTTATGTGTATTAACTCATTTAATACTATGAACTAGGTAATATTAACATCCCTATTTAATTTTGAAGAAACTAAGCACAGATAGGTTAAACAAATTGCCCAAGATGACACTGACAGAGCTGTGATCAGAATCCAGGCGGTCTGGCTACAGAGCCCAATCTCATATCACCATGTTGTACTGCCTCTCAACAATCAGACTAATTGTGTAAAGTGTCCACTTAACTTTGCATGTATAAATAATTTAAGGATCTAATCAATTCCTTTGATATCTGAAGCTACCAAAAACCATTTATTGAAAAACAAGGAGTAGCACAGTTGCTTGTGCATCAGGCTTCCTGATTACTCATCACACTTCGGTATCTGGCTTTTGTTCTCCATAGAGATTAAAGATATAAAATTCTGTTTCTTACCATAGAAGCCATACTTATGTGGAAAAGACATATTCAGGGTAAAGTAGAGCCATTTTCCAAGAAAATAATTTCTCCTTCCATAACAATAAATAATCTTACTTTACTCCATTTGGGTAGCACTCTTTAGGTTCTGGCAAAAATGCAATGTAGACAAAAGTCAGAGTTTATCATGTAAAGCCTGCAGTAAAGTCATTTTTTAAAATTTCTATGCTTGATACTCAACAATCTCATGTATTACAACTTTCTGGTGTGAACAACAATAATCAATAAGGCATTTAATTTCCAAAAATCAGGCTTGGTTTGTTTTTCTAGCATATGAGTCAGTGTCTGGCACATGTAAAGCAATATGAAGCAAATGAGCTTATAAATCACAGTAATCTCCTTGATAATCACTACTCATTTAGTGATGGGACGACGTGCTCACTACATGCAGCATTCTTATAAAAGACACCAAGCTTCAATTAACGATCTATAGATCTCATTTGCTCTGAATTAGTAAGCACTCTGATTCTAATACATTCTCAATACCTAAGGACTTTATTCTGATTATTTTTATCTCATTTTCCTTGCCCACAGAGAAAGGAAAATGAAAACAATTTCTTCCCTAAATGCCAGCTGAGTGAATTCTTTTCTTCCTACTTCTTATATATTTGCCCACAAAGGTATTCCAAACAAAGCAATGTAAGAACACATTTTATTTTTTTAAAAGGTCACAATATGCCTCTAAATCTCTTAACCAGAACATGTAGCTATTGCAAAGATACCATGATAAACGATGTTTTAAAAAAACCTCAGCTAATAAAAAAAAATCCTAAAGTACCTGCTAAATTATAGCTTTATATTTAAATATTTACATTATGGAAAGAAAGGTATATCCTGATTTTTCAAATAAAATTATTACCTGTATGCCAAATAACTTTATATAAACCAGAATTTGATTACTAAAATTGCATAGGTAGAACATATAATGTCATACTTATGGTTTTATCATTTCTTTTCTCATAACAAAATAAATATAATTTCACTATTCCTGGCAGGTATTAGAATGAATAAATGCAAAAAGAAAAAACCATCCAAGGACTTAGGTTAGAGAAACAGAAGAATGAATTCAAAAAAATAGATTTCAGAATACAAATATTCATTAAGTTAAATTTAAAGAAAATTCTAATCCTTTGTTACCAGGTTTTGTCTTCAGTCAAGGGCCCAGAAATGAGGCACTCAGAATTCTTTTTAAAAAAAGAATTTAATGTTTATAAAGATATGGGCAGGATGGAGTTCCCATCCTGAGAGCATTGCTCCTTCTCCAAAGTGAGGCTGAGAGAATCTTATGGCTGAGATAAGACACAGGTCATCTTAGTTGTATAACGTGTTGGAACCAATGTCTTTGAATCAAGAACAAAGCAAGGACTTTCTCAGAACAAAAGGACTCTCTCATCTCAAGAAGCCCTCAGAGTAAAGCTGTCACTTTGAGGGTGACCTCAATGACTCATCTCCTGATGGAGTCTCTAGGTATGAAGACAATGATAATCTGTGCCCAACAATGAGGGTCTCTTACCCAGCACATGACAGCACTGAGCTGTGGCAGCCAGACAGCAGAATCATTACACAGAAAGGTAACTTAGTCTCAGCCTGATAAAAATCTGTGATCCCAAGAAGACAGAAGGGCCATGATCAAATATATCAGTCATGCTGAAGAGCAGAAAACCCATGCAAATCACATCAAGAGAACGTATGAGAAGATCATACCTTAGTCAGGAAGGCTGCTATGAAAAATCCTTTCACTAGAACCTGTAACATCAGAGAACCCTGATGAAAGAGTACATCATTAAAAGTATTTCTGTTACCATACCTACCAACTGCATTAGAAATGCAACTGCCAAGAAAATCAGGAGAACATATTTTCTATGTTTTTGGTGAGAAGTGAACTCACAACACAGTAAAAGTAATTAAAGCTTGTAATTTCAATCCCAAACAAAAAAAGGTACTTTTCCCCTGCCTTCTCAAGTACATTAGTGAAAACTATTAAATCCAGTCTTGATAATGAGATGTCTTCATTCTGAATATCAGTTTCCTGTCTTGTCCCTCTATTATGGAATACGAATTGTCATCTGTTGCTATTGCCATTTTTTCCTGTCTCTATCAGCCTTCCATTCACCCTCTGGCTGTTTATTTTCTGTATTCAAAGAAAAAAAAAACATAAAGAAACTTGTTAAGAATTGTATACTTAAATACACAAATATTTGAATAAGTGTTGGATGTTTATTGTGATATTAGCTCATCTGTATTCATATTTAGTTGTTTCCTTATTTAAGGATTTTTCATTTCTCCACCACCAGAACTATATTCTACAAAGATTTTTGAATCCATATAGCAAACTATGACAAAAATAAAATTGAAAAAGACAGAAACACAGTAATGAGACCACATAAAATATAAATTAGCATTGATGTGTAAACCCCAGGGAGTAATTCAGTATGCACATATGCTACCCATGAGAGATAACACTACAGTTTTATAGCACAGAGAAGCCAATTTGTACTTGAGCTTATTGGCAGCTAAAGAAAAAGGAGAAATGTGGTCTTATATTCATTCATAGTGCCCAGAATATTTTATTACTGCCTTCTAATTTGAGATCATTGAGAATACTAGAAATCTGACCTCTGTTCCATATTATGATAATAGGCTATCTGAAATGAAAGAGATTGAAGATCATCTAACCCAATGAGAACTAGAGGGATCAAGTGAATATAGATTCAGCTCTCATGATTAAAGGTGGCTCCAGGTTCATCTACTCACAATGAAGAAAAGTGTAAAGTAAGGAGGTAAGGATCATACTTATACTTATTAAAACCCTCCTAGAGCCAAAAGGGAGGCAAGAGAGTTACCAAGTCAGGCAAGTACATGTTATCTTCACACCCTGGTTCATACTCTGTTGTGGTTAGTCTCTCTCTCTCTCTCTCTCTCTCTCTCTTTTCCTTACACCCTCCCTTTATTTTCCTGCCTTCTCTCTCTTTCTCTTCCTCCTCCCTTCTCTCCTTCCTGTTCACTGAATTCATCATTCTGGTTGTAAGAAATTATCAGAGTGTTGATACAAAGTTTCTCAGAACTCACATGAGACTACAAATCACTAGTGTTCCCACCAGCCAAAGTAAACAGATTTCAGAGTATACAAGAATCATTTAGTAGAGTCATCAACTAAATGGTTATTCCTTAAAAGTGAGGCTAAATCAGCACCTATATCTGCCCTTTGAAAAACTTTAAAACAAGTTTTGGAATGATACAACTGATCCACAAGTGAACTATCTGTGGAACAAAGCCCAATGCACTTTAAAGAAATGTAATGCAATCCAACACTCAACAATGTAAACTTCACACTATCCAGTATCCAATAAAAAATACTATATCTCTGAAAAAGCAGGAAAATTTGATACATAACCAGGAAAAAAAATAGTTAAGAGAAAGAGACCAAAAAATGACAGAGATGGTGGAATTAGCAAACAGGTACATTAAAATCACAATGGAAAATGTGATCAGTATGTTCAAAATTTTAAAGAAAAAGATGAACATAATGAGGAAAAAATATAAAATATAAATAAAAGCCAAAAGAAATTTATAGAAATGAAAAATATGTGAAATAAGACATTCACTGAATTATTTAAATAGCAGATTAGATATTCAAAAGAAGAGATTGGTAAACCTAAAGGCAGCAATAAAAACTACCCAAACTAAAGCACAAACAGAAAAATATCTGGACAAAATAAACAAAAACTCAATGACCTATGGAACAATATTAAGTGGTCTAATAGAATAATTGGAGTCCCAGAAATAGAAGCGATAGAGGAATAAAAAAAAAATTGAAAAAGATGGCTGAAAATTTCAAAAATTATGTGAACTATAAGCACACAAAACCAAGGATATCAACAAATTCCAAGGATGATAAAGTAAAAGAAAACCACAAGAAGCCATATTATAATCAAATTGTCAAAAACAGAAAATATTAAATGTAGCCAGAGGAGTGTGGGAGAGGTACATTACATACACAGTGGAATAAGAATCACAACGGATTTCTTGTTAGAAATCATTGAAAGCTGAAGATAATGGAATAACAGCTTTAAAATGTTGAAAGAAAAAAACTGTCATCCTAGAATTATATACCCAGTGAAAATATATTTCAAAAAATGAAGGTAAGGGTGACTTCTGGTTTCAGCTCCAACATGTAAAGAACTTAGAGTTGTAACATTTGTTCTCACAACAAGAATAAACTGGACAAATTGAAAATCAAGACTCTTCTTGGACCTATCAGAGAACTGAGGTTATAGGGCAAGCCACAACATTGAAATCTGTAGACACAGACACATTTAGAGAGGCACAGGCAAGATTTACTTACCTGGAGCAGAAACCATGAGAGCCATAAGCTGATAGAAACACTTAATGGTAGCTGTGACAAAAATTGCTGGAGAACAAGCATGGAGTAGTGTGAAAACAAGAAATTTCTGGGGGCTACATCTTGGGGAAGGGCATACTTTTGTAGGCTTTACCTCCAGGAACCCAACCAGGTCCTCATAATGAAGATCCAAGACAGATCAACTCATGGGTCTGGCAGAGGGAAAGGATGAACAAACACTATGCAACAAGCCCAGAATCTTCATCATAATGAATGCCTACTCTCCGGAAGGAAATACTTTTCCAGAGCTTTATGTGAATTGGGAGAAGTGCATTTATCCCACTCTTGCCACTTACAGCATTCCTATCTCACTCAAAAGAGAATTGTTTATAAAAGCATCACTACTAGAGAAAAACTTGTGATGGTCACAGTCCACAGACTCAGGCCCACTAAATAATGAAGATCTAATCTGATTAAATATTATAGAATCAAAATGTTCATCCACAGGTGAATGGATAAATAAACTGTGGAATATCTATACAATGGAATGCTCCTCAGCAATAAAAAGGAATAAATTACTGATGCATACAGCAACAGAGATAAACCCCCAAAACTTTATGCTGAGCAAAATAATCTAGATGCAAAAGAATACCTATTACATGATTGCATTCACATGAAACTCTTTTTTTCAAAAAGGTAAATCTATTTTCTGATATATTTGTCAAAAACAAACATGTAAACTAAGTTTACTTGGGTGCCAAGTATTTTTTTTAACTTTAAAATCTTTATAGCCTATTTAGTCAGCATATTTCATCTTGCTCCTTCTTTTGCAGAACTAAAAATGTACCTTTTATCAATGCTCACCTGACTTGAAGACAGCAACTCTGTGATCCCACATCTTTGTCTTCTGAAAGAGAAACAATGGGAATTACATTTATCTTTTGTCATCCTTGTATTTACTTGCCCTTAACTTATTTGGATGGCATTTGTCACCATCAATTTTTACTGAATATGCACAGGGTGCTTGGCAACCCCACTTTGTTCTTTCTCATGCCAGTTTAGTATACTTAGCACTCTGCATAATATATTTAAAATTATTGAACTAATTCTTTAAGTGAAGAAATCATTACAATTTTTTATTTTTTAGAACCAGTCTTGAGTTATATGTAAAAAAAAAAAAAAGTCCAAAAGGCAGCCTAGATACTGTTTGCAACACCTTTAAAATGTATTGTTTTACCTCCAAGCTCAACCTCATCATTCTTGAGAAATAACCTGGCCCTCACCTTCCAAGCATCCATCACAGAAATGTGCTGAACTACCCCTCCCTTCCTATCCCAGATAACAAAAGTAAATAAATATGAAGACAAAAGGCAAAATTTAAAAACAAAAACCTGTTCACAATGACTTCTTCTTCCCTTGTGAGGCCCAAACCTTTTTTAAAGTATTCTCTGATTAACTAAAACAGTGATACAAATGTCCTTTAGCTAAAGAAGCCATTTTCTCTACTTGCCATTCCATTCATCACTATTCTGCAACATATTTCTCTTTTCGTCATAAATAATAGCAATGAGTTATTGGTCTTCTCACTGAATAGTTGTTTAGATGACCACGTGTCCCTATGTTGGACCAAAAGCATCTGATAATTGTCTTGGTTTGAACATGATACTTAACGAAGATGATAAAATCAACACAGCCATCCTACATCCTATGTGTCCTTGAACCAATCTTGGGTTACTATTAGCTAAACCAAAATATTAATTTATATGATGCATATAATCAGCCTTACTACTGAACAATATACAGTATCTTTACAGAATACAATATACATCTAGAGCCTAAGAAAAGAAATTAAAGTAACCCTTTATTCAATCTGCCAAAGGACTACAGAACTTGTAATTATCTGGCTTTAGATAGAAGAGATACATTGCAATTGGATACACACGAGGGCACAGGTTTATGCCTCCGATGACAGATGGTGGAGAAAAAGCTCTAGAGTGCAAGCTTTCTACCAGACCTTTTTAATTTATTTTCCCCAAACCCATCAAATTTTAATGCTGGATCTCTGACCCAGTATGTTCACTTTTTTTATGAACTTATGATTAACTAGTACTATAGTAGCAAGAGCTAAATTTTCTTCCATTTAAAACTAAATTTTACTCATAGAAGTTACAACCCCTAAATACTGGGTGAAAGAAACCAAATGAGGAATGAAAGTATCTTAAAAAGACAAATGAGACCAGTGAATTTAAGCTTGCACTGTAATTACCAGAGCATCTGGAATTCCATGAGCCAAATCTAGTCTGAAAAGCAGGGTTCAAGAATTAGCCCTATCAATTACTGCCAAGTAGCTGGGTCCCCCAAAATTAATATGATCTCTTCCAGACCACTGGAACTTCACAGTCTTGAATGGAATGGTAACAGTGCTTACAAAAGGTACTCTTATATCCCTTTTATTCAAAGATTAAAACATGTAACATTATAATTCACCTGCCTAAATATTGTGGGTAAGATCTGGACTTCCAAATACATGGCCAAGATGTGAGCTTGGCTTCTGTCTGTCTTGGAATAAAAACACAGGGCAAGGTTAAGTTATCAAACATATGGCAGGGTCCACTGGCCAAGTCACTTTAGTCATTTTAAACACACTCCCTACTCACAATGCACCCTGTAGTTGCTGAGAGAATTTGGAAAAGATTTGTTAAAGTTGATGAATATATACTGATTTAAAAGTTTTCCTTATAGGACCATGGGCACCAGCCTTGCATGAAATTGCAGACACACCCTCCGGACTGCAGGCACAGAGACCCATCACTCAGCACCAACCAAGCACAGAGGCCCAAGTATGGGTGTCCACATGGGTGGGGGCTTTGCCATATGTCCAGTAGGACCTGGAGAAGAAGAACTGGCAGCTCCCCACTCCCTCCTTCACCATTCTGGATACTCAGCAGGGGAGCTAGGTGTGTTGATATTCCACAAAAGTAGATCATCCTGTATTCACTTCCATGATCATGTTTTTCTACCTTCTTAGAATTCAAGGACTTGTCCTCAGCACTGTTTAATCTAGAGTTTTATCATTTTCAGATAAGTTAATATATACATATTATATTGTATATGCTGGTGAGTTTCTGAGAAGACCGCAGATGTACGTCTTTGTATCTCTCAATGAACCTAAGAGAGTACTAAAGAGTGCTGACTCATTGGGAATTATTTCCCACCTAAGCCTAGAATTTGGCAAGGAGTAAGAAGAAGGTCACATCCAAATCTTAGAAAAGGCAAGTCAGGATCCAAAAACCAAGCACGCATTCAATCAACAATTATTGAGTACTGATCAGTTCTCAGGCATGAAGATACAAAGATAAATAAAACATGATTTCCGTTCTCTAGAATCTTACCATCTACAAGAAGAAGAGGAGGTAGGCAACTCGATGTTGTATGATAGTGTTAAAAAACAAGGCTTTACAGGTGTCATCATTATCATCACCATCATCATCATCACCAATACCATTTATTGAGTACTTACAACACCAAGCACTTTGCTAAGGGCTTTAAATGTGTAACTTTAAATTACATGCTAATAACAGTCCTCTGAAGTAGGTTTATCCATGGAAAGATCAAGTAATATGCTAACAGTCACACAACTGGTATGGAGTAGATCATGGCTTCAA
Organism: Anoura caudifer; assembly: GCA_004027475.1. Classification (NCBI taxonomy): domain Eukaryota; kingdom Metazoa; phylum Chordata; class Mammalia; order Chiroptera; family Phyllostomidae; genus Anoura; species Anoura caudifer. The sequence continues at coordinate 555,300 of PVKU01000287.1, read as the reverse complement.
TCCCCTATAGTCTGGACCCAGGAGTCCAAACTCATAATCACTAGGTATGCTCCTCATAACCCCCAGGCAGTACCATTAATTTTTTAGTGGATTAGTATGTAGGTCATATAAAAGGATTTCTGTGGAAGGTGACATTTATTCTTGCTAACCCAGGAACAAAATAATGAGTTGTCTGTGGTCATCCTTTTAGATTCAACCAACTTTCAAAAATTAACTTTTTTGCCCTGACTGGTATGGCTCGGTGGATTAAAATGCCAGCCTGTGAACCAAAGTGTCACCGGTTCAATTCCCACTCAGGGCACATGCCTGGGTTGCGGGCCAGTTACCCAGTGGGGGGTATGTCAGAGGCAACCACACATCGATGTTTTTCACCCTCTCTTTCTCCCTTCCTTCCCCTCTGCCTAAAAATAAATCAATAATCTTAAAAAATAAAGTAAAAACTAACTTTTTATTTTGGAATAATTTTAGATAATACAGATAATAAAGGGTGTTTGTTCTCTTATATCTCCTCACCCAATTTACCCTTCTGCTAACATCTTACATCTCCATGATATATTCATCAAAACTAAGAAACCAATGTTGGTACATTACTATCAACTAAACTCTATACTTTATTTAATTTTACCAATTTTCCATTAGCGTTCCCTTTCTGTTCCAGGATCCGACCCACAGTACCACATTGCATTTAGTTGTCCTGCTCCCCAGTCTCTTCTGGTCTCTGACAATTTCTCAGTCTTCCCTTATTTTTCATGACCGTGGTGGTCTTGAGGAGTACTGATCTAATATAGGAGTTTCCTGTATTAAGTCCCCTAATCTGGATTTTTTGGAGATTTCTCTAATGATCAAGCTGGAGTTAGGGGTTTGGAGAAGAATATCACAGAGGTGAAGTGCCTTTCTCACCTTAAAATGTATTGGGGGGGCCATGACATATTTGTGATATCACCTGGTGATATTAACTTCCCTCACTTGGCTAATGTAAGTTTAAAGCTATTTTAATAAGTTACTATTTTTAAAATAGAGGTTACTATTTTTCCCTTTCTGTAGTCTCTTCTTTGAAACCAAGTCATTATGTCTAGATGAAATTTAGCTGGGGTGGGGAACTAAGCTCCACTTCCTGGAGGGAGGATATGTGCATATACTGTAACCAACCTGTTTTGCACCAATAAAAATAATACCCTGGACTACACAGGGCAAGATTACTGAATTAAATGTCTAGACTTCAAACTTCTGATCAAATTTCCACAAGTCTAAGTGAAGTGATGTATAAAGTAGAATGGATAATTTGTCTCAGAGTTATCATCAGAATCCAACACTATTCTTCTTAATTCATAAATCTTGGGGTAAAAGTTATGAACCTGATTCCAATAAAATGCATATAATATACATACACTTTCATCTATTATTAGGGATTCTCATCCTTGAATCTCCACTAAGAACCCTGTGCTAAACTAAAACTAGTAGTCCTAAAATGCTCACTCTGATGATACTAAAGATGATGCCATTTCACTGAAGTAAGTTCCCAGGAAAACAAAGCAACACCAGAATTAATCCCCCCAAAAAAGAAGCCTATTAATCTCATCTAAGGCCTAACACCAGACAGAACCACAGATAGATGTCAGTCCAGCAGGGGTTTATATCCCGTACTCACCTAGCTCATCCAATGTTTGCACTGCAAATGCCATGCCATGGGGCAGGCACTGGGTGGGGCTGGGCAAGTAGTGAGCTCATTTGGACTTAAAGACCACAGCTTTCTTGGCTGCAGCATTTGAGGAAGCGTACACGGTACTGAGGCCACCATTACAGCATGGTTTTTTAAGCACACATTATTTATAATTTTAAAACCTAACCATTAAAAAAAGATCTGTAGGCAGAGACTTTTACAAAAGATAAAAAGATTTATTTTAAATTTTTACTTAGATGACTGTGGTGTTTAATAAAACTGTTCTTTTTCAAATTATTTAAAACAAATTAATGCTTATAATTCTTCAAGTTCTGCCCACAGATGACACACATATTAAGACTTTATCTGCTGAAGTGAATGAGTAAATTGCATTTAAATACCAACATTATAGGTCTATTTGTTCTAAAATCTTCCTCCCAAAGATTCCTCCGCCCTCTTGCCTCCCTCTTCCCAGCCAAGAAGGTCACTCATTCTTAGTGCAGAACTTTACTTTTGTTTCAGATGTTACTGTTAGTCATCACGTTAGTCATTTTCAACTTCCTTGCAGCAATATTGAAACCTTCTTTGCCAACTCCATTACCTGCTATGACTGGAGCTGAAATCAGGCCTTCTCCACTTCAGGGTCTGCCAAGCCCTCAACTCAATGACTTCCAGGATATATGTGTGAAATGGGGTATGCCCAGGGGAGAGAAAATAGCAAATAGAAACAAGTGACACAGTATATTATTGCATCTCTGCTGAGCATAATCCCTTATCAGAAGAAATTTTCTTTCCTCTGCACAATTTTCTCAGTGGTTAAACTTTTTTGCAAAATTAAATAAGAGTTATAAAAACTACCCAAGAGGTTCATGAAGCAGCAAGGGATGGGTATTCTGGCTCATAGCAGCCTTTATTACAAAAAAAAAAAAAAAAAACCCTCTCATCTTTGTGCCTCTCCTTCCTATGCCCCCCAAACAATATGATTGTCTCGGGGGATATAATTTTACATTTCAATTTCTTCCCAATGCACGGTGCAAAAATTGCAAAACTGGAGCCCGAAACCAGAAAGTCATGCAGAGCTTTGCGTGTGCTTTGGAGGGAAGGAGGGAGCAATGAACAGAAAGGAAGCAGAAACCCATTGTGCTGCTCTGGTCTGCAGCCAAACCACCCCACTCACTCCTGCTTCTGGTGCCTCAGGGAGTTTGTTTTTCAAGCTTTTTATGGCCAAAAGAAAAATGTACTGTGAAATGAGAAAAATGATATTATTTAGTCCCATCCCAGCAATCTATGGCACACAAAGATGAAAGCATGTGATTGACTTAAAAAAATCTTCTATGAAAGAGATTTTCATATGCAATTGCTGCACCCTCTAAGGATTGAACTACCTCAATTCTTTGATGTTGAAATCTGGACTTAGTTTTTCATTTTTGCCAACATTTAAATAAGGGTTTCTTGCCCCCACTTTGCACATTTGGAAGTAAAAGAAATGACCATATCTGCTGCTCTCTCAGAAATAAGTCTCAAGGAGTGATGTGCTTCATGACACCAACAGGACAGTGTGGTGCTACATTGGTACACAGAGGGCTAGCAGTGAGGAGATGCATTAGAAAAGGTTAGTCTCAATCTGCTGATGTTCCCAAAGGCTGGGGACCTTCTCTTTCAGAAAACTCCTCAGACCCAGAAAGCTGCAAGGTTTACAAAAGTCAGTGAGCCCTTCTGCATGTCAGACTATTTTCTTTTCATGAAAAGGTATACCAAGAAAGTCATGGATTAGCCATGAACTCTGTCCAAATAAGTGCTTCCAGAACATAATAAAATTATAAAGTTCATCATTTGGCCTGGTTATTTTTTCCCAACAGTGACTGCTCTTAGATAGATAGATAGACAGATAGATACGCAGACAGATGATATATTTTTGAAACCTATGTAATACATACTTTATAGTATATGTGATATTATGTATATATAATGTTATATATGCATCTATATCTAACATAATATATAATAAGTATATGACATTCAAATGTACATATCCTATTATATTTCAAGTATGTAGCACTAGTTTGACAACTTCTAGGTTTCTCAAACTTACAAAAATGCAGATGATTTATAGTGAGAAAAAATGTATACTGTTAGGAACCTAGTTTATATTTCTATGACCAGGATATTATACCAGGAGTAGATAATAGAAACTTTGAGTTTAAGTAAACAAAAACAAGATAACAATAAAGGAGGCTTACTGACAAAACAATGTAAATCCATTGGTTTATTATCAAACAAGTTTTTGTTATTCTAGCAGATGCTCCATTACTAAGTGGGTTGATCCCTTCCATAGCCAAATAAGATTCTCAGTTTTTATCAGTAAGGATGCTAGGTATCTAAACTCCCAATACCCAGTGTGTGCCTTTAACTTTTTGCACTAAAGGACTTGTAAGGATATCAAGACCAATTAGACAAATCATTATATATGGCACTTCAAGTATAACAGTTGCAGTTCATAACAATATCACCAAACTTCATGGCAGTGACAGAGAATGAGTTCTTAACTTTTCACCCAAAACAGAATTCACCCATTTACCATTTATTATGTGCCTAAGGCATGCCACACACTGTGCCAGGTGTAAAATGTCACACTGTGCCTAACCTCTGTCCCTGAATGTTTTGCTTGAGCATATTTAATTCTCTTATGGGGTTCCACTGAACACTTGAGGCTCTGTAAACTCAGGAAAAAACAAAGTACAAAATCTTTCCTGTTTCATTTTTCATTACTTATATCAATAAATTTTCAGCACTATAAAACATCTCTATATGAGTATATTTATGAAGATTGTTTAAAGTACAGATACTTCTCAACTTATGATGGGGTTACATCCTGATAAATCCATCATGAATTTAAAATTTCATAAATCAGCTCTAGCCAGGTGGCTCAGTTGGTTGGAGCATCATCCCGTCCACCAAAATGTTGCAAGGTCAATTCCCAGTTAGGGCACCTACCTAGGTTGCAGGTTTGATCCCCAGTCAGAGCACATAAGAGAAGCAACCTATCAATGTTTCTCTGTGTGTGTGTGTCTCTGTCTGTCTGTCTCTCTGCTCTCTCTCCCTTCCTCTCTCTCTAAAAGTCAATAAACATATCCTGGGGTGCAAAACAAATATATATAGCTCATAAGTCAAAAATGTGTTTAATACACCAACCTACATCATGGATTAACTTAGCCTACCTTAAACATGCTCAGAACACTTACATTAGCCTACAGTTGGGCAAAATCATCTCACACAAAACCTATTTGATAATATAGTACTGAATATCTCCTGTAATGTATTGTGCATGTGGCTTCCACACCATCATAAAGTGGAAAAAGGATAGGTCAAACCATTGTAAGTCAGGGACCATCTGTATTGGAATCCCCTTAAACCTACTTCCTTCCCTTTTTAAATATTCCAAGAGGACAAATCTCTATCAGACCTCTCTCTCTTTGCTTTTCTCAAGTAGCTGTGATGTTTTTGTTTGATGCCTCCTCTCTTTAGGACATAATCTGTTGAAATTATCAGTGGCCTTGCTATTTACCTCATGAAATTCTACATCACAGAGGTAGATATAAATCCAGCAACCACAGAAATCCCAGCTTTCAAATCCAGAACTAAGGAGACAACAGTAGTAGAGGTGCAAATAAGGGCATTTTTTACCTTATTTCTTCAGCCAAGTTCAGAATATGAGATCAAGTTGCTTACTTTCCAGAAATTAGAGCCAAGGAAGCCAGCCAAGTAACTTCTTCAAAGTTACTTTAAAAGGAGAATTTGTTCTCTACCTTCCCCCAGAAGTATCTTGACATGAAAGAAAGAGCCATAATAAAACATAAAAACTTAGATACATTCATCAGTTACAGTAGAAGACTCCATTATGATGGCTGCATTTTCAGTCTTAAGCACCTATCTCAAAAAATAGAACTTAAAAATCCAAACTCTGACTTTCTTAAAAAGGCCACAAGAGCTATTGAAATAGTGACGTTTTACTATAAATCACTTTCTACTGATCAACTTAGCCTCTTCTTAGAGATACCAGAATTTTAGTTACCAGCCTCAAATGTCAGGTTCATTCCAATTAATAGCAGTTACTTGTGGACTTTGCTCGTTATGTTGAGAATTTGTCTTTATCACCCTGGCTGGTGTGGCTCAGTGGATTGCGTGCAAACCTGTGAACCAAAGGGTCACTGGTTCCATTCCCAGTCAGGGCATGTGCCTGGGTTGCAGGGGGTGCATGAGAAGCAAGCCCCCGGTGACGCTTCTCTCCCTTTCTTTTTCTCTCTCCCTTCCTCTCTGTCTAAAAATAAATAAATAAAATCTTTTAAGGAAAAGAATTTGTCTTTACCAATTCTTTTTCTCTCAATTCATTTTTTCTATTTTTGTCACACTCTGCACATCTACTCCTATTATGTCTTCACTATCTAATTACTACAAGCAAATATGAATCTGTAACAACTTGGTTGTTAAAAACATAGAAAGACTAAATTTTAGGCTTACAGTAATATCAAGCACACAAAGTGTTCTATGCAGGGACGTTAGAGTTTCAGCTTGGAAGTGTGATGAGGCAGTGTTCTCAAACAAAACATAGGTTTGATCCCTGGATCACACTGATAAACAATAAAATAAATGAACATGACATAAATATGCTAAGGTGTCCTCAGATACCTCAGTTGCTAATGTGATGAAGACCTCAGGGGCCCTGAGGCAAATGTATGTGAGGTAACTAGTTTAGATTTCACTCTCCATTTTTGGGGGGTATAGAAGGGTGGGGGTTGGCACTAAACCTTTTTGACATGCCTGAAAGAGAAGGATTTAACTCGAGTTCATTATCTCTTTAGTACTGAAGTCTGGGAAACGAAGAGGCTAGACCAGGGAGACTGAATCCAGCTAGCATTTCTTTTTGTTTTTCAAGCTGCCCTGACAATAATACGGCAGGGTGAAAAGATCAGGAACACTTTATACACATTGTGCTAATTACTGCAAGTACTTAAAGTTGTAATTAGCTTATTATACTGCAGAGATCCTAACATGGCATGTCTTTCAAAAGAATTTCTCTCCAGATCATTAGTGGGAAAGCTAACAACATCTGCTTCAAATAAAATCAACCAATTAGCACAGGCAACTCCACATAGTTTGCAATCAGAGAATTATATTGTGCCAAGTGCTAATTTCAATGTGAATGCTATCTCCTTCTCATATCCCACGCTTCTCTGCCAGCACAGCTGGTGTTTAACACCACTGACTTCAGCGAAGTCTCCAAAAACTCATGTTAATTTGAAATAACCTAATCAGAAGTGTGCGATACAGACTGAGGTTGATCTCAGCTTAATTAAAACTGACCTTGTCATTTCACTGCCTGCAAAACACCATTATCTCACCATTTATCGCTCAACTACCACAAATATTCCATTTATATGAAAACCCAGGAAGATGAGTTCTAAACCACTAGAGCTATTTTCAGAAGTTCCGTGAGCACTGGAGTTTAATGGAAGGAGAAGTCTGCCTATAAGTGCCGGGCAACAATAAAGGTAATTCAGCAGACTCAGAATAACTTGTCAGCCCTACCCATGAAGGCTGCTTCTGCCCACTTCCGTTGGCTTGAATGGCACATTCACTCCAGAGACTGACAGGCATTAGCAGATGTGAAGGCTTTCATTTTAAAATTAATATCTCACCCAGTACCTTTCAGCAAGCTGAATCGTTCAATCAATAAGCATGACATGGCAGGTGTGATGTGTACAAGGCACTAAATCTTCTGCCAAAGGTACTAGAAAACATCTGCTCACATGCGTGTGTGTGCATGTCAATGGATGAACTGCTGAGAAAAATGATTGCAAGTAGAATATGTAATATGCTTGTATTCAACGAGACAAAATTAAAAACAAAGATCATATTTTTACGGTGTATACCTGCCATCAAACACACCTTGTTTAACCTGCCTTAAATCTGCAACCCTGTGTTTTTATATATGTAGATGGTCAAATGTCTCTCAAATTATGTAGCCACCATTCTGGTTTTCTGCACAATAACGTGGCTTAAAAAATTACTCCAGGTTTTGCCCTGGGTGGTGTAGCTCAGTGGGCTGAGCACTGGCCTGCTAACCAGAAGGTCACAGGTTTGATTCCCAGTCAGGGCACATGCCTGGGTTGTGGGCCAGGTCCCCAAGTTGGGGAGCGTGTGAGAGGCAAACACATATTGATGTTTCTCTCCCTCTCTTTCTCCCTCCCTTCCCTTCTCTCTAAAAAATAAATAAATAAAGTCTTAATAAATATATCTCCAGGTTCTTTTTCTAGGCTTTGTTTGCTTATTTTCATACCACCTTAATCCATAAAGCATTCGAGGTAATGCTACAAGTATTGAAAAAACTCGTCCAGAAAATAATTCAAATGATTTACATCAAGAAGATTTTTTGTTTGTTCACAGACCACATGTTAGGCATAACTCAACATATCTGATAATGCTTTTCTTCCAATCAAGCAAGCCTTCCTTTTGCTCTTGTTCTCCCCACCTAGCCAAACCCACTCTCTCATTGCCATTGTCCACACTGACTTCACCCCATGACACTCATTTCCTAGGTCAATTATTTTGATACAATTGGATATTGACTATCTTAAATTGTTTAATGTGTTCCTGTTTTATCTTGGCCAAGTCATGGAGACCCTCTGGTCTTATGGAACAAACAGGAGACATGGGGTGAAAATATTTGAATTCTTATCTTGGTTCACTGACTCTATTGGCAAGTGTGGCCTTGAACCATACACAAAATTATCCAAGCCTAGGTCTCCTCATCTGCACATGAGATTACTACCCACCTCAAAAAGTTAATTTTGAAGTTTAAATGAGATATTATAGTAGACATGACTAAGTCAAAGAGTCCAACAGATGTTTATTGAATAAGGTACATGGGAGGTAACCAAATGGTTGGTGAAATACTGGCTAGAAAAATAAGACCATCAGGAAAGACATTTAAAAATAAGGAAACAGGAAGTGGCCATTTGATAATATTCACATGACCAGCATATGTGCAAAAAAGAGGGGTTATTTACATTCCAAACTGTGTTTTCAAAGCTAAAAAAATGGTATCCAGGCACAAAAGTACAAAGTTCATTTCAATTTAAGCTGATATAGGTGAGCACAGATATCTGCATCTCAGAAGATCGGGGCCCTGTGAGAAGATGTTGGTATAATTGATGGAAATGAATGTTTTGTGTAGTAATGCTAACTTTCCTAAAAGAGGACCAGGATGAAGAGCTTCTGACTCTTTCTAAAGAAAAGGTAAAATTGCAATGCCATGACAATTGTTCAGACAATGTCAACACTCACACTGTCCCTTCTTAGGATATTATAACTTGATGAGACACTTCAATTCCAGATTTATGAATGTTACATGATTTCATTCACTCATTCGCCAAAAATGTAATTTCTCCTACTTGTGTGATCTTATGCAGGTTACTTTACTTAAAGTTTCCTACTGCTCTTCTGTAAAATGATAATAGCAGCATCTGTCATTTTGGTTGGTGTGTATAAGAAGATAGTCCATGCCACATGTTTAGTGTTTTGCTTGGCATGTAGTAAATACCATGTAATTAATAGCTAATCATGACATTTTTGCTACTGTATTCCTGCCAATACAAAAAGAAGTGATTTTTGTATTCTACAGAACTTTGTCCATATTTTATTGTGCCATTTGGCATAATGCACAGTAATACTTTATTTACAAGGTCTGTTCAGAAAGTATCCAGCCATGCACTTTGAAAAATAGACATTTATTGAAGAAGATATAAGATATGAGAAACATTGTACACAGGACAATGCTGCCTCAGTCCCGTTCAAAGAAGGCACCTTGGGACATCACACAGTTCTCCCAATCATCATCAGCTGCCCCATCCTCTTTTCCTGAATCTCATTGATGGTCTGAAATCTCTTCCCTTTCAAAGATGATTTGAGTTTTGGGAAAAGCCAGAAGTCACAGGGTACCAAATCTGAGCTGTAGGAGGGTTATTTGATGCTGGACCAAAAAACTCTGCACAAGACGTGATGCATGAGTGGGTGCATTGTTGTGATGAAGCTGCCAGTCACCAGTTGCCCATAGTTGTGGCCTTCTGAATCATCTGAATAATTTCTGTAGAGGAATGTTCAACCTTCATGTAAAATTTGGTGCAGATTCATTACTCTACTTGCTCAGTTCTTTTGAATGTGACGGCTACACAGTACACATGCACACTCAAGGGCATGTACCACCCCCACGGACTAGTACAGTGAAGTTGTCATTGTTCATGCATGTACATTCCAGTCCACTCTCCTTGGCGGTCAGGTTATACCAATGTCATGCAAACCATTCTCCTTATATTAACAATGGTTGCACCTTTTCCAGACAGACCTCATATATCATTGCTTTCCTGCCAAATTTTTTAGCTACCTGAGGGCAGTAGTTTTAATCTCATTAATCTTTTTGTCCTTAATGTTGATCAAGTCTTGCACATAGTAAGAACAAAATAAATATTTGTTGACTACACAAATGAGTGAATATATTGTTATGGTACATAAAGATATAAACGCTACAAGCATTATTCTGAAATACCACAGTCCCCTGAATTTTAGAATACCAACCTTAGAAATTCACAAACTTTAAATATAATACAAAGTGCTGATTTTAAACTTTTTACATTTCTGAAGCTTTTCCCTGGGCTTTCATGAAGCTTTCATGAAGCTTTTCCATAGTTCCCTTAGAGCCATTTGTGGATCCACTGAATTCAGTCAACAGGAAAGTTTTCCATATTTACTACCACCAAGGCAACTAAGTAAGGGACTTTGCTACTCAAAACTCCTTTCCCAAAAAAGCCAAAGTTTCGTGAAAGTAACTACTGTAAGGCAGGACAGCAAATGGGCAAAATGGAGACATAATATGTAGGCAAGATAGTTCCATCTGTTTTCACTGACAATCAGTCCTATATTATTTTTACTATTATTATTAATATAATTATTATACAGATTACTTTGGAAATCCATATGAAAGACTCCAAATCAGAAATTAATTTGCAACTAATCTGTTAGACATGATAGAAAGTCTTCCAATAGAAATTTTCATCATTTCTCAGAGAACCATTCGGGCAGAAAGTATAGCTAGTTAGATCCAAAGAATGAAACATAATCAGTATTCACTGATATGCCATTTACCCTAAATAGATATAAACAATTTTTAATAAGATTAAACAAATTTTAAAATAAATTAATTATTTTAATAAAATAAAACAAGTTTTTTTATTTTAGTTGTTGTTCTTGTACAGTTTTCTGACTTTTACTCCCATTCCAGCCCACCACCCCAGCCCTCCCCCAACCTCCCTCCAATTTCCACCCCCTCTAGTTTTTGTCCATGTGTCCTTTATGCTTGTTGCTCCAAACCCTTCCCCTTTTCCCCTGAAATTCCCTCCCCTCTCCCCTCTGGTGACTATCAGCCTCTTCCCAATTTCAGCATCTTTGGTTATATTATGCTTGTTTGTTTGTTTTGAAATAAAACAAATTTTTAATAAAATATATTTATTTTTTAGGATTTTCTTTTTTTAAGATTTTATTTATTTATTTTTAGAGAGAGAAAGGGAGGGAGAAAGGGAGAGAAACATCAATGTGTGGTTGCCTCTTACACACCACTTACTGAGGACCTGGCACGCAACCCAGGCATGTGTCCTAGACTGGGAATCAAACCAGCAACCCTTTGGTTTTAACATTGTAAATATTAATTTTAACATTGTCAAAATTTAAATGGTTAAACTCTATGGTGACCATTATAGCTTTTCCAGGACTGCCTCAATTTCCAATTTTCTATTGTTGTATGAGTAGACATGTATTTGTCAGACAATATATACCAAGTTGAAATGCAAAAATTCTTTTCTCCATATTTAATTGTGAGTCCTCAGTTAATTAGAATGTGTAATGAACTAGAACCAGGTCATTTGTATTGCACTTCCAAACTTAACTATCTGATTTGTGCTTTAAAAGAAATATTTGTGTATGAACTGCGTGTCACTTTATATGTGAATTTATGAAACAAAATTAGAAAATTCCCAAGAGTGGATTTGGGGTAACTCTGCTTCAGCACACACTGATAATGACAGAAATTCCCCTACTGTTCTTTTGTCAGTTTTATTAACTCTTTTTTTCCTTCTACTCCTCTTATCACATACAAACCTTCTTACTGCCCATGTTATAACAATTTCCATTCCAAAAAGCCCAGACAATGGGTGATATTTACTTGCTGTTTGCAAACAACAGAATGCTCAGTGTTGCTAGCAGATGCCCTTGATTCACTGTGAATGAGGAAGGGAATTATAGGAAATCAGTGTGCATTGTGTGTCCAGCTGAGATGGATGTTGGCAGAACAGGCTCCAGGCAAAATTTCACAGCACAAAAGTTTGTCTTCTGGGCCTTTCCCACTATAATGCATCCCTTTGAGGCCAACCATCTCCTCTGTACCTCTGTTCAAGATATATTCACTTTTCAACTCTTCAAAACCATATTTCATTTTTCTCAAGACCTGCTAGTTCATCTGATAAAATAAACTGAGAGATAGCTAACATCATACTTCCCAGAAAGTCTTATATTTCAATAAGGAACATCTAGGAATTGACTATCCTAACCTAAATCAATAGTTTTTAAAACAAAAACTGCCTTGTACAACATCATATCAGTGAACAATTATTTATCAAGAACTGGTAAGGGTCTGAGATTTTATCCTACTTGCAAGCTGACAAACTGATTTGCCACAGTTTCACAGGTACTGGCAGAGGACAGGATACTCGTAGATCAGAAACAAATGACTTTATCACTCACAGCCCAAGTATCATGTTTGCGTCAATTCCTCTTATTCCACATGTCCCACAGGGTGACACAGAGGAGCCTCAATGGGTGCTCACCTGCGGTGGGTGTGCACCACAGCTGAGGAACCCCAAACTTAGGGAACTTGAATCTTTTATAATAGGTAATCAGCATACCTGTCCTTTGTTCCACTGGGAGAAATTATTTTTATTATACCAGTCAGTAAATAAATCTGCTTTACCCAGAGGGTTGTGATCTCTATCTTCTGATATTATTTATCTACAAACATCCTAGAAAAAGAGGACGTCCAGAACAAAGACTAATCAGTGCCTCTGCTCAGAAAATGACCAGAAATAAGAGGCCCTTGGAGAATTGTCTCCCACCAGTATTCAGAAAAATATTTTCACCAACTATGCCAAAAACATCTTACAGAATGGTGGTTCTCGTCTGGAAAACTAATAAACATGCATATTCCTGGACAAAGTTATTTTGCTTCCTAAGGTCAAGATTCAGAACTGGGGAGGTTCAGTCCTACACAAGCCCAATCTGAGAGGTGAAGTTCATGCCAAAATCGCTCTGTTGTCATTTGTTTCCTTCTTCTACTGAACTCCATTTTACCCTGCCCCTGAGATAGAAAGTGGGCAAAGTTAAATTCTCCTCCCAAGAAACCTTTATCTATTGACATTATCAAGACATGCATGTTCATATTGGCATTTGTCACACAGGCAGTACAATAAATAAAATAAATAGCAATTTTCACTTGAGAATTTTTACCTTATGTGATTTTATGCTATTCTGAGAAATGAGGCCAAATTATAGCTTTATTTTTATAAATACAGTTTTTACTAACCTCAGAGACAGTGGCATGTGAGTCTCTAGAGATACCAATAAACATCTTGTTATTTATTATTTTTAAGCATGACATGGCATGTGTAATATATACATTTGATGCCCTCTGAGATCAAAATTGAAGCTTCCAAATGAAAACAAGGAAGCAGAGCCTACAATTAGAAGAATAATGATCCTTTTTCACTCTTCAACTTTACTCTATTCGATGATTTTATTCATGCTCCCTTTGAGACATTCTATTCCCCTAACTTCCATGACATCAATTTTTGGGATTTTTTTACATAATAACTTTCTTATTTTAATAAAATTTATCCATGTCTATTATTTTTTAAAAACAAGCAATACAGAAAACTATTAGCAAATAATTAGCCCCAAGTCACTTCAAACAGAAATAAACATTGTTAATATTAGAGAAGAGACCAGTGATTGCCAGAGCCTGGAGATGAAGGAGGGATTAACTATGAGGTGGCAGCAGAGGGAATTTTGGGGGGTGAGGGAACTGTTCTGTACTGATTGCAAGATGGATATATGGCTGTGTGCATTTGTCAAAACCACAGCACCATAGTAATTTACAAAAGCAAATTTTACCATATACAAAGTTTTTTGAAAAATACGAAGTGTGGGTGAGGATGTAGAGCAAATGAACACTTACACAATCTCCTAGGGATGTAAATTGGTGTAATCACTTTGGAAAACAATTTGGTATCATCTTAACAGAGTTGAGTAGAGACACACGTTATGATCCAGCAATTTCACCCCATAGAGAAGCTTGAGCATCTGCACCAGAAAACATATATAAATGCTCATAATAGCACTTTGTAATATAAAAACCTGGAAATGACCCAAATTTCCACTGGCAGGAAAATGGATAAATATATTGGGAAATACTGAGGGTCAATATTCAGCTCAGGTAGAGTGGTAACAATTTGCATCAGCTACATGACCTTTGTAGTACTTCCTGTTGGCCAGCTCTTGCTAAGATCTGAAAGGTTATGTCCTCCAAAATGCAAATGTTGAAATCCTAACCTACAAGGTGATGGTATTAGGAAGTGGGGCTTTTGGGAGGTATTATGTCATAAAAACAGAGCCTTCGTGAATGGCGCAAGTGCCCTTATAAAAGAGGCCTCAGAGAGCTAGCCTGCTCTTTCTCAAATGTAAAGGTACAGTGACAAGATGATTATCAACAGGGACACTGGCTCTCACCAGACACCGAATCTGCCAGCACCATGGTCTTGGACTTCTCAGCCTCCAAAACTATAAGAATTAAATGTTTGTTGTGTATAAGCCACCCAGTTTATGGCAATTTTGTTATAGCAGCCTGAATGGACTAAGACACCTCTTATAAACTCTGTAAGTCCCAATCCCTCCAGCAAATTTCCTTTTTCCTTTTGACCTGATTTGTGTTTCTTAACAATCAAGAACCCTGAAAGTTTCTAAGTCCAATCCAAACTTAACAAGTGCCTTCAACACATGTAGACTCATCACCTTCCAAATCATTTACACTCAAACCTGGCATCATTTTACCAACCTCATCTGCCTCACCAAGCTGTCATTTCTAACTCTTTAACATGTCACACACCTGTCTGAAATCAATGCAGACCTCTGTGAAATCACAGCAGCAGATAAACCAGTTTAAATCCTACTCATCCTTTGAGAATTAGTTTAAAGTCAGCTCTTGTTTTATCTTCTTTTCCTATGCCTAACCAGATAAACCCACCCTTCACTCTGAACTTTCCTAGCACAATTTGCCTATTTTCCTGCCCTCATTAGTGAATTCAATTAATGTTTATTGTGGACCTACTCTGTGTTGGGAAATGTTCTAGGGGCTAGAAATAGTGCAGTGAACCAAATAAACATCAATCATTGTCTAGTGGAGAGCTGAAAGTAAACAAAGTCATAAGTAAAATGTACAGTAGGTTTAAAAATGACAGGTGTTAGAGAGAAAAAATAAGCAAATAAGGGACTAGCAATGTCATGGAGTGTGCCCTTTTAGATTAGTGTGGAAAGTCCCACAAAATACATGAGACTTGAGAAAAGACCACAAGCAAGTGAGGGAGTGGACCAAGTGGTTATCTTAGGGAAGATCATTCAAGACAGAGGGAACAGCAAGTGCAAAGTCCTCAAGCTTGAAGCAGATCAGATTTTGTGTGGAAGAAGAAAAAGGCGGAGATAGCCAGCACTAGAGTAGAAGGAAATGAAGTAAGTGAATAATGAAAAGCCAGATCACAAAGGGCCTTATCAATCCTGGCAAGGATCTTGGCTTTTCTCTGAATATGATAGGAAGCCACTTCAGAGTTTTCAGCAAACAATCTGACTTAGTTTAAACAGGCTCATTCAAGGTTGAGAACGGACTCTGTGGGGAGGAGTAGCAGAAGCAAGGAAAATAGTTAAGAGGTTGTTGTTCTTTGTCAAGATGCTGGTGGAGATAGCATAGATTTTTCATCTCTCTATACTCACGTCCAAAGTAGAAAAATCAAGTAGGGTAGCATAAGAAAAAAATTAAGTTGGGTGAATGTCCATGAATCGAGAACATAGGTTGGATGCAAGAAGAATGGGGGAGCAGCAGCTCTGCACAAAAGAAGGGAAGATAAAGGAATTTCTGATGATCTTAAGAGCCAGGGAATCCACAAAATGCTAGCAAATCATCACCACTGAAAAGGAGTCTGTCCTAGGAAAGAGGGTTCAGCAGGCTGATCTGGAAGAAAAAAAAAAAAAAAACAATGAAAACAGGAGAAGGCTTCTGAGACCTCAACTTGAGGTGAGTGTAAGAGCGCTACAGGGAGGGCTCAGTTGCTGGGCAGCCTGATCCCACAGGCTCCTGAGAAAGTCAAAAGTCCTGCACATACCCCAGCACAAGAACTGTAGGGAGAAGGGAGAGAGAGAGCCAAGATTCATTTGGGGGTGGTGGGAAAGGAAGCCAATGGAGACAATTTTCAGAAATAACTACACAGATGGTTACATTGAAATACCATGTCTTTTAATACTTCAAAGTCACACTAGAAGAGGGAGCCCAAGAGCTCAAAATTTGAAAATGTATGCTGGTCCAACCCTCAGGAACTTCCTTCTGAAAGTACACATAAACTTACCTTACTGAAATAGGAGTAGCAGAAAAGGAGAACATTCAATTCAATAGACATAGGTTTCAGTTGTGTTAAACATTTATTCATGGGAATAAGGGTGACATGTAATTGTTACATGCTCTGGCCATGTTGATATAACACAGCTATCAAAATTGGAGGAAAATGAGGGACTACAATGGAAACAAAATTAGCTTGCTGGCTGCCTTATAAGGGCACAGGAAATTATTTTATAATAAACATTCTGGAAGAGGGTGAGGAGGCAAGAAGAGGTTACTAGCTAACTTAATATTGCTCATGGTAGACAACCAGCAATCAAGACACACAGTAATCAAGAATCTCTGTACCTCTGGGATATGGAGTCAGGAAACTTTGCATTGGTACCTCAGAGCTTCTGCAGGAATGCCAGGAACAACTTTGGAACAGTCAGTTACCCTCCCAGACAGCAAGCCACATTCCCAAATACTTGAACAACATGGGAAAAGACAAGGAACTTACCCTGCAGTAAGGAGAAGCCAAAAATCATATGTGCACTGTTTGGCGGTCAGGCACGGGGGGCACCAGCCAGTGTTGGTTAAGGGAGCATATGGAGGTGTCTTCTGTATGCTTCCAGGATATTTAGTCTAGATTGTCGATAACAGAGACAAAAGATCTGTTATAGAGAAGACAGAGCATCTATTTTGAGCAAAAAAGATGTTAATAGCTGCAGTGAGAAGTAGTATGGCAGAGTAGGAAAAAATGAGCTTGAAATCAAACAGATCTGATTTCAATTGTAATTTCACTAGTAACAATTACCTTAGGTAAACTATTCCCCAGTTTCTCTGGGCTTCATATTTCTCATCTCTACAATGCCACTAATAATATATCTAGCAATAACCATAAGGATCGGAATGTTTAGGTCTGAGATGTCTTAGTTCTCTCTCTCTCTCACTCTTCCCCCTCCCCCACACCTACTCTTTACAAGACAGAAACTCTCTAACCACCTTGGTAGGTCAAGTCTAACATTAACTTCTCACTGTTGGAAAACTACTTGTTATTCCATCCTCAGAACTTAAAACTGCTAGCTCTCACCCTCCAAAAACTTACTTTCCTGAAGTTTAACTTCATGTATTAAATAATATGTTCCAATCAGAATAAATATTAATGATGTTCTAAATAGCTTTGTATAGATCCTACCCTGCTGTTTATTATAGAGCACTAAGCAGTTGTTACATTCCATTTGTGGTTGAAATTGTTTATACTTTGCTTTATTGGTTTGTAAGCCATGTGGGAAAATTCCAAGATGAAAGTCCCTTCATCAATGCAAGACATTAGTATTCTTTTTTAGAGGAAAAGTTTACTCTGTAGGCATATGGAATGGAATCTAATTAAGGATGTTTGCATCATTTAGTTCTAGCAAAAGCAAGACTGTCGTTCTATCGTATTAATTTTATTTCTGTCACCTTAATGTTTAATGGCTGGGATCTTGGTCATGCAGGAAAACAGTGAGATCAGCATTGTAAACAGTATTGTTACTCAGTTTATACTTGTTGGCAATCTGAGGAGCTCCCTAAACCAAGCTCTGGTGTTTATACAACCACGGGGATCCAACATTACAGTTTCTCACTAAGTGGTACAGCCCCAGGAGACAGGAGAATCACATCCAGTACACAAATACACAACACAGGCTGATTAAAAGCAATGAGAAACAGTGTGAGTCCTTTTTGGCCAAAGGTGAAGGAGGAGAATCACAAACCTGCCAGAAAACAAATAACCATTACATCTAGCTTGAAAGAAGCAAATGAGTGCAAATGAATACTTAAATTAACAGGAGCCAAAAAATCTCCCTAAATAAGCCAGTCACATTTCCATGACCCCACGCAACATCATTCAGTCACTCCACTGGTTAAAACCCTCCCCATTGACCTTAAAGTTAAAATCAAAGTCCTTAAGAGAACTTATATCAAAGATGTCAAACTCAGGACCAGTATTAGATGACAAATGACAAACAACCCTAGGCCTATGTGTCAGGAAGGTATAGGCAATGCTGGGGATTGAGATGAATGGCAGGGCACAATGTCCATAACATAGCAGTGACCTCCCCTCAGTTCTATCTGATTTGTTATTGTTAGAATGACATTTTGCCAGACCTTCTTACTGGTCAAGACTAGCCAGAAAGCTAGATTTTTAAATCTGATTTTTAAATAAGTCAAATTTAAAATACTAAGTAAGACAACATTCTATAGAACAAACAAAAACAAATCTGAACTAAAGACCACCATTTTGTAATTTCTGCACATTTGCACAACTAGAAATAGAGAGAGAAGTGTGTGTATCATATACCTACATATATTACCATAATCATACATATAATATGTTCTGTTTGTACAATATTTTTAAAAATCTTTTTAAAGATTTTATTTATTTTTAAAGGGGAGGGGAGGGAGAGATGAGGGAGAGAAACATCAATGTGTGGGTGCCTCTTGTGTGCCCCCAACTAGGGACCAGGCCTCCAACCCAGGCATGTTCCCCAACTGAGAATCGAACCAGCGACCCTTTGGTTCACAGGCCAACACTCAATTCACTGAGCCACACCAGCTGGGGCTGTATAATATGTTATAATATGTACAATGTATAATGTATTCTATATAACTCTATATATTTATTTATAACTATGTATAGGTACATGTTTATATATGTGTATATATATGAACGTAAATATATGGGATAATCTTCAAACCAAGACAACAATATATAACCAGAACAATTTGTATCATGTTGCCTGCATTTGCTATTTTTCATCATTTGGGCAGGGGCTGAGATGGAGTATCACTTGGTACTAATTATTTAAGACAGCCTTACTAAGCAAATTTATAATATCAACAAGACTCTAAGTAAATTCTTAACTTCTTAAAATTAATTGATTCCAGAAACCTTTGAGTATACACTAATATACAAGGCAATTATGTCTTAGCAAAGACACAAGCTGATTCTTCATTAAATTCAGACATGTATTAGATTGCTATTTTTGTCCTGGGCCAACAATACATTAGTATTCTAAATTGTCATTTTTATGGCAACAATTCAAATCTTTTACTAATTTATACAGACATCTTAAGAAATTACTTCAAAATAAAATATCTAACTAATATACTTTTACCACTTTTGACTTAAACTTACTATGCTTAAAATACAAAATTGTTTCCAGTAACTTTGTTGTTGCTTCTAACAACTGAAAAATTATACTTGAGTTGATAAGAGATATCAGTATATTCTTTCACTAGTTTCTTACATGTCACATAAACTACCTTCAAGGAAATTCCAGAAAATGATTTTCAAAAATGTGTGAACAATGATGACATCCATGTAATAAGTACCTTCTCCAAGGGTATAATTTTTAACAACAAAGTTGTTTATATGCCTAATATATAGATTATTTTTCATCTTCTTTCTTTATAATTACATTTCCTGCAGTAAAATCTAAAAAAAAATTTAAATGGAATTTGTTTTTTATCACTTCCAGTATGTAGATATACAAATCTACATAAAATTGAAAAACGAAACAACCTTCATGATGTTAAGGGTTCTTACAATTTCCTCATGAATGAATTTTTCTTAACTAGGTCATTGAATAATTAACTATTGGACTCAAAATTTCACTTAGTATATTGTACATTTATATGTACTAAAGCTGAAATAATTCCTAAGTTTAGAAACACTTCTGTCTTTTCTCCCAACTTGAGAAATAATACTGGAGGGTCATGTGATTCTTGAATTTTAATTCTTGTATCACAGCTTTATAAATAATCTGGAGCTTACAAATACAGCAGGAGAAGGAAATGCCTAAACAGAATCACTAGGCTGGGCAGTAGGAGTCTTCAGGATGATCCAAGTACTTACATGCAGCTATCACCATGAAACATGTCAGAGTTCCTCTGGTTCACCCACTGTCTGGAATGATGAGTACTGGTGCCTTCCAATTCAAGCACAGCTGTAAGGATACCAATAGTTGTCCTTTTATTTTGTATCTATTATTGCCTAATGGAGACCAAAATGATTACTGAGTATCTGCCAATTTGATAAAGTGCTACAATTATCCTAACTGTGTAATACCTACCAGCTTTTTAACAAGGGTGTAAGTGGAATATTCCCAGGGAAAAGTAGCTTAAGTCTCTCAGTAGTTTCAGGATATATTTCATTATTTTGGGTTTCTACTTAGAAATAATAGAAAGGGAAATGTATAATTTTTCTCTTGAAGCCAAACTTGGATACATTAAGGTACATATTTGTTTGATTTGAAACATTATTGGTTGAATATCAAGTAGCATAATCCATTATGTCAAAATACAAAGAAAGAAAAATCACATGATCATATCAATTGGTGTAGAAAAAAACATTTGACAAAATTCAACACCAATTCATGATTTTTTAAAAAAATCTCAGTAACCCATAAACAGAGGGGAAACTTTCTCAACTTGATAAAGACTATCTACAAAAAAACTAAAGCTAACTCCATATTTAATGCTGAGAAACTCAGACTTCTCACTAAGATCAGGTACAAAGCAAGAATGTCCCCTCTCACCACTCCTTTTCAACATTATACTAGAAAGTCCTAGCTAAAGCAATAAAACAAGAAAGGGAGATAAAATGTATACATATTGGGAGGAGAACATAAAACTGTCACTGCTTCCAGATGACATGCATGTCTATGTAGGAAAATTGAAAGAATAAACAAACAAAAAAACACTCCTGGAATTAATAAGCAATTATAGCAAGGTTGAAAAATATAAAGCTAATATACAAAGCGCAATTGCTTTCCCATATACCAACAAAAAAAAACAGTGGAATTTAAAATAAAAAATACAACACCACTTACTTTTGGACTCCCAAAATGAAATACTTAAATATAAATCTAATAATATATACAAGATTTATATGAGGAAAACTATAAAATTCTGATGAATAAAATCAAAGTAGAGCAAAACAAGTAGACAGACATCCCATGTTCATGAATAGGAAGAATCAATGATGTCAACATGTCAGTTCTTCCCATCTTGATTAATTGATTCAATGTAATACCAATCAAAATCCAAGAAAGTTAATTTATGGATATTAAAAATTGATATGGATAGTATAAACGTTTAAAAGTTTATATAGAGAAGCAGAAGACTCAGAAGAGCCAACACAGTATTGAAGAAGTACAAACTTGGAGGATAATAAACATTACCCAACTTCAGGACTTACAATAATCAAGACAGCATGCATAGTACTTGAAAAATAACAAACAGATAGTATAGAATAGAGAACACAGAAATGGATCCCCATAAATATAGTTAACAAAAGATCTTTGACAAAAGAGCCAAAGCAATGCAACAGAGCAAAGATAGTTTGAAATGGTGCTGGAACAAATGGGCATCCACATGTAAAAATAAACAAATTTAGACACAACCCTTATACCCTTCAAAAATAACTCAAAATGAATTATAAACTTAATGTAAAATGTAAAACTACAAAACTCCTAGATATAGATGACTTTAAATGCAACACCAATGACATGATCCATGAGAGAAATCCCTGATAAGCAGGACTTCACTAAAATTAAAAACTTTCATTGATTTTGTTGTTGTTTTTTTAACATTTTATTTATTTATCTTTAGAGGGGAAGGGAAGGAGAGAGGGAGAGAGAGATCAATGTATGTTTGCTTCTTGTGCATCCCTTGCCACGAACTGGCCCACAACCCAGGCATGTGCCCTGACTGGGAATCGAACCACGATCCCTTGGTTCACAGGCCCACGCTCAATCCATTGAGCTACACAAGCCAGGGCAAAAACTTTCGTTTTGAAAAAGACAATGTCAAGGGACTGAGAAGACAAGCCACAGACTGGGAGAAAATATTTGTAAAAGACATATCATAAAGGACTTTTGCCCAAAATATACAAAGAACTCTTAAGATTCAACAGTATAAAACAAAAATCCCAATTAAAATATGGGTCAAAGACTTTAACAGACACCTCACCAAAGAAGTTATACAGTAGCAAGTGAGCATATAGATGCTCCATGTCATATGTCATGAGGGAAATGCAAATTAAAACAACAATGGGACACTACCACATATTTATTGGAACGGCCAAAATCTGGAACATCGACAACACCAAATACTAGTGGGAATATGGAGCAATAGGAACTTTCACTGCTGGTGAGAATGCATTATAGTTCAGCCACTTTAAAAGACTGTTTTACAGAACCAAACATACTCTTACTATATAATCAAGCAATCTCACTCCTTGGTGTTTACCCAAAGGAGCTGAAAACTTTTATCCATACAAAAGCCTGCACATGGATATTTATAGCAGCTTTATTCATAACTGACAAAACTTGGAATCAACCAAGATATCCTTCAGTAGACAATGGATAAACAAACTGTGGCACATACAGTTAATAGAACATTATTCAGTGATAAAAAGTATTGAGCTAGCAAGCAATGAAAAGAAATGGAAAAAAACTTACATGCTTATAACTGAAATTACAGGCATGTATCAATAAAACAAACCAATCTGAAAAGGCGACATATTATATGATTCCAATTATTTGACATTCTGAAAAAGGTAATACTATGACGGCAATAAAATGATCAGTGATTTCCAGGGGTTAGGAAGAGAGACATGAATAGACGAAGCACAGAGGATTTTTAGGGCAGTAAAAATACTCTGTGTGATACCAAAATTATGGATACCTGCATGTCATTATACATTTTTTCCAAACCCATAGAATGTACAACACCAAGAGTGAAGAGTAATGTAAACTCTGGACTTCGTGCAATTGTAATATGTCAATGCAGGTTCATCAACTGCAACAAATGTACCATCCTGATGAAAGGTATTGATAAAGGGGGAGGGTTATGCATGCATTGGCACAGGAGGTATTTGGAAAATCTCTGTACCTTCCCCTCAATTTTTGCTATGGACCTAAAACTGCTCTAAAAATGTAGGGTCTTAATTAAAAAATTAAAACAACTTCTCCCATGATTATTATAGATTTATCCAGTTTTCCTTATTATTCTGTCAATTTTTGCTTCATATTTTAAACATATATTACTAGATGAATACAGATTTAGATTTTTTATCTCCCTTGATAATTAGACATTTTATCATTATGCAGTATCCTTCTATATCTCCTAGTAACACCTTCCCCCTTAAAGTCCACTTTATTTTATGTACTTATATCAGCTTTTGTGTGAACATGTCCAAAAACAGGAATTAGTACTTTATTTAAAAATCTCATTTATTTATTTTTAGAAAGAGGGGAAGTGAAGGAGAGAGGGAAAGAAACATCGCTGTGCAAGAGAAACATCTCTATTGGTTGCATTTCACACACCCCCAACTGGGGACCTGGCCCGAAACTCAGGCATGTGCCCTGACTGGGAATCGAACCGTAGACAATCTGGTTCACAGGCCAGCACTCAATCCACTAAGCCACACCAGCCAGGCTGGTCACTAGTGTTTTCATAGTGTATTTATTTCATCCTTTGACTTTCAACCTTTCTATATACTTATGTTTTAGGTGTATCTATTATAAACAATGAAGTTAGGCTCTGTTATTTTTTCAGTCTGAGAATGTTTCACTTTAATTGGAGACTTGAGCCCTTTACATTTAAAATAGTTGTTGATGCATTCAAGTGTAAATACACCATCACACCATACCTGAATTACTTTTCTTCTTACTTTCATTTAAATAGAATGAAAATTCTTTTCTGTTACTTTCCTCCTCTATTAGTTTGGTATTTGTGAATTCTTTTACATTGCTTTAGTACTTACCATGTAGATTGTAACATGTTTCCTTATTAAGTTTAATATAAATTGGTATACTTACCACTTCTCAATGAGAAAACCATAGAACATTGTACTCCAGTTATTCTACTACCAATGTAAGCTCTCATTGTACCTTTTAATGCCACATATATTGTAAACCTCACAAGACATTATTATTGTGGCTTTATGCATCTAATAATACATCCTATAACTTTCTGGAAAACTGTAATACCTTTTGTATTGGTCTTAGAGCCCTATTTTCTACTGCTCTGTCTTTCTACCAGGAACTACTCTGACTAGGGCAGGACAAAGTTGAAGCATTTTAGAATATTAGAAGGAGCTTTTCTATGAGAACAATGGTATTTCTGATGTGAGCTGAAGTTTCTGCTTTAAAAGAATAGCAATACAGTGAGGTGACAATAACCACCTAAATAATTTTTGCATATCCTCCAAAATGCTATATAGATAAAACATATAAAATCACAAGTCCCATGCCCCCATCATCACCAGAAGACAAAAAATACAAAACCAATCAAATTATCCGGAAGTAGCAAAATAAAAAACAATTTCCAGTACAGCTATCTTCTAAGCTCCTTCCTTCAAGCATTTGCAGAAAGCTATGGTAGCTCAGAAAAACTGCACAGAGGAGAGAAGAGGACAACAAAGGACCTAAGATTAAACTAAAATAATCCTCAGAAAGACATACTACATACTATACACTACCTGTAAAAAGAAACTAAGAGTCCATGTAGATCAGAACAGTGTCTACTCTAAAATGTAAAGCCATAAAGGAGCACTAGGCTTGCCAGATATTAAAACAGACTAAAAAGCCTCTATAATTGTGGCACTGGTGCTTGAATAGACAGTCCAGTTTATAGAAAGCCCAGAAATAGGGCTGAGTATATATGGAAATATATGATGAACATAGTATCTCATACCACAGAGTCAAAGATAAACTTTTAAATAAATGGTGCTGAGCAACTGGGTAGCCACTTGAAAAAAAAGATAAAATTAGATCCATATCTCATCTCTTACACAAAAATAAAATCCAAATGAATCAGACTTATGAAAGTAAAAAATGAAATCATACAAGTATTAGACAAAAATATCCATGAATTCCTCTATAACCTGAAGGTAGGAAAAAGCTTTCAAGGTAGTGCTAAATATCTAGAGATAATAAAAAAGTGTTGATAAATTCAATTTAAAATTTTTTATGACAAAAATAAACACAAACAAAATTTGAAAATTACAAACTGGAAGATTTTAACATAAATCCCAGAAAGGAATTGATATCACTAATGTATAAATAACTCTTATAATTCAAAGGAGAATGTTCAAGGATGGCATCAGCAACATGGCAGAAGAGAAAACCCTGGACCTTCTTTCTACTAATGGGCACATTGATTCAACAACAATACATGGGAAAATTTCCTCTATGGGAAATGCAGAAACTAGCTGAGAGGCTCCTGCACTCTAGGCAAGTACAAAACCAGCCACACTGAAGTGGGCAAGAAAACTCAAGATACCCTGTCACCATAATCCCTACCTCTGGCACAGTGCCATATGATTGGAAGGATACTCCCAGCTCCTAGCTTCTCCCTGAGAACAGAAAGAGTTAGACCACACATCCAACAATCTAACTTTTCTAGGTGCTGCCCAAGAGACTGTCACATCTGTTTCAGAGCACTGTCAGAACCTGGTATACTCTAAATGCCTTGAATCCAGTGAGACCATAGATGGTGGTTTTAACTAGCATACAACCAGTCTCCATAGCCTCTTCCTCTAGCTCAGCATAGAGCAAACAGGCAAAAAAAAAAAAAAGAAAAAGAAAGAAGAAACAAAACAAAACAAAAAACAGATCCCAGCTTCTCCCTGGGAAGGAAAAGAGTTAAATGGCACATCTGAAGTTTGAATTTTTCTGGGGGGCTTCCCAACAGGCTGGCCTCTTCTCACCTGTCTTGGAATACTCATGGGACTCCACATACTGTAAACACATGGGGGTCACAAGAACAAAGAAAGTACTTTGGACTAGCATGAAAGTTTGAGAGGCCTCTAGAATCTCTGGCTGGGATGATTAGTAAGGGTCTTCTGTATGAAACAAGTCCATGAAAACTAGGAGAGGTGGCTCTTTCCTCTAATGTGCAAAACCAACACAAAATGTCAAGGAAAATGAAGAAACAGTGAATGATTTCCCAAATAAAAGACAAAGCAAACCTCCAAAACCTGAAATAATGAAATAGACATATATGATTTACCTGATAGAAAATTCAAAATAACCATCATAAAGATGCTCTGTGAGGTCAAAACAATGATACATGAACAAAGTGAGAATTTCAACAAAAACAGAAAGAGAGGAAAACAGGAACAAAAGAACTACAAAACAGATAAAAATAATTAACAAAACAACAGTAGTAAAGTATTCCCTCAACAGTTACTTCAAACGTAAATGGATTACATTCCCCAATCAAGCCACATAGAATAGCTTAATGGATTGAAAAATAATACTCAATTATATGCAGTCTATAAGAGACTCACTTTAGACTTAAGGACACATATTGGCTAAACATGCAGGTATGGAGAAGATAAGCCATGCAAATGGTAACCAAAGTCAGCACAGGTGGCCATACTTATATCAGACAAAATAGACTTTTAGTCAAAATTGACACAAGAAACAAATTAGAACATTGTATAATGATAAAAGATCAATTCACAAGGAAAATACAACAAATTTACATTTATAGGCATCTGCCCGGACTTGTGTGACTCAGTGGATTAAGCACCGGCCTCCGAACCAAATGGTCACTGGTTCAATTTCCAGTCAGGGCACATGTCTAGGATGCAAGCCAGGTCAGGCCCCTAGTAGGGGACGCATAAGAGGCAACCACATATTGATGTTTCTCTCCCCCTTCTTTCTCCTTCCCTTCCCTAAAAATAACTAAATAAGATATTTTTTAAAAAGTAAATTTATATGCATCTAACATCAGAGGACCTAACTATATAAAGCAAACACTGACAGAACTGAATGAAGAAGTAGAGAGGATTACAATAATAGTAGCAGACTTCAATATTCCACTTTCAATAATGAATAGAACATCCAGAAGACAGAAGATCAAGAAGGAAACAGAGAACTTGAACAACACTAAAGACCAAATGAACCTAACAGATATATACAGAATACTTATCCCAACAGCTGCAGAATATACACTCTTCTCAAGTACACATGGAACATTCTCCAAGATAAAGCATATATTAGCTCCAAAAGCACATCTTCACAAATTCAAGAATACTGAAATCATATCAGGTATCCTTTCCAAGCACAATGGAATGAACTGGACATCAGTTGTAGAAGGAAAAAATGGAAAATTCACAGGTACATGGAAATTAAATGACACAATCTTGAACAACCAATGAGTCAAAGAAGAAATCAAAAGGGAAATTATAAAATATCTTGAGACAAAAACAACCCACAACATACCAAAACATATGGGATGCAGCAAAAACAGTACTAAGAGGGACATCTATAGCAATAGTTTACATTATAAAATAAGAAAGATCTCAAATAAACAATCTAACCTTATACCTCAATGAACTAGAAAAAAACAAACTAAGCCTATTATTATCAGAAGTAAAGAAATAATAAAGATTAGAGTAAAAATAAACAAAATATGGTTTACAAAAACAATAGAAAAATCAACCAAATTAAAAGTTGGATTTTTGAAAAGACAAAAAAATGACAGATTTCTAGGTTGAGAGAAAAAGACTCAAAAATCATAAAAAAGAGGAGACATTAAAACTGATGCCACAGAAATTAAAAGATCAAAAAAAGACTGCTAGAAACAAATACATGCTAATAAATTAAATAACCTAGAAAAATGAATAAAGTCCCAGAAAAACAAACCTATCAAGACTGAATCATGAAGGAATAGAAAATCTGAATAGACATATACCACATTAACAGAACGAGAATAAAAATCACATGATCATCTTAATAGATGCATAAAAAGCCTTTGACAAAATTCAATATTCTTTCATGATGAAAAATCTCACAAACTAGGAGTAAAAGTAAATCACTTCAACATAATAAATATCATATGAAAAATGCACAGCTAACATACTTAACAGAGAAAAACTGAAAGCTTTTCCACTAAGATCTAGAACAAGGCAAAGATGCTAGGTTTTTCTACTTTTTAAAGTATATGTGCTGAATAATTTATTGTATGCATAAAATTAGACATAAATATTAACTTTGTATTATTTCTTCTTTTTGCTATTTCCTCAACATCTATAACTAAGGTCAATGTTAAATTATGTCCCTAATGCCAAGTACTATTTGATCATCACCTTTTTTCTACTTCTATTCCACACAGTACTGGAGGTCCTAGCCAGATTAAGAAGGCAAGAAAGAAAGAAGTAAAATTATTTATGTTGGCAGATGACAAGATTTTGTATGTTGAAAACCCTAAAGACTTCACTAAAAAATAAATAGAACTACTCAATAAATTTAGTAAACTTGCAAAATATAAAATCAACATACAAAATTTAACTGCACCTCTATATGCTAATCTCAATTAGCATGTAATCTTAATTTCCCCTGAAAAGGAAATTAAGAAAACAATCTCATTTAAAATATTATCCAAAAGGAAAAATACTTAAAAATTCACTAAGAAGGTGAGAAAATTATGCACTGAAAACTAAAAACCATTGATGAAATAAAGAACAAACAAACAAACAGGAATACAATCCATGCTCATAGGTGGGAAGATGGAATATTGATAAAATGTCTATACTACACAAAGCAATCTACAGATTCAGTGCCATCCCTATCAAAATCACAATGATAATTTTACAGAAATAGAAAAAAATTCTAAAATTCACAAAGGCTCACAAAAGAGCTCAATATCCAAAACAATCTTTCTTGTTGTTTGTTTTTTAAAAAGTTATTCTTGTATTATTATTCATTAATTATTTTATTATTTATTTTTATTCATTACACTATTACAAATGCCCCCACTTTCCCCCTTTTCTTCCTCCATCCATCCCTCATCCTCACTTCCCTCAGTCCATCAGCATACTGTTTGTCTGTGTCTCTGGGTTATGCATATATGTTCTTTGGCTAATCCCTTGAGAAAGAAGAACAAAGCTGGAAGCCTCACACTTCCTGATTTCAAAATATCTTACAAAGTTATAGTAATTATAACACTACAGTATTACCATAAAGACAGATGTATAGACCAGTGGAACAAACTAGGGAGCCCAGAAATAAATCCATACATATACAATCAAATGATCTCTGACAAGGATGCCAAGACTACACAATGGGGAAAAGATAGTCTCTTCAACAAATGATGTGCAAAAATACTGGATATCCACATGCAGAAGGAGCCCATGCAACTCAGTTGCAAAAAATAATATAAAAATACTTCAGTTTAAAAATGGGCAAAGAACTTGGATATTTCTCCAAAGATGACATACAAATGGCCAACATGTATGAATAGGTGCTCAACATCACTAATCATCAGAGAAACGTAAATCAAAACCACAATTGTGTATCACCTCACATCTGTTAGAACAACTATTACTGAAAAGAAAAGGGATAACAAGTGTTGGTGAGGATGTGGAAAACAAGGAATCACTTGTGCACTGTAGGTGGGAATGTAAATTGGTGCAGCCATTATGGAAAACAGTATAGAAGAAATAGAACTACCATATAGTCCAGCAATCCCACTTCTGAGTATATATCCAAAGAAAGCAAAACCAGTATCTCAAAAGATATCTGCACTGTCATGTTTATTGTAGCATTATTCACAATAACCAAGATACAGAAACAATCTGTGTCTGTCAACGAATGAATGAATGAATAAAGAAAATATGATATAGATAATGGAATATTATTCATCCTTTAAAAAGAAGGAAATCCCACGCTGGCTGGTGTAGCTCAGTGGATTGAGTGCGAGCCTGAGAACCAAAAGATCACGGTTCAATTCCCAGTCAGGGCATATGCCTGGGTTGCAGGCCAGGTCCCAGTAGGGGACACGCGGCCATACATTGATGTTTCTCTCCCTCTCTCCTTCCCTTCCCCTCTAAAGATAAATAAATAAAATCTTTAAAAAAAAGAAGGAAATCCTGCTATTTGTGGCAACATGGGAGAGTCTGGAGGACATTATGCTAACTGAAATAGGCCAGACACAGAAAGGCAAATACTGCATGGTCTCACTTTTATGTGGAATCTAAGAAAGTAGACCTCATAAATGCAGAGTAGAATGTTGGTTGCCAGGGGCATGGGGTTGAGGAAAATGGGTATAGAGTTTCAGTTATGCAAGACAATGAAGAGGTTCTAGAAACCTGCTGCTGTACAACATTGTGCCCATAATTAACAGTACTACATTGTATACTCCAAACTTTGTTAAGAGAGTAGATCTCTTGTAAATGTTCTTATCACAATAAAAAAATTAAGATAAGCAGTGTTCCAGAGATGATTATCAATCAGCCTGAATCCTACATTGAGGACAGTGTAGAGTAAAACTCCAACCCTTGATAGACAGGTAGCATGAATGAGAAACAAAACTTTGATATGAAAAGTAAAAAAAAAAAATATTCAAGGGAAAAAAAAGACCAAAAACTGAATGGAAAAAAAGAATGAGCAAAAGATAAAAGATGGTTCCCTGAAAAAGATACAAAAATTGCCCCTTAAATATATGACATGATGTTTAACTTCACTCAAACGGAGAGAAAAGCAAATTAAACCTACACCATTTCTCATCTAGTAGATTAACAAAATTAAATCAAACTAAAGCCACTTTTTTAAAAAGATTTTATTTATTTATTTATTTTTAGAGAAAGGGGAAAGGAGAGAGAAAGAAAGGGAAAGAAACATCAATGTGTGGTTGCCTCTTGTGTGCCCCCTACAGGGGACCTGGCCTGCAACCCAGGCATGTGCCCTGACTGGGAATTGAACCAGTGACCCCTCGGCTTGCAGGCCAGCACTCAATCCACTGAACCACACCAGCCAGGGCAAACTGAAACCACTTTGTAACACAAGAGGATTCAGAGAAACAGACCTATTCATTTTCCCAAGGCTAGGCTCCCCTCTGTCTTTCAGGTGTGAACTCCAATATCACCACTTCAGAGTGACTTTTCTAGAACACCCAATCCAAATAATCTGAAAATGCCTTCTTAACTGCTTACTTCTTTATTATTTCTTCCCCTACCCCCCAAAATAAGCTCACTGGAGGAAAGGACCTCATTGGTCTTGTTAAGTGCTGCATCCCATAATAAATGAAGGAATAAAAAATATCTGAAGGTTAAAAAAATCTCTTCAGAGAAAAATATATCTGAAATATGACAGCTTTAGAAAAGAAGATGGTATTTATAAATTCTAAAAATATGGATTCTCTTAGAATTCTAAGGGCAGTTGATATATCAGCATTTCTTAAGATATGAGAATGTAGCAGGAGTAAAATTCTAGTTTCTATAGGTTACCTTTAACATTCCTCTTTTAACTTACAATTACTTTTTCTCACAAAGTGGTCATGATGTATTATAATTATAACCCTTGAGAAGCACATATCACTGTGTCTTTAGAAAACATACGACAAGGTTTTCTCCGGGTGGTGAAATTATAGATTTTTTTCTTTGAGACTTTTACATTGAGCATGAATTATCTTTGTAATTAGAAAAGGCAATAAATGTAATGTTTTAAAAGGAAAAATAAGTATAGTTCAGGAAGAAGCAAGCAGGACGATTTTTGATGTGAATACATTTCATTCCAAACAGTCTACCAGACCAAGCAGCATAATTGGGAAGAAAAGGCCAGGTGTTTGCCTTTCAGCTGCTCAGTTCAATTCAAGGAGTTGCTTTTTGTTTCTGTTGTTGTTATTGTTGGTGTTTTAAATGTTTTCTCCCAAATGCTGAGACCAGTATTCCCAAGCCTTTAAAAATATAAATTGATGTAGGTGAATCATGCCAGCCTGAATCTGGCTGGAGACGCATGAAATATAAATGTATTAAAAAATAAACTTCCCTTTGAATATATACTCCGGAATGATGTTTTCTAAGCTTGCAGAGTCGTGTGCAGTACTTGTTATAAACACAGATTCCTGGTCCCATCACAGAATTCCCATCAAAATCTCCAATATCAGTCTACTTTGGGAACCATGAAGCTAGAACTTTGGTTAAGCTTGCTCCTACTCCTCATGCATTGCAGGAAACCCAGGAGGGTGAATTTTTAAATAGAGCCTTTATTTTTCTCCAAATGCAGTGCTCTACCATTATGCCAGAGTCCCATACTTATGGTCAAGTGGCATTAGCACAGCCAATGCAAAACAAAAAGATGAAAGTAAAGGCTCCAAACTCATCACACTAGATAATTCACCACAGAAGTCAGGAAAGTGATTTTCACTCATTTTATTTTCATCTGAATCTTTTAAAGCAGCTGTTTGAGTATTTGGTTATATTTTCTGTAAGCATTTATAGAGATTTGGAATCTATCAGTATTATTTTCGCAGTAGCTCTGGGAAAGAGTTAAAAAAAAAAACTGTGATCGGTTCTGCACAGAGCATTTTGCCACAGGGATACTGCCTTCTCAAACATCTATTGACAAAGACAGTGCATCAGAAGGCTGACCAGTTCTTGTGTTGCCAGTGTTGCTCAGGAAAAGGAAGAGGTTGGGCTTTACTCATTTCTCCTGGCTGGCATTATACATTCTTTGAAATCCATGGGTTTGCATGTGCCCTGAAAGAGAACTAATGAATCCTATTTCCTCCGCTGATGGCAATTTGAGCTGAGCAAAGGCAGCAGTGATGCAATTGGCGTTTGATTCATCATGCCCACAGTTCTGCACCTGTGTCACTGCCAGCAGGAATGAGGCAGTGTAACATAACACTTTGCTCATCCACATCCCCAGGGATGAGAGCGTGTACACACCAAGGAAAACAAACTCATGATGCAAATTATTTACATTAACAATCAATATGTAGTTTATACAAGCCATTTCCTAAAACATATCTTATGATAACGTTAAGCAATATCACACAAATATCTGTAACTTGTCCTCTTATCAGAAGGGTAAAATCCTTCTGTGCTCTGGAACTTCTCTTTTGTTGGCCATCAGAAAGGCAACCACTTGCTCACAGGTCAGAGCAAATGAAATATCATAGCTGTTCTGGGTGGTTCTTAGAATTTAACCAGAGGTCCTGATGCCATCTGGACTCATTAATCTGCTCCGTTTTCTTTTGGAAAGTATTTCAGAGGGCTCTTCCTCCTTATTTTTCTTTTGAACATACAACATCTCTTATAGTGCAATCAACCCCCTCTCCAAGCCACATCTCTCAGTGAGAATCCTGGGGGAAGAGCTCTAGACAATGCTGGGTCCCATTTACTCCACATGCCAGTTGGTCCTGCTCACATCTTGCCCACCTACTTAAGAGTTGAAGTTAACCAAAAATGTAAAAGAAGCTGTGTCATTCCAGTCAAGAGACAGAAACCAATCCAGTAGTTAGAACAAAGAAAATTCAATATAAGGAATTGTTAACTAGGAAAAGTACCAACTCTAAAGAATATAGGAATAGCAAATAGAGAGAGAAATAACTCCAAGACTGAGGGAGATTATCCCAAGAAGAAACGAACTTGGAAGAGCACTCACCCCTAGCTGAGGCCAAGATTTTGGTCCAATTGGAGAGGATTTGACTGTAGTCCACTGGATAGTAGAGAAGATCATTGGTATGCCATAGGTTCACAGTCCATGGTCCATGATGCTGAATAAAAGTTATCCCCCTTGGTACCAAAGGAACTCCATAAATGGTGAGTACCAGTGGGTCTCTCACATACCACTAGCAACCATGCTGTGAAAGCAAAAGATAAAGCACCTCAAAACCAGCAAGAGAAACCCTTCCTCTGCTTTGCCTTGCACTAGCCCTACAGCACCCTATACTGGCAAGGCTTGACAATGCACTTGCTGCCTGGCAAAAGAAATGTTTACAGGATCAAGGTCCAGTATCAAAAATCCCACATCCCCCTCACCACTCCTTTCAACATCATACAGATAGTCCTAGCTAATGCAACAAGGAAAGAAAATGTATATTTTAGGAAGGACGACAGCAAACTGTCTTTGTACTCAAATGACATGATTGCCTATGTGAAAATCCCAAACAATTGACAGAAAACACCTCCTGGAACTGATAAGCAATTGTAGAAAGGTAAGGTAGAAGGTTAATATTCAAAAGTCAATTGCATTCCTGTACATCGGCAATGAATGATTGGAAATTAAAATAAAAAACACAATATCATTTACATTAACACCCAAAACTAAAATACTTGGATATAAATATGACAAAATAAATATAATATCTATATGAGAAAAACTATAAAACTCCAATGGAAGAAGTCAAAGAAGATCTAAATAAATAGATATTCCAGGTTTTATGGTAAGAAAGACTCAATATGGTTAACATGTCAGTTCTCAACTTGATTTATACAGATTCAGTGTAATCAATCTCTATAAAAATTCAGGCAAGCTACTTTGTGACTATTGACAAATGATTCAAAGTCTATATGAAAAGACAAGAGATCTAGTATAGTCAACACAATATTAAAGAAAAAGAACAAATTCAGAGGACTGACATGACCTGATTTCAAGACTTACTATAAAGCTATAGTAATCTAGACAATATGGTATTGGCAAAGAACAAATAGATTGAATGGGTGAGAACAGGGAGCCCAGAAATAGACCCACATGAGTATAGTCAACTAGTCTTTAACAAAGGAGCAAATGTACTTCAACAGAGAAAGGATAGTCTTTCCAATAAAAGTGTTTTAGGACATAGTATTCCCATCAAGCAGTTAGCCATGCATTATAAAGACCATATTTGGAATATCATGTCCAATTCTGAACAAGTTTCAATTTATGAAAGATAATGACAAGCATTTATATAGAGGAGAGTAACCATGACAGTGAATATCTAAAAATCATAGTTTATGAGAAATGGATGGGATAAAAGGGTCTGAATGGTCCACAGTGAGAAGACTAAGGATGGACATTAGAACTGTCTTCAAACATTTAGTGGACTCTCTTGTGTTTTACTCTGGATATGGGTGGCAAATAATCTATTACTCATAATGGTTAGAATGTGGGCTTTACCAGTGATTTACTTTTATATAAACTAGAAAAGGGTCAATGTTACCAAGATACTCACTCTCTTTCATTTACATTTCAGTGTTTTCTTAAATGGTCCAAAACTGTAGTTATTTGCATAGCCAGTTACCTATATTTATATTTTTACACATGTGTCAGATGATAACTTCCCTAAGGCTCAAACACCATAATACAAAGGCTTGATACCTGCTCCTCTAGAGCTAATGAGTAGAATTAGAAGCAGGGAGACTGAAGCTCAACAAAAAATATATATATATAACCTTGTTCCATGAAGGAAACAATCTTCCTAGAGTAATGAACTGCCCAATAATAAAAGTGTCCAAGCAGAATCTACAGGATTATTTGAATGCTTACAGTAGGCACCACCATGGTGAATAAGGTCATAATCTCTAAGACCCCTTTAACACTGAAAATCCATGCAACAGAATAGATGGAAATACCTAGAAAACACATGGCTGTTCTTTAATTCCAAAGCAAATATTTGCCAAAGACAAAAAAATAACAATGATCTGTCCTCTTTCTGGAGTCTTCTAGTAACACAATCCCTTCCATAAGAGGTAGAATTAACCTTGAGAACTGTGAGTCTTAACCCCTACATGTAAAACCCTTAGACTTGATCATACATCTAGGATCAAGGGAAATACTATGACTCACAACTTACTAGAAGAATAGAACACAGTTTCTCTAAGGAAAAATCATACACAACTACATAAATAAGCATTTGAATAAGGGGCAACTCACAGATAATTTGTTTAAAATCTTAATTGTTTTGTCAAGCATAGAGAGCTGAATTAAAGACAGGCAATCAAAGGCAGTGATTATAAAGCACTTATCTAGTAGGAGTCATGCTAACAATGGGATCCCCTAGCCATCATGCCAGCACTGATATTATTTTGACATTTTTATAAACAATCTGTGAGAAGGAGACATCTCCAGATTTGAAGAATAAATATAGCTTTTCCAAGTACTGAGCTGTCAAACTGATCAGGGATAAACTGTCTTAAAATGTCACATGACTGAAGGAGAAGATAGCAGAAAAGAGGTATATGGGCCTCAAGGTGACTACTAGGTAAGTAAAAATTACCCCCAAAATCAGCCACTTAATAATGGGTGACTCTCCAACCTACATCTCTAATTGTGACTTCCCTTCGGGATGACCAGGCTTGTATAGCCATCTGCCAATTATATATTTCAACCTGTATGGCCCACCTGTATATCAAACTTAAGATATCCCAATATGAACTTTTCATCTCCCCTTCTCCCCCACTTCAAATCCTCCTCGTGTAATC
The DNA here is from genome assembly GCA_004027475.1 of Anoura caudifer. NCBI lineage: Eukaryota > Metazoa > Chordata > Mammalia > Chiroptera > Phyllostomidae > Anoura > Anoura caudifer. The sequence continues at coordinate 518,655 of PVKU01000287.1, read as the reverse complement.
TACACATCTGCTAGTAACATCAATCATCAATTACTCAAGCCAGAAACCTTAAAGTCACCACATTCCATCTGCAGCAGAGACTGTCAGATGTCCATCAAAATCTATGCTGTCCTATACCACATATCCCTTGTACTTTAGGAGTGGTCTTATGACAACTAAAGTTTCTCTGCAATGAAATGAAAACAGAAGTCATGGAGCTACTTTCAGGTCTAGCCCATGAAATCTCTTGTGTTCACATCTTCATGCCCTTTCCCCCTTCTGAGGATTAGAGTGAGCATTATCAAAGCAATGTTGGAAGATATATATTATAGACAGCCCAAGTATGATGAACCAAGTTCCCTGAAAGATAATTCAGATCCACCCACCACCACCATTAGCAACCTCGACCATACTCTGAACCTGAAAGAGAAATACATTTTGACTGTTCAAGCTGTTATATCTTGGGGTCTTTTGTTATGGTAATTTACCCTAACTTAACTAATACACTATTCTTATCTTACCATAATCACAAATAATCAAGTTCTACTTCCTATATATTTCTCAAGTCTACTTCCTCCTCTCTCTCCTTACTTCCATGATCAAAACCTCTGCCTCTTCACTGTTCCATCACCTCCTTATATGTTTTTCATTCCAGGCTTGCTCACCTCTCTGCTATGCAGCATATCTGTTGGGTTTCTAAGAAGCCTACATCCCTCCATTTTACCTTCCTACCAGGCTCTGGGGAGGCTGTCCTCTGGGGAATGATGTAGCAGCCCTGATATCCAGGGTGGAGTAACACCATCCCCTAGCCTCAGGGGAGGGTTCTAGATAGAATTAGCCAATCAGAATAGTTCTATCCCCCTTGGCCCAGTAAATGATTCAATGGGAAGGTACAATCAGAACTTTGGTTTGCACAATGAGATACCACCTCACACTGGTCAGAATGGCCATCATAAACAAATCAGCAAACAAGTGTTGGCAAAGATGCAGAGAAAAGGGAACCCTAGTGCACTGTTGGTGGGAATACAGACTGGAACAGCCACTGTGAAAAGCAGTATGGAATTTCCTCAGAAAACTAAAAATGGATCTACCTTTTGACCCAGCAATTCCACTGCTAGGATTATACCCTAAGAACCCTGAAACACCAATCCAAAAGAACCTATGCACCCCAATGTTCATAGCAGCACAGTTTACAATAGCCAAGTGCTGGAAGCAACCTAGGTGTCCATCAGTAAATGAATGGATCAAGAAACTATGGTACATTTACACAATGGAATTCTATGCAGCAGAAAGAAAGAAGGAGCTCCTACCCTTTGAGACAGCATGGATGGAACTGGAGAGCATTATGCTAAGTGAAATAAGCCAGGCAGTGAGGGACAAATACCATATAATCTTATCTTTAACTGGAGCATAATCAACAAAATAAAAAAGCAAACAAAATATAACCAGAGACATTGAAATTAAGAACAATCTAACAATAGCCAGAGGGGAAGGGGGAGGGAGGAGGGCTTTCAGGAACTACTATAAAGGACACATGGACAAAACCAAGGGGGAGGGTGGAAGCAAGGAAGGGAAGTGGGTTTGGCTGGGGTCAGGTGGAGTGGTGGGGAGAAAATGCAGACAACTATAATTGAACAAAAATAATTTAAAAAATAACTTTGTTTTAATGGAGAGGTGCTCTGTATTTATTTCCTCACTTTATATATGGACAATGAAGTATACAGTCCCAGGAGCTGTTGGCAGCCATCTTGAAACCAGGAAGTGGTAGACACACCACAGAAGACAGCATTCAGCTGCAATGTCAAACCTACCTTGCTTCTAAACATTCCACTTATGTGTGTCAATAAATTTCCCTGTTTTTTAATCCAATTTGAGTTTGACTTTCTATTATTTACAATGCAAAAGGTTGAAATTGAAACACTTCTCATTCCAACCCTAGTTCATCCTCCATATAACCCACTAGAACAAAGCTTTAAAACGACAACCTGATCAAATAATCCCCCACTTAAAATCACTGAAAGTTTCCCATGGCCTTAGCCCAATCTTCTGTGTCCTTTACCCCAACTACCTCTCCCAACTCATTTTATGGTTTTCAAATCCACATAATTCACATCTAGAAAAACCAAGGACTTTTTTTGTTTCAGGAACACTGAACTGTTCCACTATACTACACTACCTGCCCAAAACTGCTTTCCCTATGACACAGTAGTTTCCCACTCCTAGATGGATTAGAGCTACACACACCCCTATCCATCTTGAAAGACAGGCAGAGACATATTATTAGGGGACATTCATTGTGGCATTGTATGTAGTGGTAGAAAGTTGGCAACAACTCAAATGCCTATCCACAGGAACATGGATAAATGAATTATGATATCTTTAGAAAAACTACAAGGCAATAAAACAAATGACATATGGCAACATGGATAAATCTCAAACACATGATGTTGAGGACAAATAAGTCACAGAAGAATTCACACAGTGTCACTGAAACATGCAAAACAATAATATCTATTGTAGAAGTAAAAATATACTTGACAATGACACTTCCATGACCAGAATAATGATAAAGGTCTGGTTACCAAACTTTAGAAAAGATATAATCAAGCTATGGAAAGTTCACAGAAAGCAATTGGAATAGTGCACTTTGTTAGTGGGACTATGGAAAAACAGCTTCCCATACACTGCTGGTAGAACTATGAATTTGTATAACCTATATGAGAACACCTTGACAACATCTATGAGAGGAAGTAAGGAAGAAAAGGAGGGAAGACAAAGAAGAGGGAAGGAGCTCAAGCCAATTTACTAAGGCTTTTGGTAATGCCTACTGAAGAACTGTTTGAGTTATTAATAAAGACTTCTAGACACATCAAATGCTTAATTTGCTAGCCAATATGGCAGGAGGTAAGGCAATACTATTTCTTTCCTCATTCTCTTTTCAAGTTTTACTTCAGGTGTCTTATAACAGTGAATGTCCTTAACCATAAGGTTTGCCTGTAAGAGCTCTCCCACTTATATGTCTGTTTACAAAGCAGCCAAAGTTGCTAGGTTACTGGAGGACAATTTTTCATAAGATTGAATCTGGCCCACCATTCTAAATGAAATAATCTCAAAACGCTTAGGTGAAGTTAATGAAAACTACCCAAGTAGAATTTTACCCTTTACTTTGTTGTCAAAAGCAGATAGATGATAGTGTGTGTGTGTGTGTGTGTGTGTGTATACACACACATATGTATATATATAATTGAATATATATACATATATATAGAATTCAATTATATATATTTAGAGAGAGACAATGACATTTAGGTATATACAGGCAAGAAGTTTAGAGTGGCCACTGATTCTGATTACTGAATGTAAAGAACCACATGACATGAAATAGGGCTCTCTACAATTTTAAGTTGGCAGTTGGTAGTTTGATGATATGAATCAGTAATGTTGAGGAATTGCAGCATAATTTAGAAATATACTGAGATTCTCAGTGCTTATTGTAGGGGGATGAAAAACTAGCTTAATTATAATTGTACTGTACCTTTAAATCTTGGTTTATTTAGGGAGGAAAGGAGATTTTAAGAGAATTCAGAGAAGAGACAAATTTAAGTTTCTAAAGGGAGACAAGACACAGAACTATTCCTTGGTATGAAGGGATGGAGAAAGCAGCAAATCTACTTCTGAACACTGATTAAAAGCACTACCTACTATAAATTTCAATTGTGTTAAATGACATTGACTTTTATATTAGCTGTAAACACAAATATTGTTTTTCTGATTCATAAAGGACTCACTCTACTTAAGATCCCTGGCACACCACAATCAGATTTGCAATATTTATTAACCGCAGCACTGCCCATAATCTACAACACACACACAAGCACACACACTCACACACATACCCTGAAGTCGCAGAATGTGTTGCTCAAAAGAAGTCTTGACTGAAACAGTTGTTGATTGGCTGTCAGTAAACTGTCAAACCAAAGCCTCAGGAAAGCAGGAGAGGTCACGAAAATCAAAGCAAGTGTGGGCGTTAGAATGGCTCACTTTCTAGAAACCATAATTTATAATGGAAAAATTTAAACTATTCTTGTGACTGTATTCACAAAATATGTCTTAAGCACCTGCCCTTTGCTAGGGATTATAAATAAACAGCAATACAAACTTCTCCCTCCCATCTCCTCTGCAATCAGTCACTGCATTTCATAAAGTCTGCCTCCTTATGTGCTAGCTCTCTCTCACATTCTCTCATCCCCTCCTCTCCCTCCATGACTGCCTTAGTGCAGAGTCCTATGACACACTCACAGCTGGGCAAAATGACCTATGCACATATAGAATATTCATATAGCATCATCTATAGTAGCAAAAAATAATTGGAAAAGGCCTAAATATATAAATGTCCATCAATAGGGAACTGCTTAAGTAAATTATGGTTCTTATGGTTCAATAATTGAATTCTATGAAGCTGTTAAAAAGAATGAAGCAACATTTCTGAATTGATATGAAATGATCTCTAAGATCTATTAAGTGAAGAAAGTGAAATGCAAAACTTCTTTATAGCATGCTACAATTTGATTTTAAGGTGATACTGTTAAAATAAAGTAAAATGGAAATGAGGGCTGAAAATCCTTCAAGCAAACAAAAACCATTTAAGCCACATAAGTAAAACTAAACCTAGCTTATTTCAACAACACAAGCAAAACTTCAGGTTTGTTTTTTTTTTTTTTTGTAAATGCTGCTCATAAGCATAAAAGAAACAAGTCATCTTCCTATAATGGTATAATATAATCACTTTTCACCAATACCCTGCTGTCTGGCAAACCCCATTGTAATAACCAATTGGTGTAAAGGTCTAACAACTTCCTCATTTTCACTTGATAAGCCATCCTGTAAGGACATACATCTAGGCTTCATCTCAGCGTTGGACTTGAAGACTCCCAGTTTCTGAACTGTACTTTTCTGCACAATAAACTCTTAGTAAATACTATTTTACTGACCTGGTTTCTGTTGGGAACCATTTGGCCTGGTTTCAGGAGCTGTAACCCCCACCCCATAGCTAGGCTGAGTAAGAGCCCGGGGGACCCATTTCATCTGAGTCTGTTCTGTCATGAGGACCTGAGCCACTAAGGAGACAAAGCTTATCTCCCTGGCAGGAGCACCGCTTCTGCTTCATCCATCTCTGGCCCCAATGCTTGGTCAGTTAGCCAATGACGGGTAAGACCCCTCAAGGGAGGGGCAACCCAAGCCAGACATGACCACTTGGAAGGCCCTCAAGGAAGGACTCAGGGGGCTGCAGCAAAGAGGGGGTGATGGACCCTCACCACCCAGCTATTCTGACATAGCCTGAGTCCCCATGTCCATCTGGGAGAAGTCCCCCTGATCTCTTGCTTCCTGGCTCTAATTGGCTTATGCCTGAAACTATGACAGAGGGCAGTGCAGCCCTGTGCCTGCCAGAGCGGTTCCCCGGGTGTTTGGGCATAAGAAAGAATTCTGTAAAGTCCTGTGAAACCTGCTTTGCTAAGAGTGCTCTCATTTAAATGATAAGGGTCCAAGGAGGAAATGAGTATGTCTCCCAAAGTTTTTGCAACCCCCTTTCCTGACAGACACTGACTCAGATTAGGCCCTCAGATTTCTTTGAAATGTTATCCATTGTTTGATCCTTGCCGCTGACATACCTGTATTCCTATGTATTTGCACCCAATAAAAGCCCAGTGAGGAAGGGGCTCTGGGTCCTTCTCCTTTGAGAGGTTGACCACCTCTCCTCCCTGAGCAGATCATGTCTTGGTAGTTTTATTTTCATCCGTGATGGAAGGATGCGGGTCTGTGGGAGGAGCCTCGCCACAGGTTTCATTTGTTACTATTTCTGGATTTTTCACAGTATATATAATACAGATTAGATATACATATACATACAAATGCACACTATATATATACACACACACATACATATACATATACATATACATATACACACAGAAATACACAGTCTTATGCATAGCATATTCTCCCCCCCATCAATGTTTTCTCCAGGTAAAGGGAACTAGCTGACTGGGAGATGGGGAAAGAAGGAGACTTACATTTCAATTTAAACCATCTGTCCTTTTTGGAAACTTGTACCATGCATATGTGTATCCACAAACTATGCAAGTGGAATGCTTTTAAAATAAAATATTCTCACACCAAGAATATTGCTGTAGTAGTCTCCTAACTTCTCTCTCTCCCACTCTATTTTTTTCTGTTAAGATAGAATTTACATAACATAAAATCAACCATGAAAAAGTGCACAATTCAATGGCTTTCAGTACTTCCACAATCCAGTGCAACCATCACAACTATCTACTTCCAGAACCTTTCCATCATCCTAAAAGGAAACCTTGTGCCCATTAATAGTCACTTCCAATTGTCCCCTCCCACCAGCCCCTGGCAAACACCAATCTACTTTCTATCTCTACAGTTTTACCTATATTGGACATTTCATATACATGGAATCCTACATTACGTGGCCTTTTATGTTTGCTTTTTGAGTCCACCCTTTGCTTTACTCCAGAGTTAAGTTCTCCTGTCATGCCCCGCCCTAGCCCCTTGTACTTGCTTCTTACACTGTTTTCTAATTGCTCACTTGTCTATACACTTTGATAGAGCTTAGATGTAAGAGAGCAGGCTCCATGCCTGCCTGGTCCCCACTGTGTCCCTATCACCTAGCATGTATCAATAAACATGTGATGTTGAATGTATGCTTCTAAAACACAGTGTGATCATTTATGCCCTGGCTTAAATAACTAGTTTATTTTTTTAAAAAAACTGGACATGGTAGAGTGAAAGCAGAAAGCAACTTTTTCTCCCACCATTATTTCCAGACCTGCTTTGTTGGATCGGTCTCCTGATTCCATCCTTAGATGGTATCTTGGCTTTTTTTTGGAGAAGCAGAAAAAGCCCAGTTTTCTAACAAGAAAAAGTCCAGCTTCTTTCCTAAATCAGAAAAATCCAGCTTCTTTCTGGACTCTACATAAAGTCTAGCTTCCTTCCTAAATCAGGAGAGAAACATGGATGAGGGACCTTAACATAGGACAAAGGCAAAGGGAATTCCCAGGATGCCAGTAAAGGGAAGTTCCAAGGTGTAGGCTGTGCACTGGGCCTGGAGAGCAACCCATGCAGCCTGCAAAATGAAGATGGGATTTCAGAAAGAACTGTGTAGAACTAAATGCAATTGAGAGATTTCCTCATTGACTACATCAATCTTATGTTCAAGACTTTGGGGCAGAAATTGTGAGTGGTATATAGAAAACGAATCAATTACTAATGCCAGGAAGAACAAGTAATACAAGGAAATGTAACTTGCTCAGGTGTCTATTTGCCTGTTTACCTGGACATAAAAATGTAAATATGGAATACTGATTTAATAAAAGTAAGTCACAATATAATTATGTTGGGAACATGGGGGGAAATGAGTACATGTCTATTAAGGGGGGTGAGGGCAGTCAAGGGCAGCAATGAAAGAGAGCTAAATCCTCATTTACTATAGAACAGAGTTAATAAAAAATGTTCAAATTTGAAAAATCTGGATATAATAGGAATTTGGAATTAATACTAGAAGCAGCAGCTAAAAGCACTGAGTTGAAAGTGGTCACCTCAAGAAAGTAGAAATCAAAGGGCAGAATGAATTGGGGCTTGGGGCATGTGTTTTTGTTGTAAATGTGACAGTACAGTTGAAATTATTGCTGTTTAACTATATTACTTTCATAAAAATAAAAAAATGATTTTTTAAAGTGCAATCTAATGTAAATCAAAGGTCCAATCCCCACTCAATTTAAAGCTTCTCCCTTCCCCCAGCTCAGGCCTGACTCTGGTGTGGAAACAGAACAGGGGGCTGTGTATGCTGGTGATGGGCAGGCAGCCCCTTGCCTTGAAGTCAGCAGAGTAGAGTGTGGTCTCTCACTGGCCCTCTCCCACCTCTGCTTCCACATACCTTGTTGCTCTCCATCACTCACTGTAAGTTTCTGACTAACACACATCTTCTATTACCTAGAATAACCAATGCCTTCTCTGGCCTGTGTTATACCCTGGGCTTGCAAAACTCTCTCCCCGTCTCCTTTGCCCAGTAAGTTTCATCACACTCCAGGTCTCAGCTCAGAAACTAGTAGTTTCTTTGAGGCAAACCCTCCAAGTCCTAGTATCCATCTATGCTACCTCATACATCCCCCAGGACACTGGAGAGTAGAAACTTCATTGACTCTCTCTCTCTCTCCTGGACTATAAGCTCTGTGAAAGCAAAACCTCCATATTATGCTCATAACTGTGTTGAATGAATCAAGGGTCATTACTCTCTCTCTGTGGACAAAACTCTTTAGGACCGCCAACTGTAATCAAAAGCTTGTTTAGTGAACATAGAATCAGAGTTAAGGGAATTGGGTTAGGATTTTCCCAGGACAGTCCTATCTGCACAGATACCCTGAATTAATTATTAATAGTGCTCCCTTTCATTCTCTCTAATAATGTCCTGGTTTGGCTGATAAATCATACATTCATGCCATAGGATGAATCAATACCCTATGCAGGATAGCATACAACTGAATCTCAAAGCAGTAACTGAGCCAGTGTACTCTCTCCTCGGGGCTGTGCTAGAGACATGGTCATTATCTGCCTCTGTCACTCTGTTTGCCATGTTGTACTACTGTAGCCCTTCCCAGTCCACCCCCAATGACCTAGTATTTCATTACATGGACAACCCTCAATGTAAAGGCAACACACCACATCTTCAGGGTATTTCCACACAACTATACTAGAATCTATCATACTTCTTTAAAAAAAAGATTTTATTTATTTATATTTTGAAAGAGTGGAGGAGGGGGAAAAAAGAGAGGGAGAGAAACATCAATGTGTGGTTGCCTCTTGAGCACCCCCTACTGGGGACCTGGTCCGCAACCCAGGCATGTGCCCTGACTGGGAATCGAATCTTCGAACTTTTGGTTTGCAGGCCAGAGCTCAATCCACTGAGCCACACCAGCCAGGGCAGCCCAGGGACTTTTAATTAGAATTCACACTCCCTTATTGAACCATACAATCCCCTGCCACATCCCCATATTATAAAAATAGAATAATCACTCAATGTCCAATTTTCAACTGTGATTTATAGTACAAGTAGCATTATTCTCAGACATAGATACACACAAAAAACCTTAATTGTTCACATTCTTTTGTATTATTCTAAGAGATATCACAGAATCATTTAGGAAATAACTCTGTGGTAAAGAAAAACTGATTTAAACTGTTACAATTCCTTTACATTTACTTTGTTGTATTTTAATTTTGTTAAATTCAGTTGAAACTACAATTAATTATTTTTAATGAATGGCTTGTATAGTATAATCCTATTTAAATGCTTTAAAATGGGACTATCCTACTTATCCCTCTTTCTAAATAGGTGCACAGAACAATATTTGTACTGATTGTCACTAACCTTAATATTGACTCTTTTTAGATAGTGGGATTTGGGGTGATTTATTTTCCTTTGTTTATAGTTTAAATTCTTTATAATAAGCAAGTATTAATTTTACTAAAACAAAAGAAGTGACGTTCTAAAAAAAACTAAAAAGCAACTTATCCATAGACCAAATTGGTTTTCAATTCAAGTCTGTGAATATTTTTATGCACACTTACTATGTGCCAAGTCTAATGTTTAGCCCTGGGAATAGGCTGACAAGCAAAACAAAACCAACCCCTGCCCTCACCACTTATTGCCTATAGAGATTTTTACTTCATTCAGATCTGTTCATCTGAAACCATTTCAACCTTAGTCTCCACAGATGACAACGTTTCATGGTGACTTCATGGAAGACCTTCTTTGGGCTTGATTTCTAAAGAGGTAGTGCCAAAAGTTAACTTTAAGAGTAGCAACAATTGTGTTTCAATTTTAAAATTTTAATCTGGTACATTTTGCACAGTGGGTGGGTACTTAAAGGAGGGTGGGTGGGGTGAGAAGCAAAGCATGAATTCATATCCCCGCTCACTTAATGCCAGTGACACACTGACAAGTCATTTAATCTAAGCCTCTGTTGCTTTTTCTGTGAAAACTGGGAATACAAATGTATTGTTATCAAAATATAGCTAAGTGTGAAAGTACAGAAAGCACTTAGAATGGGTCTGAAACACAGTAGAAACTAAATGTTCGCTATTGTTATTTTTTAAATTGCATTACTTCCATCAAATATCATGATGTATTCAGATAGGTTCTGCCATCATTGTTGATTCTGTTGCCATCAAGGTGGTCTAAAATTCATAAAACCATTTCTAAACTGTGTGAGGAGATAATGAAACATTTAGAAGCAGGAAAGTTCTTTTTGGGGTTTAAGAAATTACCTAAAGTAAATTAGCTCTTTAACCTTTTTGATAAATGAAACTCAATGTAGTCATTTTACAAATGACTAAAGGCATATAATAGAAGATTTGTATTCACCAAATTACGAGGTATTATTACCAAGCATAGAGTCTGTGTTTGATTAGCCTTGAGGCAAGCAGCTTAAAGTCTCTTAATTGCCTGTTACTTTTCCTCCACCTTCTATTGATAACTCGAAGATAAAAGAGAGTGAATTTGATTTACTCAGGCAAAGAGAACAGATGTTACATGTTGTAAACTTTGCTAAAAGCCAGTAAGTTAAGAGTATGCATTTACATGGTTATCTAGCTATTTCCAATTTAATTTATGTGGTACAAGTAGAAAAATTAGGAAAGTTTTGCCTCTTCCTGCCCTGTGCTGATTAAATCAATCTGAAGAATCCCACTAAATTAATCACCCTGAGACGGTGTTCCTTAGGGCTTCTAACGTTATTGTGACCAGAGGAAGACTAGGAGTCATAGATTTCTGATAACAGAACCAGGGAGCAGATCAAGAAAATAGAAGGATACATAAAATAAGTGAGAAGAAAAGTTATTTATAGATTAGATAACCCTGCCTTAAATTTAAAAGTCTCGACTATTAGCTCTCTGGAAGAGAGACTATCCTTGACAGTTCAGTGAAGTTGGTCCTTGGCTATGTGCAGCTTGAAGGGGAAGAGGTACAAAGTCAGCAAGACATAGCACACAGAGAAAGAGAACATTTAAGAGGATGGGTTGGTTTTTAGTGTAATGGAAGCTTTTAAGGAACTCCTCTGTTCCCAGAATTATCATACTCTAAAAGTCTCCTCTCTCCTCGAAGGCAGGACTAAGACGTACAGGTCTCACAGCTACAAGTAATTTAGGCCCAGACACAAAGACTGTCCAGCAAAGGTCATCACCCAAAAAGGACCAGGTCAAAGGGATGCAATAAAACTGAAGTTATTCAGTTCATACCAGAAGTTTGACATTGCCATTTTGTTCTGCAGAGTCCTCTAGGAATTTTAGAAACCCACGGTTTTAATTAACTTGGCTCCATATCTTAAACAGTTGAGAAAAATAAAGTGGAAGTTGAGTAAGAAGTCGGGCCAAGCTTTTATTATAAGTACAGATATTAATCCTAATTACCATTTATAGAGCACTTTGTATGTGCCAAGAACGGGGCTAAACCCTTTACATGCTTGATTGGTTGATTGATTCTCCCATAAAATTCCTGTGCATGAAAATGCACAGGATCACAAGAATTTTTTTTTAAATTTTATTTATTTATTTTTAGAGAGAGGGGAAGAGAGGGAGAAGGAGAAGGAGAGAAACATCAATGTGTGGTTGCCTCTCCTACACCCCCTACAGGGGACCTGGCCCGCAACCCAGGCATATGCTCCAGCTGGGAATCAAACCATCAACCTTTTGGTTCACAGGCCGGTGCTCCATCCACTGAGCCACACCAGCCAGGGCTAAATATATCTCAAATACAGAATGCAACATCCTTATACTAAAAAAGTATTTGTTGTGTACCTGAAAGTCAAATTTAATTTGGCATCTTGTACATTGTATTTGTTAAAGCTGCGCAAATTTCCTTCCCCTTCACTGTCATCCAGTATTGAACCTATAATAAGAAACAGTTATGGGGTGGTCTCAGGCATCAACAGGTCAAGAAAGGAGGGCAGAACAGAAGGGATGTCCAAAAGATGAATGGACAAACAAAATGTAGTGTATACATACCATGGAATCTTAGCCTTAAAAGGGAATGAAATTCCAACAACATAGATGAACCTTGAAGACAACATGCTAAGCGAAGTAAGCCAGACACAAAAGGACAACTGTTGTGTGGTTCCACTACATGAAGTACACAGAATAGGCAAGTTCATAGGAATATAAAGTAGAATAGAGGTTATCAAGGGTGAGAGAGAGAGGTAAATGGGAAGCTATAGAGAGTTTCTGTTTGGAAGAATAACAAGTTCTAGAAATGGATAATGGGAATTGTTACACAACATCATAAATGTTTTTAAGTCACTAATTTGCACATATATTAAATGGATAAAATGGTAAATTTTATGTTACATATATTTTACCACAATAAAACAAAATGTAGAGAGAATCCCCAAGGCTCCTCACCACCAGCTGAAGAGATTTCTCCCAAGCCACTCAGCCATTTAGTCAGTAACGGGGAAACATCCATTGAGGACTACTGCATTATTTTTAATGTAGGTATATATGACGAGATGGTAAGCTCCTTGTTGTTACAAAGTCATGCTTCTTTTTATCCTCTTTGGTGTAAAACACAGAGTAGAGGTTGGAAATTATGAAAATACTGGATGCCTTTGGCCTCATATTTCTTTTCAGTCAGTACAAATTAGCTTATATCAGGAGCTCTCCATATATTGAACATCTTTACCAATTGACTCATTATGACTTGTGAGTAGTTATTCTGGACCAATTTTTATTATTTGAACAGATTTTTAAGTCATTATATTAAACTAGTTTCATAAAGTGCATATCTTCCACAAAATCCTAAGCCCTTGTTAACCTGCTTGCAGCTACTGCAGTGGTAGTTTACAGAGCAACAGTGAATTGATACAATAAACACTTAAGGGATCAATGTCTACTAAAAGAACTTAACAAGAACTTTGAACTTGGAAAATAATACCCACAATGTTCTTCAAAACATTGATCTTTTAAGTATTTAAGTAATAATTCCTCATGCTTCTGTGAATCTGACTTTAGATGAAGGGTATAATAAGACACCAATGAAATAGTTTATTATATTTTGTCTTAAATTTGATAGTAGTATCCCCTAACACAACCACTGTGAATGTAACTTACAAGAAGGATTTACCAAACTGGATTGACAAACAGAGAAATACTGAATGAATTCTCAGATTTTGTTTAAGCAGTGAGTTTTGACCTACTTATTTCTGTTTCCATGCACATAAAAGAATGTAAAAGTATCTGCTTCAGCAACCTCGCAAAGCTGTTTTGCAAGTCAGATGGGACACAAACCTTAAACACATCTCTGAAACCTGTGAAGTACTATATGATAGATACCATGTTGACATGAATTTTAGGAATGAAATTGAACTTATCCCAACCACAGAAAATGAGGTGAACTGTCAGCAAAAGTTTTGCATTAAAAAGTCCAACATGTCTAATCCTTAGGAAATTGAATTCATATTTCAGAAAATATGTTAGATTTTAGGGCAATAATTAATAGGATGGTAAATGGGACCATGTGTCTGGACCAATTCCCAGGGCTTATTCAAAAAATTCACTGAACATTTGACTTGGGAATATTTGAAGAAAGTTTTTTGACATATTTGGCAGATAAAAGATACATAATTTTCTAGAGATGAAGTAAAAACCTTCATGTTTCTAAAAAAGTGTAAAATAATGAAGTCATCAAATAAGTTGTAGACAAGTCTGTAAACTGCACAGTGTCCCTAGTACAGACAGCTAATATCTAACGAGATCTTTCTCCTTGATAGAATCTATATGCCATGGCAAAGGTCATGTTCATTGGAAGTCTGAATGTTCCAGTTGGAAACAATTTCTGCTAACCGAGCCAAAAATCTTAACTACTTCCTAACATAGTTGTATTGCTTTCGCCTCATCAACATTGTGTCCTAGCCAACTAAACTGAGAGCCTCCCTTCTCCTCCAATGACCTTCAAGAATACATGCAACAGGCTCCTCTTTTTTTTTTTGCAAGCATGACATAGGGATGCAAAGACATAGTCAGAAGAAAACAACCTATAGAATAACAATTTCGACTGTGAAAAAGAAGATTCCAAAGCTATTGAACTTATTTAATTTCCAGGGTGAAAAAAAGATATCTCCAGACTCTACTAAGGAAGCATAGAACATGTTCCAAAGGGTTCAGAAATTATATGTTTACCCTGAAAGATAAATAAAAAAGATTGAAATAGCCCAACTTTGGATGTTCTTAATGATTCTCCAATTTGGTTATAAAATTAAATTAATTTACTTCACCTTTCTCAGGGTTAATAGATTTACTCTTAAGAAGTTCTCTATTAGAAATTGTTATTGTGGAGGACAGACTTAAAATGCGTTAGGTATATTCAGAAAACTAAGTGGAAAAATAACACTAATTGGGCTGACCCCTCCTGCCTCCAGAAAGTTCAGATATATGTTTGACAGGTAATTAAAAGCAATATTCTAAAATGGGACTGAAATCAACAGAGAAAGTCTGCAGAATACCAATGGCAGAGTGGCTTATGTTTGTCTTACCTTCTTTCAACTCCCACAGAATGTTTTCTACACAGAATTGGCTCAAAAATGAATATTTGAGCCACTGCCAAAATTAAGAAATTGTCTTTGGAAATAATGCAAATTTTGTATGTTTAGAGAGGCAATTTGGTTCTGAAAAAACATGAATTTTAATATTTTGTAGGCCTGGGTCCAAATTCTGGTTTTGTCCCTTACCAGCTCATGATGCTAAGTTATTTAATCTCTCCAAGCTTCAGTGGGTTTTTTTTCCCCTGTAGAAAGTGGAGACTATAATATACAAGATTGCTAGGAGAATAGAAAATTTTATAAATATTTATATAGCCCATTACAGTACTAGAGCATAGTATATTCACAATAAAAGTTTGCTGAGCTGCAAATGTAGTAAGAATGTCAACCTCAGATGTTATCTCTGAAAGAGAACATCATCATTACAAAGATAATAGCTATTATTTTCCTGAAAAGGGTGTCGTTAACTTCTATTGGGACTATTCTTAGTGCTAACAGCTTTCAAACACAGATCTTACTTTGCTCTTAGCACTCACACCCAACCACAAGCAGGTTTAATCCATGTCAGTCTTCTATTTTAAGAGGTTATAATGGTATTAAACATTGAAAATTTTGATTGGATAACTGAAAAGGTTTCCCACCCGCTGTGATTCTGATTGGCTGAGAAAACAATAAACCAGCTAAATGTGGATTGACCTACAAAACTCATTTTCCAACCCCCCAAAAATGGGCATTTAAAAAAACAGAATATCTCCAAATGGAAGGAGAGAGTTGCATTTTTAATCACATTATTCATTTTCATCCTATTGTATTTCTTTAGGGCCATCAGGACTAAGATTCACGAGTAGAATGAAAATGGCATGCTCAGGTTACATTTAAGGGCTTGGAGAATGCTAATGAGATTTTTAACTCTAAAAAAAACCCTTACAGAAATAAAAATATATTAAAAGGAAATCCACAAAAAATAATCAAGACGAATGCAGGAAAAACAATCAAAGACTCAGTATGTATTAGAGTCCAATGAATCAGTCTGGTTGGGTTTAACAAATATATATTTATGGCCTATTTGTGGTGATTTCCTTTGGTTTGAGCATGGACAAATTTTCTCTCCATTAAGAATGGGTTCTTTTATTCTCAGTTTCATTCAAGTAATAGTGGACTCAACTTTTCCTTAGTATTGTCGGATACCATGCTGTGGAAATGGCTTCAAATAATGAGCTCTGGGGGGTGAATGAAATGCTGCTCATGTTTACACTGGCACAAACAAAAGCCCCAGCACACTGGCAGCATTCTGTTGATCTGCTGATTTTCTCCAATATGGTTCCTGCCGAGACACAATAACAAGGGAAAATAACAAAAAGTCCACTAAAAGATCTGTTATGGGGATAGGGAGGCACATCTCTTAAAAATAAGACCATAATATGTTCATATAGTGCTGAAATTCACCCACACTGGTCAAAATAATTTATGATGATGAAATTTCAAGTATGTTCAAAATATTGCCAGAGGGGGCTCTATTTGTGCATGTAAATAATAGAGTCCAAGGGCATTAGCCACTTAAAGGAGTTGTCCATTATTTGTGCCACCCCTTCTCCCCACCCTTCTTACCCACCACCCAACTGCTAGGTATTGTTGGAAGCAGCCTATAGTAGGTCATGGGGCCAGAAATGGACACAGTTTGTAGTGAGTGAACTATAGAGTACTTAACATGAAGTAAGAGAGTAATTTTATGACCTGCGAGCTTCACCACTATGCCCCGCATTTTTATGAAACAATAACAATTTTTATTACTTTATCAGATTTTCTATCAGAAGACTGAAATCAATATCATGTACCTAACTGGCCTCCCCATCCCAGGGAACATAAATTTTGTATACACATTTATTGAATATGAAATTCCATAATCTTTAGGAAAAGGAAGTTCCTGTACCTGGGATTCCCTTCATTAGTTGTAATATTCTGTATGTCTCTCAATAATCTTACATCAGATCCTCAAAATCAGTTCCCTTAATTAATTGTAATGTTCTGTATGTGTATAGATAATCTTACATCAGATCCTCAAAATCAGTTACTGTGGCAAAAGGCATAGTAGATAGTGCAGTGATTTGTTCCAATACTTAGCCATGCTGCTCGTAGGTACATTACAAAAAGAAATCTAGGCATAGGGAAATGGCTGGTCTTAACCCACAAATTGTTAGGAGATGGAATAAAAGTGAAAGCAACACAAAAAGCCATATAATGAATTTAATGACACTCAAATAGCTTGGTCTCTGCTGGATGCCACTGGCCTCCTTCTAAACAGCCTATTCATGCTGCTCACAATACTGGTAGCATCACTTTTATGGACAATTTTCAATTTGCCTTGACTCCTTGGACCAATTCAACCACACAATCATCGCAACTGAAGAGTTGGAACAAAGGTAAGTTAATGACTCAAAATAACTTTTTAATTTCTATTTAAGTTCTTCTTCCTCTATCACCATGACTCACCTCTCCCCCTTCCTCAATTCCTATCTTCTTTTCTATATTTGTGTATTTGGTGGAAGAAATTTTAAAGAGGAATGGAAGAATTGGGAGGAGAACAGAAATATGGACAGAAATATAGTAACAATTCTTGCTGCCTAAGGCTCAATACCAGAACCTGTGATATCATTCCACCAAAGACATGAAGATTAGAAGAGACTCAAAAATAAATTTGTCAGTGAGGTCACACTGGGGAACAGCCTTGACTTTAGATGATAGAATTTGAATTCAAACATTCCTAGATAGAAAAACAATGAAACCTAATGGATATAGATTTTAGTAAGGGTTATAATGAATGGATTAATCAGAAATCTTTCAGTTTTGATTGAGAGAAATCTAATACAAGATGAGAAAAATAAATGGAGTTTTTATAAGCAAGCAAAATATAACCAGAGACATTGAAATAAAGAACAAACTGACAGTAACCAGAGAGGAGGGGGGAAGGGATCATAAAGGATAATAGAGGAAGGGCCATCAAGGAACATATATGAAGGACACATGGACAAAGCCAAAGGGGGTGGGTTCTAGGGTGGGTGGTAGGGATGGGGGGAGTAGAGAGGTGAAAATGGAGACAATTGTACTTGAACAAAAATTAAAAAAATAAATGGAGTTTTTAAATTGTATAATTCAGGAATGGTTTGAACCAGGGCTTAAACAATGTCTTCAGATCTCCATCTCCCTGTCTATCTTTCCTTTCTTCAGCTCTATTTTTCTCAGTAGTTTCTTTCTGGTCTTTCATCTGAGCAGTGCAATTTTCCCAGCAAAAGAAAAAAGAGAGCTTCACCTTCTCAATATTTACAATGAAAAAAGCCAGGCTTGCATTTTACTGATCAGGCCAAGATTACATACCCATCCTTCCAGTGAAGGGAAGTGTAGTGAGGAGGGGAGTATTGCCCCAACCCAAACTTCTTGGATTGAGAATTTTCCAAAGAAAAATTGAAGTGCTATTACCCCAACAGAGAGGAATGGACACAAGGCAGAACAAAGCAAAAGATATCTACCACATTAGGGCTACTTGCTAAAGGAGGAATTATAGTCTAGATATGTACAATTTGATGAATATTACAGAATTTCTAATTTCCCCCAATGTCCATTTTCTCTTTCTTTGTTTTGGTAATATATTCCCTGAGTTTTATCTGGTATACCACCACCCTTACAGCTAGGTGTAGCTGTTTGACTAAGTTTAGCCTGGGATGTGACAGGAAGTCAAGTGCAACTTTCAGATTATCTCAAAGATAAAATGTTTCCAGGAACTTCTTTCTCTCTTCTTGCTCTCTGAGAAATTGCCCCACTATCCTGCCACCTTGATCTAGAAGCAACATATTAAAGATGGCAAAGTTGACCTACTAGCCTGGGTTACTGAATGACCTAGTCAAGCAGAAATGTCTGCCCAACCTAAGCTACCCATCTATCTTAGAAATTTCACCTGAGGCACAAATAAGCACCTTATCCATCTATTTTATGTCTTATCAAAGACACTCTATTTTGGGTTCTTTTTGTTTAACCCATACCTTAATCAACACATTAAAAGACTCACTATGGACAAGTTCTAGAGAAAAATGGTCAAAAGTATTTTAAAACAATGGACCTGTAAGAGTTTGTGAGCACATTTTAATACACATATCTAGCATTCTATATAACTACAATACTAAGAAATATAAGAGCATATTTGTTAATCTTATTAGATCCTTACAAGGATCTAATTGTTATCCAAAAAAGGATAACAATAGTTATCTCTGAGTGATAGAATTAATTTTCTTCTTCATGATTATCTTCATTTTATAAATTTTCTTAAAATAACTTATGTTTGAAGTAAAATAGAGACTGTTATCAATCTTATAAAATGGTTAAGGAAATGGCTTTTCCAAGGACATTCCGTTCGAGAAATTAAGATACATTCACTGCTCATCGAGAGATGATGTAGTGATAGTCAAGATCCAAATATACAATCTCACATACTGGGGTAGATTACAAAAATGGTCACAGAGTCTTTCCATTTCTATACATACACCTCTTCTCAGTGTGACTTTACAGGTCCTTCCAACAGTAAATGTGAGTATGGCGACGTGACTTGCTTTGGTCAATGAGACATTATCAAATGGAGTGAAAGCCCAGACTTGAAAAGTATTTGCACATTGGAGCTTGTTCTTTCTTGCTGCTCTTGGGAACCCTGAGAATACCACATGTGAACATGCCTAAGATAACATATGCCCAAGTTATTCCTGTTTCCCTAGATGACATACTGGCTATCAAGATGACTTGGCTATCAAGCCAATCGTCAGACATGTCAATGAGGCATACTAGACCAAACAGCCCTGGTCATGCTGGCTCAGACCAGAAGAGTAACTCAAAGGGTAGGGCAACTCCACTTTTTGATGGAATGAACTGCAAAACATTGCAGCCATGCTATTCAATTCACCACAAACTCTCTGATCCAGGCTCGGATATCTAATGTTCTGTCATTTACACCTAATGAAAATGACACCATTCCACTGAAAATTCTATACTTGCACATCTAAATCTTTCAGCGGCACCAAAATGAAGTCTTTCTAGACAGTGTGGTACTTGCCTTATTGTGATGGACAAGTACATTAATAACCTTCCCAAACAAGATGCCACAAAAGGAATTATACTGAGGAGTTATCACCATCAGTCATTTCCAAGATGATTAAAAACTCAGAATTGCCAATATACAATGCCACAAAAGGGGGTGTTGGAGTTCTTTCTATCAAATTTAAGATTGAAGATTTGAATGTTAAAAGGTGTAGGAATAGGAAATATGGGTGAAGCTTTTTTTAATTTATTTTAATTGTTGTTCTTGTACTGTTTTCTGTCTTTTACTCCCATCCCAGCCCACTGCCCCAGCCCTCCCCACATCCCTCCCATTTCCACCCCCTAGTTTTTAATCCATGTGTCCTTTATACTTTTTCCTGTAAACCCTTCCCCTTTTTCCCTGATTTTCCCTCCCCTCTCCCCTCTGGGGACTGTCAGTCTGTTCTCAATTTCAGTGTCTTTGGTTATATTTTGCTGTGTGTTTGTTTTGTTGGTAGGGTGAAGCTTTTTAAAATAATCTGTAGGGGAAGCTCTTTTTTTAACATTTTATTTATTTATCTTTAGAGGGGAAGGGAAGGAGAGAGGGAGAGAAACGTCAATGTATGGTTGCCTCTCGTGCATCCCTTGCCGGGAACTCGCCCACAACCCAGGCATGTGCCCTGACTGGGAATTGAACCTCAATCCCTTGGTTCACAGGCCCACACTCAATCCACTGAGCTACACCAGCCAGGGCTGAAGCTCTTTTTAAGCATGACCCACAGGCAGAAACCAAAATGAAAAGATTGACAGATTTGAATATAGGCAAATGTAAGATCCAGTATGATGAATAAATATATCATATTAAACAAATAATAAAAACAATAACTTGGTGTTTACTAAGCACCAAGTACTATTCTAAATACTTTGTATATTTTAATTCATTTGACACTTAGGACAGTCCTATGGAGTACACACTATTATTTTCCCCATTTTTAGATGAGAAAACTAAGACAGAATGGTTATATAAGATACCAAGGGCAGGGAGTAAGTAGCAGAGTTAGTATTTGAACCCAAGCAATATGTGCTCCAGGATCTAAAATCTAAATCACTGTGCTCTACAGAAAACCTGGAAAACATGGCTTCATAAGACAAAGGCTAATATCATTGATATGTTAAGAACTCTTGCAAATAAAAAAAATAAAAACAGGAAAATATATCATTTTCTATGGACAAAGAATTCACAAAAGGGAAATGTAAATGGCCTATAACATATGAAAAATGTTCCTTCTCACTAGGAGTCTTGAGAACTCTAACGAGATACCATTTGTCTCCAGACCACTTTAACAAAAATGAAAAAATGTTAATATCCATGTATATTATCTCCTTGCTGGTAGGAAGGTAAATTAATAAATTATTCCTGGAGGATAATATGGATATATATACACCATTCAACCATTTAAATACACATATGGTTTGATTCAACAATTTTACTCTAATATATTTTACAAGGAAATAATCATACAAGTACATAAAGATGTGGGTTACAGAAATGAATTATAGCATTGTTTGTAATATTTACTAAAGATGGGAAATTTGAAAGATTGATTAAATATGCCCTTGGCCTGGTGGCTCATTTGGTTGGAGGATTGCCCTGTACACCAAAAAGTTGTGGGTTTGATCCCTGGTCAGGGCACATACCTGGGTTGCAGGTTCAATCCCTAATAAGGAAGCATATGGGAGGCAACCAATCAATGTTTCTCTCTCATACCAATGTTTTTCTCTCTCTTTCTCTCTCTCTCTCTCTCTCTCTCTCTCTCTCTCTCTCTCTCTCTCTCTCATCCCCTTCCTCTCTCTGCAAAATCAATGAATATACCCTTGAGTGAGGAGTAAATTTTAAAAAATTGATTAAATATGCTCTGATTCTTCCATAAATGGAATACTATTTAGCTATTAAAAATAATGATGCATATTTCCATTTCCTGCCATAGAAAGAGAGTCATGATATACTGTTAATAAAACAGGAAGTTTACCAAACTGCTTAAAGAGTATAATACAATTTTTTATGACTAGATAAATTATATATTCTAAGTCATAGTTTTTTTTTATTTTTATTGTTAACATTATTACAGATGTCCTTATCCTCCCCTTTGCCCACCTCCACAACCCCTGCCCCATCTTCCTCTGGCCATCACCACACTGTTGTCTGTGTGTATGGATTATGCATGCATGTTCTTTGGCTAATCACTTCACCCTCTTTCATAAATCATGGATTTTTAAAATAACTTTGTAATGTTGTGCTTTAGTTTTTGTATAACTCTTCATGCATTTCATGCACCACTTCTATAATCATAAAAAAGCCAATTGCCTCATTTCTAGAAGTTTAGGGCACTGAAACTCTTCCCACACTCTAAAATGATTCCCTTTAGAAAACCTACAAGCAAGAAGACTTTTCTGTTCCCATTTTAGAGAACACCTATGTGATTGATTTTGCTAGAATCATGAGCAGAACATTTACTGCTATACAATAAGGGCTGTTTGATACTCAGAACTGCCTAGGGTCTGTTGTCTCACAGCCTCCAACACCCATATCCCATACCTGTTCAGGCTTCTAATCACCAGCCATCTGAGAGCCAAAAATGATGACAGAGATGACAAATCACAGCTCTCCAAAGCTCATCGGCCAATCCTATTCAAGGGGGGAAAACGAGCCAGTAATATATACTTTCAAATGGATTTGAGGGGAGACAATGAAAGCCCAGGAAAAGTCACTTTATAACTGCAGGCAATTAACAGTCACTGCATCACCAGCCTTCTTAAGCAAAAATGTCACATGCTTGGAGCCAGGGACAATCAGAAGCTGCAGAATGTCCTCGCCTGCTGACTGATGAAAATGACTGACGCTGGGGTGCCAGCTGGAAAATCAATTATTCACATCTACTAAGCAACTGCCCCCTACACATCAAGCAGCAGCAGGTCGCAGGAAGGGGAGATTGTTGCGATTTATTGTTAACATGCACTATCCATTTCTCTGGCCTTGGAGCGCAGCACTAGCAAAATCAATAGGCTGCTGCAAACTCAGAAACAGAGAAGTGGGGCACCAACTGCATCCCAAGCACCTGGAGACCTCCTGACAACTCTGTCACACATGAATGACAGGGGAAGATTCCTCGTCCCCCCATCATTGTTTTCCATCTTCTGCCTTCCCTATTTCCCACAATAATAAGTAGGCGAAGCCAAAGTTTTGTGTATTCCTAATGAGTCAGTCACTTTTGCTAAAAGCGGGAACATAGATATTCACTTTCAAAGGCTCCTCAGCTGTTTTTCATCGTAATTATCACTCGGCTATGTCCTAGGGGCCCCAAAACTCCTCTTTCAGCATGTGAGGTTGTCTTTTCAAAGGGCAGAACCAATAAGGTGAACAAGTTCAGAAAACTCATTTGTCTTTTTGCCAGGCATTTTGAAATAAAGAAAATATAGAGCTTGTTTTGTCAAGCCATTTATGTTTAAAATGTATTTTAAACAACATTTGTTTGGATGCCTCTAATACATGCTGCTCTTAATAAATAAAAGAGACTTGCAAGAATGCAAAATGGTACAGACATTTTAGGAAATAGTTTGGCAGTTCTTATAAAGTTAGGTATACATTTACCATATGACCCAGCAATTCCACACTTAGGTGAAATGAAAATTTATGTTCATATAAAAACCTGTGCATGACTATAGCAGTTTTATTCATAATATCCCCAAATGGAAACAATGAAAATTTCCCTCTACTTGGAGATATGGAATGGGTGAGCACACTGTGATACATACATAGAACACAAGTCAGTAACAGAATGAAGCAAACTACTGAGATATGTGAAAATATGGATGTTTCATAAGTATTATGTTAAGTGAAAGAAGCCAGACTCAAAAGCCATATACTGGATGATTTCACTAATATTTACATTGTGGATAAGGCAAAACTATAAGGAAAGAAAACAGATCAGTGGTTGACAGGAGCTGCAGGTGGGGGAGGGGCCAACTACACCCGGGCAGCTGGGCAGAGTTATTTAGAGAAATAGAACTGCTTTGTATCTTGATTGTGATACAGGTCATATAACTGCATGGTTGTCAAAACTTACAGAGCTGAGTCAAAACTCATACTACAGAGTGAATTTTACTGTACATAAATTGTGCCTTAAATATTAAAAATTGAAAAAATAGGGAGGGAAAAGAACTCAAGGAACTCCTCTACAGTGTAAACTACTTTGTCTCCCACTTTAATACATTTTCCTACTGTTTCACCATCCTTGCTATGCCACACTCTCTCCTGTTACATCCAGGCTAGAGTTGCAATGCAATTTAGAGCTGCAGCAGACAGGACTCTCCAGAGCATATTCCTCCTTGAAAGGTGCTAGTACTATGGACAGAAGCACTAGCACCATGGACAGAAGCATTAGCCAAGGCCAGTCCACATTTTAAAAAATGCATTCGTGGCTACTCAAGTCTCAAAGCCTTTCCTCCAAAAGCTTCCTGGAATAATTAGATCACCTAGACATCACCTAAAGCACTAGGGAATCAAGAGTCCTGGGTAGATATTTGCCAAGTCTGCCACTAATTCGCAATGTGATCTTAATTACACATGTTGCTTTATGTTTATACCTGTCAAGGTCTCTGCAGAAAAAAAAGTCGTCAGGTAGCTCAAGACAATTCCAAAAGTGTTGGAAGGATGAAGGGAGTCAATAAGGAGTGTTGAAACACCCAGACATCAGTCATAAATGGGAAGCTGTTTCCTCCCTTATACCAGGAGATGCAAGAGGAGGAGTTGCTGGTGTTACAGGGACCCAGTGAAATGTGAAGCTGTGGATGAGGGGCTTTCCTGACAGCAGCTGTGGCCATGAGAGAATGACCTGAAGGCAAAGTCACGTCCCAAAACCTTGGAAAACACCATTACTCTCCTCTCATTCCCAATTTCCTATTGGTGCTTCCCATTGGCTAAATCCAACAGGCCAGCCAGAAAGGGAGCTTAAGTGATGTAGGTATTGGTGGTCAACCTCCAGGGCCCAAGTTAGGGCAGAGAGGGACAAAGAATAAATCCTAGGAAGAGTAAGATGGAGAGAGGACACTAAGAATAACAAGGATCACATTACTTACTAAAATCATGTAGTTTGAGAACTTCTAAAATACTTGATGTATAAACAGTCTACAAATCTACCTGGTCAACTTTTAATGCCTCCCTCCATCTTCCCTAGAAACCATACTTCCACATAAAATAATTCATACAATATTTCCTTAAGGATGCAATTAGCTACAGCCATTGGACAAAAACCAGTTTTTCATCCAGCTGAATTGATTTTTACCCAGTCAATGGAATGGTCAATATCCTTAGACAAGCAGAACCTTTTTAGAAAAATTCTCAGCTACCTATTATAACACTGACCAAGATGCTTAAAAGGAATAAGCATCTGATTAAATCCTGGCTTTATCAGTTAAAGATCCTAGAGATTTGTTCTACAAAAGGGTACAGCAACCTGGTAGGGCTTTCTTCCCCCTATAACATCTCAGGATGAGTTGTTATAGTTATGAATATAGCTATCAATATAGTTATGAATATAATATAGACACAAAGCAGAAACAGTATGAAATCATCCAATTTCTAAAATTTATTTTTTACTGTGTATATCATATATATCTGTTCTGACTTCATAACTCTGTAAGGGGCTATAAGTCTCTATACAGGGTCAAGCAGAAGTAACATCTGCTGGAGTGTGGTTGGTAGGGCAATAATATGGGTGTAATGATTTATAGTTCTAATTTGACCATGTCACCTAAAATGTCATGTGGTGTACTTGAGTGTGATAGTGTTATGTTATGGAATTACACACTTATGATTTTGTAATAAAAAAGGGGCACCATTTGTGCCAGACCCTGTATATTAACATAAAGTTCCAGAACTAAAACACAAACTCTGTGGAAAACTGGGTCAGTTGAAGATAAACAGGGTCCATTCTCAGTCCTTAGAGCACTGCTTAAAACTTATGACGCCTGCCTTACTTTGATATTTTTTCCACAGTCCCCCAACTGACACTCTTTTATTCTTCCCTTAAACTCGGGAAACTTTTATCTCTGCATTCATTTCCAGCTGCAAAGGGAATAAAAACCACTCTGCTACATGAGAAAGGGGACTATAAAGGGAGGCAAGCCAAGCAACAGCCTTAGGCAGTAATGACCTCTGTAGTGCACCAAGTCCACAAACTCTATTCAGCAAGGCATAGGGGTTGCCACCAAACAAACCATAAGCCCTGCGGCTCCTCCACTGAAGTCTCAGCAGTAGTCATGTCCAGGGAACTCCTTGAGAGGGTATGAGTACCACTGAGGCTAGTCACTCTCTGTCAAAACCTTAATGCTCTTTGTCCATCTGGCATTGAGTTGTTGGACTGATGCTTCTGTGTAACAATGCATTACACAGGTCATCTGGGGCTGCCAAATGGAAGGGAAGGGGCTAAGTAGCATGTGGATTGCTGACACCCTTCCAATGTAGGGTCTTCTTCCAATTTAAAGACTGCCAGAATCTATTCCCAGGAAATACAGTCAGGTAACCAGTGGTTGGGTTGGAGTCACACTGATTTTCGGAGCAGTTCCATATAAGGTGACTGACCATGAGATTAATTCTCCTGACAATGTGAAGGCAGAGCTCATAGTGTTCAAAGTGCTGCACTTAAGCAGATTCCTAGTGTCACACAAGAGTAACTAGTTCTGATCCACCTTCAAGGCTTGAGGCAAAAGTACAAAATAGACTCTTCTTAGAAATGTTTTCTTTTCCTGAATCAGTTTTCCTTCTACCTCTATTCCCTATCTTGTCCTCATAGAGAGCCATCCTTTTTCCTGTTCCCTATCCTACCCTAATAATGACCTATGACTCTCCAAAGCCCCAGTCTGCAGGACACCTATGGGTGGCCATCCTCTCCCCAAAATGGTCCCTCAATCCAAAAATTATTTCTCCCCTCCTAACACCCCAGAAGATGTGGTTGATGAATAAACTTAATAGTCTCAAGAAATACCTGAATTTTGAAACTGTTAAACCACAATGGAAACTGTTAAACCAAAATAACATCACACTCAAAGCAAATAACCAGGAAATGGGCCTGTCGATTTTCAATTAATTTTGCCTCCTAAAGCTGTCCAGAGAGAAGACAGCAGAGGGGCAGGAACTCTCCATCATTTCAGACTTCCTTTCCCAAAGGTGAAAACAGCTTCCTGTCTGGCCTCCTTCAGGAGGAGCGAATGAAGGGAAGAACACCGCTCCCTCCTTCTGGAAGCCACTGCCTACTTTCTGATATCCCATTTCTACCTTATAAATAAGATTTTAATGAAGTCATGAAAACTATATCCCTTTTGGAAATAAGTTTATCAAATGTTTATCACAGATCCTTACCCTCCAAATTTATGCCACTAATTACAGAATTTTAAATTACTTTTTAAAAAATCAACCTCTCTAACTTGGGGGATCTTAACTCTTGTAATTATCCTAGCTTTCAGTTTACTCCATGTAATCTAACTTAATATTTTTTGGAAGTAAATAGGCTATGCAAGTTTACATATATATGGATATATACATACATATGTACATATATGTGTGCACATATATCCATATATGTGTGTATATGTGTGTATATACATATATACATTTACTTATATATATTTACATATATATGTAATGTATATTTAAATATATATACATATATACATATATACATTTTACTTATATATTTACTTATATATAATATATATTTACTTATATATATTTACTTATATAAGTAAATGTCAATAAAAATATATTTTAAAGACCTCTGTAGATGACAAGTATAATTGTTCTGATGCTAGCAAGCATCACTGAGTTAAATGTTCATAGGAGGGTAAGATATAAACTCATGCTGTAACAGGACCCAGGGCCAAATAAGTTAGTGTATGAATAAGATGTTAGCAACTTACTCCATAGACTTGGACTCACTAGCTATTACAAGAACTCACACATATTAAACAAAATGACCTTTGCAAAGCTTTTTTCCCCACTTAAATTGTCAACTCTCATCTTTCACACATGACTCCATCTAAAATGGTATCTCAGCTTCCCAACTGACTCCACCCTACTCCTACTGACATTATCAGAAGGTAGGAGGCCATTATAGATCATTTCTTGTTGTGTTGGGTGCTTTTGGAAAAAGGGAGCAAGACTGGCAAACAGCCAGTGAAAAATCCATTAAATTAATCTATCAACAAAATGCAGAATAAGCTTGAAAAATAATGAGACCATTACTGAATGAGGCAGATGGCTTGGCAACCCTAAAAGACTAACATCAAACAAACATTCATTTGAGTCTTCATCTAGCTTCAATAAATTAGTATGTGAATTCAAACATTTATCTTTTGATATGTCTTTCCCAGTGATGGAACTATGTGAGTAAGGACCACTAGCAAGAGGAGGAGGAAATGCTAGCCAAAGAAAATGGCACTTGTAAGTCATACTGACACTAAGCCTTATGGGGGTATAATAGAAACTATTGGAGACCTTCCATCTATAACCCAAAGACATAAGGACATATCTGAATTCTTCTCTCATGTGTAATTATCCATAATTATTGGCCCAAGTTTTTCAAACTCTGCCACCGTATTCTTTTGCATTGCAACAGAATATTTGCCATGCTATTGGTGGACTTATATTTAATAATATACATACTCACAAACAGGAAAGATAGATTTTTACCCTCTATGAAAGTTCATAAGAGGAGTGGCGATTGAGGGAAGAAAATCTCTTACTAATCTCATGCACAAAATGAGGGATAGTCTTAACAACAACAACAAAACCCACATCCCTCAAAGAGTTTACTATTTAGGAATATCAGACCCTATTCACCAAACCATACAGAGACTATAGTGAAGGGTGTGTGTGTGAATGTGTCACAAAACTCAGATATTCTGTTCAAAAATTAAAATTTCAACACATTGAATATTTATAGGAGACCATAAAAGAAAATTAGCAGTTAAAAAAGGAAGCCACTACAATGGAAAGGATTTGCCATTCATTCTGGAAAAGTCCATGATAATCTCTCTTTTAAATGTCTTGCTATGAAAATAAAAGATGTTCAAAATGCATCAACAGAATATGTGAGCAGGATTAAAGGCAAACTTAAAAGACCAGCTTTATTTTCTTTTCAGGCTGTCATTCAAAAGTATTCCTGTGGTACTGGGGAAGAAAATAACCTCTCTAGTCATCTCATAGAACTCATAACCCTAATGAGAGGAAACATGATGATTCATAAGCATAAAATATTGACACATGATGTGAAGCTACGTTCAATGAAGAAGTACTCTCAGTTGGACGAGAACTGAACTATTGTAAAGAGGAGAAAAATGTTGCAACCTTTCCTCCCACGATGTAAGTTGCGTCTATGCACTAGAATCCAGGCCAAAAAACCTGAAAGACTCACCCAAGTGTATACATTACAGTCCAGCAGGAAAAATTACCTAGAAGGATATACATGAAATTGTTAATGTATAGTAAATACCCTTGGGTAGGTCATAGGTAAGTTGACAACCCTTGTTGTCAACTTGCTACAGATGCCATATTTTTATAATGAGCATATACTAACTTTCGAATCAGAAAAAAAGACGGCATGTTTTCAAAATGGTGAGATGAATTATTGAGATTATTCTTTCCATTGTTTTTTTTTGGATTTGACAATTAGGTAAATCAGGCCAGCTTTTACCCTGAGGCTCTCACATGGAACATTCCTTCTCTAATATCACTAAAACTGCTGTTTCTTATCCTTTAAAAACCCATACGATCTGTCAAATCAAGAAATTATTTCCTTATTTTAACTTGGAAAATGGGTAAAACATCTTTTGCATATATTTATTAGTCAAAGGCTAAAATTACAAAGGGTTTTCTTGCTCTAGTTCTTTTTCTTAGAATATGGAACCAATAAAGGAGGAGTTAATAGATGAAAGGTTTTTCCTCTAGATACCAATTGTGTTACATCGATTATAATGTACAATTCGAGTGTATAGAAATTCACTTGACAGCTACTAAACAAGACAACATGAACAAGAGGAATCTAATATATACTAATTTCAACAGAGAAAATAAATGTTTGTGGGAGGGGGGAGTTTAAAGTGGCATTTAAATGTAAGTACTATTGTAAGTATCATTTCACAGTAAGTTCCCACTGTGCTTCATACAATGCTTAGCACACAGTAAATAGTCAAGTGGTTTAGTGGAAAGAACACCGGATTAGAAGTCAAGAGGCCTGGATTTTTGCTCCAGCTTCACCACTATGTAATTAACTAACTTTTATTTTTATTTTTATTTTTATTGTATTGTTCCATCACCATTTAGCCCCCTTATACCCTTTTCCACCTCTACCCACCCCCCTACCCTCCACAATCACCACACTGTTATTTGTGTCCATGAGTTCTTCCTCTCTTTTTATTTCTTTTTTGCTCAACCCCTCATTCTATACATTTCCTCATCAGCAAAACAGGAATTGAATCTACCTTGCCTGCCTCAGGGGTCTGGGTGAAGATAATGAGAGAATGAATGAGAAGGAATGAGAATGAACATTTTATTTAAATTATAAAGCATTTTTCAGTTGACTAATCTACCCCCTTCATATAATCCTGATATAAAAAGAAATTTTTTATTATAGAATTGCATCTCATCATTACTGAAATCCCCCAAGATCAAAAATCATCAAATTCTACCTGCTTCTATAAGTAAATTTCAAGACATGAAACAGTTGGGTATTAATAAAGCATAAAAGATATTTGAAGGGCTGCTCTCCATGGGATTTGAAATTCTTACTTAATAAAATAAATTCCCTCTTTCAGAATCAAGCCACACTTGTTCAGGTTTTTGTCAACTGCATACCTCCCAGAACCAAGCAAGAATGACCCCACTGCAGAAAGTTACAACCCCTCCCTTACAAAGGACTAGTGCTGCAAAATCGTAAATAATTCATTTCTGCTTCTACCAAGAGTGACAAAAGGACACTGGAAAGAATTAAGAGTAACACAAAGACACTGGAAAGACTTATGGTCTGATGGTCAAGTAGGGCAGTGGTGCCCAAGCCTTGGAAATGCTCAGAACAGAACCAACCACACAAAGCTGGTTCATGTTACTCCCACTGTCAGCAGTTTTTCTGTGAAGGGCCAGTGAGGAAGTATTTAAGGCCTTGCAGGCCATGTGGCAACTGTCATAACTATTTCACTCTAATGTTGTAGTGTGCAAGTGGCCATTGGCAAGACATAAAAAAATATGTTCCAATAAAACTTCACGGATGTCAACATTTGAATTTCATATAATTTCCATATATTATAAAAATTTTCATGTAGTATGATAAAATTTCTTCTTCTTTTGATTTTTTCCAGTCACTTAAAAACACAAAAACCATTCTTAGCTTGCAAACTGTGCAAAAACAGGCCACAAGTGGGATTTGGTGCATGAACGGAGGTAGTTTCTGACCCCAGTTTTAGACAAAGAAATAGCACAAATTTAGGCCAGGCTCCCCAGAAGCAGGTCCCAAGACAAGAATCAGTATACAAGCAATTAATGAAGGAAGACCTGCCATGGGAAACCAGTGAAGGAGAGGAGGAAGCAGAGAACAGGGAAGGAAGAGAAACTATAATCAGCCAGCAAGATGGCCCCCAATGGTTCCCACTTCCTAGCACTCACACCCTTGTGTGGTCCTCTCCCACAAGGTGCCAGAGATGGTCTGTGTGCAACAGAACATGACATTTCCAAGGTGAAGTTATAAAAGACTGACACTTTTGTCTTAGGGTCCCTCTCCCTCTCTCTAGCTCTAGAAGGATACAGCTTCCATGTCTTCAAGACACTCAGTAAGCCCTGTGTATAAAGAGGCCCACATGGCAAGGAATTAGGGTCTCCAGCCAACAGCCATGTCAGTGAACTTGGAAGCAGATTCTCCAGCTTCAGATGACTGTGGCCCCCATCGGCACCTCAGCTACAGCTTCAGGAGAAACTCTGAACCACAACCACCCAGCTAAGCGACATCCAGACTCCTGACCCTCAAAAGCTGTATGATAAAACATTTTTGTTGTTTTAAGATGCCAAGTATTTTTTTTCCCTTACCTGAAGCTGCCTTCTCATGTGCCTCGACTAGGGATCGAACCCTTGACCCTTCTGCCTACAGGACAATGCTTCAACCAAGAGAGCCATGCCAGCCAGAGCTCAGATGCTAAGTTTTGTAGTTATCTGTCATACAGTAATCAGAATTCCAAAGCCAAGCAAGGAGATGGTGTCTGGCATAGCTCCATAGAGTATCACTCTGGCCTGATCCTGCAGGGATGCCCTGGAGGTTGAGCTCCTCCTCAGAGTTGCCCTGACTGGAGAAACAGAGGTGCGGGAGCTTTCAAACTCCAGCTCCCATTAGGTAAGAGCCACTGCAGGGGGAACATAAACTCCCAGGCATTTCCATCTCCCTGCATGTCCAGGGAAAATGACAGTCTGCAGAGAATGAGCCACAGGTGCTCATGGTTGGAAGTTAAATGTTTAACATATTTTTTTGGATCTGAATAGAATACTGACATTATCCATGATAGGCCATTTTTTTAAAAAAACTGAGATATCATTGACATGGAACATGTGTAAGTTTAAAATCATGTTGATTTGGTACATTTATATATTGCAATATGATTACCATCATAGAGTTAGTTAAAGCCTCTATCATGTGACATAATTATCATTTCTTTTTTATGGTGAGAACAATTAAAATGTAATCTCTTAGCTTTGAAGTCTAAAATATGGTATTGTTGTCCATAATCACTATGCTATGCCTTAGATCTCCAGGACTTTTTTTATATACTACTTGTAAGTTTGGACCCTTAAACAACATCCTCCAATTCCTCAACCCCCAGTCCCTGGCAACCACCATTCCACTCCCTGCTTTTACAAGCTCAGATCTTTTGGATTCCATATATAAGTGAGATCATGCAGTATTTGTCTTTCGTTGTTCAACTTAGTAGAATGTACTACAAGCCATTTTTATGAGTTTGTCAAACATTAAAGCTGAACTTTAGTGTACAGGTTGTAACGTTTTATAAATGAATGAACTTACCAAGAAGGCTCAGCATTCCAATTTCACATTCCATACATGTCCTAAAGTCCAGTTGAACATTAAGAATGCTCACCAGGAAAGTCAGATATTGCTGCCTTTAGATAACCTAGCATGAAGACAATCAGTAAAATCACTTTGCCAGTTATGGATGTTAAAATAAATAATGGAAAACAGTATGAAACTCTTTGCATGGCCACTAATACCAACTATCCCAGCAACAGTGTTCTAGCCCCAAATTCCTGAGTAAACTCAGGACAGTATTATAACATTTATAATAAATTCTTCAATAAATCAAATAACTTTTAAACCAAGGTCATGCTCCCAAACCAATATTAAAACTTTTAAATCACCCTTGGAATTTTAAAAACAAAAACTGAAATAGGCATCATCTCTAAATCTTAAATATCCTTCCTCATCGCTGCAAATGATCCACATTTTGTCTAATTTACAAGGAACTCAAACTAGACCAAATAACCTGGCACAACTGTGATCTTGTCAAGCATTGATGGTGTCAGAGCCTGGTTGTTTAAACCTGCCCATGGGAGCAAAGTGAAAATAGCATGGACTTAGCAGGTCTGGACACCTGAGCCACGAAATTGACAGTACATTGCACTGGTAGGCCAACGCTTTGGCCCCCATGATTCTGAAAAAATGATGTTAAAGCACCAGAGAGAATGCCAGTTCACATGGACCCTGTTGGCATCCTTCTCCATCCTCAAGCATATCACACACAGACAGAGAGACTACACTGGTCCTTTTTTAAAAAAAGATTTTATTTATTTATCAGACAGAAGAGAAGGGAGGAAGAGAAGGAGAGAAACATCAATGTGTGGTTGCCACTCATGCACCCCCTACTGGGGACCTGACCTGGCCCACAACCCAGGCATGTGCCCTGGCTAGGAATCAAACCAGCCACCCTTTGGTTCACAGGCTGGTGCTCAGTTCACTGAGCTACACCAGCCAGAGCACACTGCTCCTTTTTTATTTGCCCTTAGATCCATGTCTTATACATGCTCTGCTGTGCTTTTTACCACAGAGAGGCTGACCCCCTGCATGTCAGTGAACTTGGAAGCAGATTCTCCAGCTTGGGATGACAGCGGCCCCAGCTGATAGCTCAACTACAGCTTCATGAGAAAACCTGAGCCACTACTTTATTTCTCAACTCTTCTACCATCTGTGTAACCAATTCCCTGTACTGATTTCCTTCTATGTGAAATACCTGCAGTGGTTTCTGTTTTCTTGACTGAACTCTCATCCTTGCACTGGGTGTGTCTGGACTCAAATGTGGATGTCAACACTGCCATGTGGGTTTCAAAATCCAAAGTATTCTTATTAAGTCCCTATCTGTAGAACAAGGAAGCAACAAGCTGTTTTTGAGACCCACCTCTGTGCCTGCCATTGTGCTCAACATAACTAGGAGCTTCTCAGAGCCTTTGAGGATCACACCAGTTACCAAAGAGCTCTTGAGAATAGGTCACTTTTATGCATCCAGTTGAGGTCTCTAAGGTTGGCTCCCTAGGCTTCCTGCAGTCTATAGCTTCCCTGACCTTTGTTCTGATGGTTTCTCAATATTCATCTAAGCTGTATTCCTACATTAAACCACTTTATTCCCACATTATTTAGAATGGCTTGGTTTTATTGACTAACCCCAGACTAATACAACATACAAGTATATTGTAAGTGCACTGTGTCAAAACCTAGCCAAACAGTCTGCCATCTGAAATTTTAATTGTCTTTATACAACATTCCTTCTTTTCTCAAAGTAACTAACACTATGGAAGCATATACTGTAAATTGTCCAGATCCATATCATCCCAGCCTTTCTGACTTGTCTTCTTTTACTAGAAAATCAGGACACCTGAAAGCTCACCTTCTCAGATGGCCTCATATCTTGGGGTGATCATGTGACTCAGTTCTGTCCAATGAAACACAAGTAAAGTCCACTGGTGCTTCCTCTTGTCTGGATTGTACACAGTGCTCAAAGGGAAACAGCCATTGGTTATGATGGTACGGCTGGAAGAGAGGGAGAATTTCATTCCATGACGGTATCCTCGAGCTGCATTCTGCCAGACTTTGGAAGCATTAGACAAATAATCCCATTAATTTTTTAAACCACTGTTTGTCAGCTTTCTGGGATTTTCTGCCAAATGCAATTCCTAACTGCTACAATTATGCATAGGGAAGAAAATGTGCTTTTTCAAAAATCAAATTAGCTTAAACTTATTGGGTCTCAAAATACACTCCCTCCTGGGTAAAAGCTGTGCGTGTCTTCTAATTTCTCCATTGTAATCATTATTTAGAACAATATGTCTTCACCAAGCATGAAAATAACTTTCTTTGCAGTTGGCATTTACTTTACAAAATAGACATGTTGCTAGTAAAGGCAACTAAAAATTAATTTATATTTTAATGTACACCAAACAATGTTATTAATTAAAGTAAATTTTTGGAGAACATTTTTTACAATGGAAAGACTTTTAATTTCTCCAAATCCAAACATTCAAATATCAGATTAGCTTAATGTGAGACTTGAATATCTAGGTGTATTTTATAGGTTTTCATATTGAGCTAAGAATTAAATAGAAGCATTTTTCTTCATAAAGGACTATCACACAGATAGGTATACATGGAGGTGTCCAAAGTCTGTGGCAGGATAGACTTTCCTACCTGAGAGGCTTCTCAAGCTAAGAATCAAATGTCATGTATGGCTGGAGGCCCCAAGAACCACTGGGGAGCAATAATTTCTCCTCTGCCTTTAGTTTTGCCATCTCAGTGAATGCAGCCCATGGAACAGGTTGGGGTGGTGGAGAGAGGAAGAGTGCTCTTGGTATCTCAGAAAGAATTCCTTGATCCTCCATCTCCCACTTCTCTGGGCATTTGCCTCTCTTTTTGATAAAGCAGCAACCTGCTCCTCGCTAATCTCTTAGACTGAACACTTTGCCCAAATGATATGCATCCTGTCTCACTAACAGGGAGTTCTTCTCCACCAGGCCTTACAGGAGAACAAAAGAAAATAAGGGAAAACTAAACCAAACGTACACAGTGATTTACCCTAATACTCTGATTTACCCTGAGGCTCCAGTCCAGTGCCCATTGTTTCATACTTGGAGCACTGCCACATTTTTTAGCTGGTCTTTTAAAATCCAGAGTGTTCCATTCACTATTTTAGCCATCACATTGTTCTCAAATGAGCCTTATCTAAAATGCTACATTTGTCAAGATCAGTTTTTTTAAAAGCTTTCTGCCACTTCCTATGATCTACTGCACCAAACTTCAATGCTTCTATCTAGTTTTTCAAAGCTCTTAGTAGCATTCCTCCCTCTGACCTGACCACATTTATTTCCCAGTCCAGGTGAATGCACATTGGTCTCTTTTATATCATTTCATATGCTTTGAGTTGAAAAGAAAGAAAGAAAATCCACACAGTTCCAATGGTTTTATTAATTGAAGAAGTCTGGAGAGACATAAATTTAGGGTTGAATAATTTAATGTCTTCACAACATCCTCAAGTACACTGTTTCTGCCTCTCCTCTCTAATATGCCAAGCCCAACTGCCCACCCACCACAGGGAGCTTGCACTCAGCATCACTGTCCTGCGCCCAAGGCATTGCAGGCAATGACGTCCAGTACAGGAAAACAGGTATGTCTACCTTTTGTTCTCTTTTCAACAATGAGGTTTCCCAGAAGTCCTCACAAGGTTCCCTTGTGATTCCCCGGCTACTGTAGCACATGTCCATGCCCAATGTTGGTAAAAGAAGAGGGACCACCATGGCTATATAAAGAAGGGTGGACATCTGAAAAAATAATGGGGTCTTCCAGCCAAGAAGAAGAGAGAATGGCTATAGCATAGGCAACCATAACATCTTCAATACCTCAGCTTACTCTTATTACTGCAGGTCACCCTCATTCCAATGTTACTCCCTTTGCTCTAGTTGTCAACTTCTTATACCCTCCTTCTTCCTTCCTACCTATACAAATACTTTCCATTCTGAAGATCACAGAGATGTAAGAAACAGAGTTTGACACTGAAAGATCAAATAGCCAAGGTCACATGGCCAGAAAGAAGTCAAGCTGGGATGAAAACCCAGAACTTTCTAGTCACAGATCATGTGTGCCCTTTCCATCCTCTAAGTCCTGCCACTTCTGTAAAATCTCCAGTTGCCATAACATTTTTTAAACTTTGCTTCAAGATGGCAACTTTGTCCTATGCAATTAACTTCTTTCTCAACCAAATCCCCATTATAATAACCAAAGAAATAGAAAAAATGGGGAAATATATATCAACCCCAGGAAACTTGGAAGGGTGGCATGTTGTGTAGATGGGATTGGATTTCTTTCTAAGGAAAGACTTTACCAGAGGGTCAACACTTGGGAGTAATGGATGAGATTCTACAGAAGCTCCCAAATCAGAGCAGCTCTAAACAAGAACAGGAGAGCTATGAGCCACATGGAAAAGAGAAAACTCAAGCATTTCCAGAAGTATACAAGTGCTTGTATAGGGAACAGAGAGAGAAAAGTGTGCATCACTGCCAGGCTCACCTTGGTGAGACAAAGTGCTAAGAAGCAAGGGTATTGCCCTAGAAGACTCTTAACAAGGACAATCACGATGTTGGAAGATGAGGGGCAGGACCTACCATTTGCTACAACAAACATAAAAGAGAAAATACCCAGTCAAGCAGTTTGCTTCCCTGTTCCATGTCTGCCTCCTTTATAAAATACTCCTATTTCATTTATAAAATCATAGAAAATAGAAACTTGTCCTTGTATACTGAATTAAAATATCAGGACCCACACAGTCTCTGACATGTCAATTCCAGTAATAGTTAAGCACAGATATCAGGAGGAACAGATAGAGAAAACTTACTGGATGAAAAGAGAGAGAGAGAGAGAAGGTCAAGAGTTTAAAATATGAAGACCCTCTAAGAACTCAGATCAAAAGTTTTTAAGGGATTTCTTTTAAAAAATAAGAACAATATAAAAATCTGTCATTAGGATTTATAATAAAATTTGAAATGACATTTCATTCCTAAAAACAGAACCATCTAAGGTCAGGAAAGACTGCTTTCAGATGAAAAAATATACTGGAACTAGGTAGCC
Organism: Anoura caudifer; assembly: GCA_004027475.1. NCBI lineage: Eukaryota > Metazoa > Chordata > Mammalia > Chiroptera > Phyllostomidae > Anoura > Anoura caudifer. The sequence continues at coordinate 480,797 of PVKU01000287.1, read as the reverse complement.
TACTGCAGAAAGCTAAACTAGAGAATTAGAATGAGTTTAAGAAATTTTCCCAGAACTGGAAAGAAACTAATAAAAAGATAAATGTCATGAGAAAAATATAGGGTACACAGAGAATGAATCTAAGAGACTACATATCTTAACTGTAAACCAGATGTCACCCGGCCCCCTTGCTCCCTGAGGACATAATTGACTTGGACTCTCCTATTTCCATGACCCAAGAAAGTCCAATACAATTCTCCCAATTTCTGCTCCCTAGGAATGTAAGCTCCCAGGACTCCTCTGACCTCAATTTCCATATTTTATCTCGATTTCTTGCTACATCAAATTGGGCAGGACTCAATTATTTTTTCAACTCAGATTAGAAGTCCCCTTGGTAGTAAGTTAGTATATTTGAAACTCACGATCATTTGCTTTTTCAATACCTTCCTCCCATTTGTACCTTCTCCTATCTCTGTTCCCTACCCCCTTCCCTTCAAAATAGTCCCCATTCATTTATTCAATAAATATTCATTATTGTGGCAATACAACAGTCATCAAGACAGGCAAGTCCCTGCCCTCATGGAGCTTAATATCCTAGTGGAGGATATAGAAGACAACTAACAAATACATAATGTGAAGTAGTGTCTTATTATCTAGGGCTACCATAACAAATTACCCCAATCTGGGTGACTCAAAACAAGAGAAAGGTATTCTCTTGCAGTTTTGAAGGTTAGAAGTCCAAAACCAAGGTGTGGTCAAGGCCATGCTCCCACTGAAGCTTTAAGGAGGAATTCTTCCTCTCGTATTCTAGCTTTTGGTGGTGTCCAGCAATCTTTGGCATCCCTTGCCTTGTGACAGCATGCAATCTTTGCCTCCATCTTCACATGGCCTTCCTCCCTGTATGTCTCCTCTGTGCCTCTGTATCAACCTCTTTTCATAAGGACATTGATCACTGGATTTAGAGCCTACTCTAATCCAGTATGGCCTCATCTTAATGAGATTACATCTGCAAAGGTCCTATTTCCAAGTAAGGTCACATTCACAGGCACCAAAGATTAGGACCTTGTTATGGGCTGAACTGTGTTCCTCAAAAATGTACATGTTGAAGTCTTAACCCCTAGTACCTTGGATGTGACTGTATTCAGAGAAGGGGCCTTTAAAGAGGGAACTAAGGTTAAATGAGGTCACTGGGGGATACCCCAATCCAATGTGATTGGTGGCCTTATAAGAAGAGATTAGGATGAGGATACACAGAGGGAAGAGCATGTAAAGAGAGAGAAGACAGCCATCTACAAGCCGAGGGGAGAGTTGTCAGAAGAAAACAACCCTGCCTACACCTTGACCTTTGACTTCTGGTCTACAGAATTATGAGGAAATAAATTTCTATTGTTTAATCCACTTAGCCTTTGCTATTCATTATATTGGCCCTAGCAAACTAATACAGATTTCAACATATCTTTTGGGGGAAAACAATTTAACCCACAATAGATATTGATATGTGCTATAAAAACTAATAAAACAAAAGAAAGGAAGGGGTGGACAGAGAAATTCAATTCTCATTTCTAATCCCAAACTTGCTTACCCCAAACTAACAAAGTGTGCAACAGAACAAGAGTTCTTTATATAACTGGATGTACTTTCCTTGGAAGGTGATTGGAAAAAAATAGGAAAAGGTTATGTTACATTACATGAACAATTATTAAGCACTTATTGTAAGGCACTGTGTCAAATTTTACTTTCACGATCTCATTGGATCCTTATAATATTATGTGTTGAATAGTGTTATTTTTCTCCATTTACAAATAAGATAACAGAGGCTTAAGAAGGTCAAATGGCTTACCCAAGTCAAAATAACTAGAACCTAGACCTTCTAACCCCAAAGTCCTATTCTTAACCATTATGATGACATAACACTTCTCCTCTTCACGTATATGTTATAAATGAGGACTTGATATATAGATCTGCTGTGGCATGAAAAATTTCTTAGAAATGTTAGAGTTCTATGTAACTGCATATCAGATACTGTATATGTGTGACTTAGCACAGCTTTCCCTGTTCTCTGTTTTCAAATATCAAATACATTAATGGAAACACTTACCATCCTTTCTTATATTGTGAATCAATTTCTTTTAGCCATGGAGAAAAACCCAATGATTCATGTATTCTCACAGTCAAAGTCAGGACTCCTCCAAAGCCAAGCTCTTTTCAGATACTTTGTGCTCCTGTGACACAGTGATTCCAGACAAAAGTCCTCACCACAGTCTAAACTCACTGAAGAGCTATTGATGGAGAAAGCAGATACCTTCAAAAAAAGGGTTTCAGTAATCAACCCTATGCCCCCCAACACACATTTATGAAATAATTTAGGCTAAAAAAAGAAGTCCTAAAAATGCAGCTCTCCCAGGGGATCCTTCAGCTGATTGCATTGCTGTGCTGCTGAGGAAGACTAAAGCAGACCAGGAAACACTCAAATCCCCAGCTCAGCGGGTGTGCTTCAGAAAACACAAAGCTGGATCTTCTAAAAGAAGACAGTCACTCCAGAAACAAGACAAAACAGAAATCCTATACCAAAGGCCTGCAGAATGGTCTCAACACCATGAAAAAAATAGGAGTCATAATTAAAACAAAGAGACGGGGAAATATAGGCAGAGAAGCTCATGCTGTGATGTGATGAAGCACCAGTCAGTTTCCAACTGGAGACTGGGAGGAGGGACTTTCATTCTCGACCCTTCCCACTGAGCAACATTTATAGCTATTACTGTCTTGCTGTTTGTAGCAAATCTTTATAGATGTCTTGAGAATACATCCACTACAGAAGAAGGCCTGTTGTTTTTGCCTTTCTTGCTACTAAGCTATTGATATTTTAGGAGAGTAATTGAACTTCTCAGTACTAAGTTGTTTTCTCCATGAACTAGTATCCCCCAAAGATAGTAAGTTTTCAGGACATACACAAAAGTAACTGTAAATCCAATATCTAAATGGCATTTGTAGTTTATCAGCCTTTGAGGGAGAAGGAGGCAGCCTAGCTGTAAAGTATTTCCTCTCATTTAAATTTGTCCTTGCCTCGTCTTACAAGCATGCACATCTTGCAAGTTGGCATTTTTTAAGAATGAGGACAAAAACAGGAGATTTATTTTTGTAAACTAAAAAGTGACATTTCTCCAAGAGAAATGCTATGATGTTTGCCTGCACAGATAAGTTGCTTTCATCCCACACAGTCCAGCTGTTATTCTCAGGTTGCTGAAATAATGAGCAATACTAAGTAATGGAGTTGAAATCAGCCACTGAGACTTACAATCACATTTGGTCCCATGCAGATCAGAGCCCCATTCAGAATGGTGGTGCTCCTTTCAGTCAGTGCCCCGCCTCGAGCACCCACAGTTCCCCTTTCAGCACTATCAGGCTATTAGGGCAGCTGGTTAAAGTGTGGCTCAGTGTTCCCCCCAGCACTTACCACCAGTAGAGAAAATTTAGTCTCAGTCTTACATCACTTTGATGTTTTCTTTCATTCCTCAGCTACAAAGTGCCAAGAATCTAAGTTAATGAAACAGTACTTCTTACAGACTGCACTTTTCATCCAGACAAACCCCTACTAAGAGTTCCACCATATTCTGGCCACATAACCAGTTCTTTCTCTTGTCACAGCAGATTCACTGCATTCATTCAGCAATTGTATCTTAAGTACCTATTATGTGGTAGGACCTGTGCTACAGGTTAGAGCTAACGATGTTGTCATCATCGCTAACCATGTGTTCTCTGACCTCAGAAACCTGACATTTTAGCAGGAGAGATGGCCAGTTGCACAAGCAACTACAATAATGGGGACTGTGGTGAACAAGGTTAGAGTGGCCATGGAAACACATACCCAGAGCAGCTAACCTCTTCCTAACCACAAAAGAGGCTTCTTAGAGGAAGTACTTCTAAATTAGCATGTGAGGGGTGAAGAAGAATTACTGGCGGTGGCAGGGGCAGTGTTCCAGGCAGGGGTAATTATATAGGTGGGAGTTCAGAGAGAAAGGAGCACAAGGAGGTTGCACTAATTAAAAGAAGTTCAATATGTCTGAAGCATGGAATTAAAAGAAACTGTGGCTTACCATGCTTCCTTGAACAGCTCATTCTCCTACTCTCTATAGTGTTTGTTTCTTCAAACTTTAGAATGTCTGCTAATCCAATACTCAGGACCTCCTCCTTAACTCTCAGAATAGGATACCACCTACTACTTTAAAGACAAAATAGAGACCACCAGATAGGAACTCCCTCAACTTTCTGCTACCAACCATGGAAACCTAAATACCTCTGTGCACATTCTGAGTGCTTTCCCCAACCTGACCCTTTACAGTTGGGTTGAGGTCTGCCTCCCATGTAAGGCCAGTCCCTTGATGCTTTGGACCCCATTTTCATCTGGCCCACCCTAGAAACTTACTTTTTCATTATTACTTCTTTCTCTTCTTATATACCCTACCTTCTCACTCAAATAGATAATTCCCATAACTTTTTAAACATGCTCAAGTTTCTCCCATTTAATATATATATATAATCTCCTTCTATCCTATATCTTCTAGGTAAATAGTAACCTATCTCCATCTTCAGCTTCATAGCAAAACTTCTCCCAAGACTTGTCTATACTGGTCATGTCCATGTTCACCTTGTAAACAATTCATTCTAACATGGTTATCACATCTCCACTCCATTATGTGGCTCATATGAACGTCACCAACGATATCCATGTTGCTAAACCCAAAGAGGACATGTTTCAATCTTCTTCCTGTCTGGTATCTCAAGAATATTTGACATTGTGATCCAATCAATTTTTAAATATCCTCTGTCCTTGGCTTCCACATCACATTCCCTTCTTCCATTCTCCTCTTACATTTCTGTTCATGCTTTCTAAGTCTCCTTTGCATAGCTTATCCTCTAGCAAGCCATTAAATGTCTGAGTTCTTCAAGATGTGGTTTGCAGGCCTCTTTTCTTCCCAGTACTCTCTATCTAAAATTATAACCATAATTTTGATTACCATCTTAATGTAGATAATTCATAAATTTATATCTGCAGCCCAAAGATCTCCTGTACATTCCAAAATTGTGTATATATACATTTGCCTATTTGAGATTTCATTGAGTTGTGTCAAATGCACCTCAAACTCCATATGTCCAAAATCAAACTCATAACCCCCCATGCTCTTAATTCTATGCACACATACATACTCAAATACATTCCTCTTCAAGCATTTTCTACCTCAGCAAATGATACCACCATCCATCCATTCTCTAAGCCAGAATTAGAAAAATCATTTTTTACATTTCCCCTTTATTCCCTGCTTCCAACTTATTACTGAATCCAATTAATTTTGCCTCCAACATATCTCTTGAAACCACATTTTTCTCATCATTTCAGCTGCTACCTTCTCAATCAAAGCTATTACCAACTGTTAACTAGACTACTACAATAATCTACACATTAACCTCACAGTATCCCCTCTTACCTTGCTACATAGATTAATCTTTTCAAAACACAAATCAGGACTTCCGGTCAAGATGGAGGTGTAGGTAGACATGCTTCATCTCCTTGTGAAACCACAGAAACAATTACAACTAAATCTCAAAACAAACAACACCCAGAACTGTCTGAAAATCAAACTGTATGGCAGTATGACAACCAAGGATTTAAAGAAGCCACATTCATCTTGATGGGTAGAAGGGGCAGAGATGTGGAGATGGGACAGAGATGCAAGGAGACACAGGGTGGGGCAAAAAGGTGGTAGCATTAGCCAAACTGCAAGGGTGGTCCCACATTCATGTATGGGGAATAAAAATCAGGAGGGATACCTTGGGAGCCAGAGATCCCAGTCCCAGGCCAGACTGCACAGCCCAGGATTCCAGCACCAGGAAAATAAAGCCTCATAACTTCTGGCTGTAAAAACTAGTGGGTATTGGGGCAGTGGAAGAAACTGCCAGATTTTCAGGAAACTCTGCTTAAAGGACCCACACAGTCTTAAAACATATGCAAACCCACCTACTCTGGGATTCACCACCAGGGCAACAGCTGGAAAGGTGCCAGTTGCATACGGGGAGTGGTAAAGTGACTGGAAACGGGGTGAGTGCCAGGCAAACCCCCAGAAGCTGTGCAGCAGCACAGTCCCCTCTCCGAAGCCTCCCCCCGCAGCACAGAGCCACAAAGCAGTGAAGTGGGTTCCCTCACCCTAGTGAATACCTAAGGCTCTGCCCCACACAATTTACAGGTGCCTTTTACAGAGAATCACACCAGCTCTACCTGATACACAGAAACAAACACAGGGAGGCTGCCAAATTGAGGAGACAAAGAAATATGGCCTAAATTAAAGAACAGAACAAAACCCCAGACAAAGAATTGAATGAAATGGAGATAATAAGCCTATTAGATGCAGAGCTCAAAACACTGGTTATCAGGATGCTCAAGGAACTCATTGAGTATGGCAACAACATAAAGGAAGAAATGAAGGTTACACTAAGTGAAATAAATAAAAATCCACAGGGAACCAACAGTGAAGGGAAGGAAGCCAGGATTCAAATCCATGATTTGGAACATAAGGAAGAAATAAACATTTGACCAGAACAGAAAGAAGAAACAAGAATTCAAAGAAAAGAAGAATAATATAAGAAGACTCAGGACATCTTCAAACACACCAACATCTAAATCATAGGGATACCAGATGGAGAAGAAGAGCAAGAAATTGAAAACTTATTTGAAAAAATAATGAAAGAAAAATTCTCTAATTTGGCAAAGGAAATAGACAGACAAGTACAGGAAGCTCAGAGAGTCCCAAACAAGTCGGACCAAAAGAGGACCACATGAAGACACATCATAATTAAAATGCCAAAGGTTAAAGATAAAGATAGACTCTTAAAAGCAGCAAGACAAAAGCAGAGAGTTACCTACAAAGGAGTTCTCATAAGACTGTCAGCTGATTTCTCAAAAGAAACTTTGTAGGCTAAAAGGGAATGGCAAGAATTATTCAAAGTGATGAAAAGCAAGGACCTACAACCAAGATTACTCTATCCAGCAAAGTTATAATTTAGAATATAAGGGCAGATAAAGTGTTTCCTAGACAAAGTAAAGCTAAAGGAGCTCATCATCACCAAGCCATTATTACATGAAATGTTAAAGGGACTTATTTAAGAAAAAGAAGATCAAAACCATGAATATTTAAAAGGCAACAAATTCACAACTACAAACAACTGAATCTAAAAACAAACAAAAAAACTAAGCAAACAAACAGAACAGGAACCAAAATATAGGTATGGAGATTACATGGAAGGTTATCAGCTGAAAGGAGAAAGGGGGAAAATGGGGGAAAAGGTGCAGGATTAAAAATCATAATTGGTATGTACAAAAAAAGACAAGAGGATGTTAAGGATAATATAGGAAATGAAGAAGCCAACAAACTTATGCACAACCCATGGGCATGAACTAAGGGGGGGATTTCTGGAGGGAAGGGGGGTACTAGGTGGAGGGGGTCAAAGGGTGAAAAATTGGGAAAACTGTAATAACATAATCAATAAAATTACTTTTCAAAGCACAAACCAGGAGTTCCAGTACAGGCCAAGTGGAAATAAGCCCACTACAGACTCTCTCTCCTGATGATTACAAATGAACACTTACAATACACTGAATTACAATACGCTAAGTACTCTGGATACAAAAAGCGATTCACTGAGGACTCTCTAAAGTAACAACAGCAAAAAAGTTTGGGAGAGAGGTCAAAATTTTAAAAAGCAACCCATATGGTAGAGAGTTTCCACATATTTTTCCCTCTTACCTCCCCCAGCTTTGACACCAGTTACAAAGACATGTAAGGATCCGGGCAGCAAAACCTGTAAAAGAAGTCCCACATTCCTGACCAGGGGACCAGGTAAAGGGGAGCTTGCAAATTGAAAACTGTAGAAATTCTTATATATTTTTTTCTTTTTCCTCTCCTTGTCTTTCTCTGTGGAAGACTTCAGTCATGGGACTAATGTGTTGGCATCATGGACAGCCAAACCTCCAAGAGAAACTCTGTCTTTCTAGATATAAAAATTAGAAAAAGAGATCTATAATATATGAACTGTAGGAGTAAAAGCCTCTCTCCCCTCCTCCCTCCCTTCCTCTTTCCCCTTCCCCTCTCCCTTCTCTCTCTCTCTCTCTCTCTCTCTCTCTCTCTCTCTCTCTCTCTCTCTCTCTCATCACTTTGTCCCAAGGCAGTTGCAATCATACAGAAATGCATGGTAACAGCACAGGAAATTAAAGCTTCAAGAGAAATGCTGACTTTCTGGTCAAATGGCCATAAAGAAGGGCATCTGAGATCCATAGAGTGTGGAAAGAATCCTGGAAAGGTAACAACTAGAGAAAGGAATCCCTTAACTTTGTGTACTAACCCATCAACTGTGCACGTGTGATACAGACCCAAAGCAGCTACAATGTGGAGGACTTGAACATTATCAATTAACTTGACCTAATTAAAATTTATAAAGTACTGGACCCCAAAACAGAAGGTACTACTATATATCAGTTACAATGGTTAAAATGAAAAGCTCTTTGACATTGGTCTTGGCAATAATTTTTTGGATATGATACCAAAAATACTAGCAACTAAAGCAAAAACTAAGAAGCTTCCACACAACAAAAGAAGCAATCAACAAAATAAAGGGCAACCTATGGAATGGAAGAAGATATTTTCAAACTATATATCAGATAAGGGGTTAATATCCATAATTTATAAGAAATTCATATAACTCAATAACAAAAAGACATAATTCAATTTAAAAATGGGCAGAGGACTTGAATAGACACTTCTCCAAAGAGGGCATGCAGATGGCCAATAGACATATGAAAAGATGCTCAACATTAAGGAAATGCAAATCAAAACCACAGGGAAATATCAGCTCACACCTGCCGGAATGACTATCACCAATAAATCAACAAGCAACAAGTGCTGGCATGGTTGTGGAGAATGGGAAACCCTAGTGCCCTGTTGGTGGGAATGCAGACTGGTGCAGCTACTGTGGAAAATTATGGATGGTTTCAAAAAATTAAAATTAGAACTACTATATGACCCAGCAATTCCATGTCTAGGTTATTTATCCAAAGAAAATGTAAACACTAATTAGAAAAGATATATAAACCCTTATGTTCACTGCAGTATAATTTACACTAGCTAAGATATGGAATCAATCTATGTGTCCATCAATAGATGAATGGATAAAGAAAATGTAATATATAATGGAAAATTACTAAACAATAAAAAAATGAAATCTTGCAATTTGTGACATAGATGGACCTAGAGGGTATTATGCTAACTGAAATAAGTCAGACAGAGAAAGAGACTACTGTATGATTTCACTTATATGTAGAATCATAAAACAAACAAAACAGAAACAGGCTCATAGATACAGAGAACAAACTGATAGCTGCCAGAGGGGTGGTGGTAGGGGAGTGGGGAAAAAAGGTGAAGGGAATAAGAGGTACAAACTTCTAGTTATAAAATAAATAAACCATGAGTGTGTAGTGTACAGCCCAGGGATAGTCAATAATAGCATAATAACTTTGCACAGTAATAGATAGCTACTATCAATATGTCATATACTTGAAACTAATGTAATATTAATTGTATGCCAACAATATTTTAATATTTTTAACTAAACTTTTAATGTAACCATAAGAAATGATGGGAAGACAGAAATCCTAACAAAAGTAAAAATTTTAATAAGCCAACCCTAGAAAGATGGGTCCCTTTTATTGTGTTTCCTTGGTTACCACTAAAAATTGGTGAAAGACATTTGGGAACAGTCAGATTTCATGGAAAAGATGTGACAAGAATGAACTTACCTCAGATAGAGTTAGACAGATGCTGTCAATTTCATGATCCTGCCATTTCCAGTTTATAGATTTCACCAATGCACAAATGACTTAAGAGACAGATGCATAAAAATTTGGCGTCCAGCCCTGACTGGTGTATCTTAGTTGGTTGGGCATCATCCCACAAAGCAAAATGTCGCCAGTTCAATTCCCAGTCAGGGCACATGCATGGGTTGCAGACCAGGTCCCCAGCAGGGGGCATGAGAGAGACAATCACACAATAATATTTCTCTCCCTCTCTTTATCCTTCCCTTCCTCTCTGTCTACAAATAAATAAAATATATTTTTAAAATTTGGCTTCCATATTATACCCCAAAATGTCATACAACTCTATATTAATACAGATTATCATCTCATCTGGTTTTCTAATATTGCTCTCCTAAGGCATTGTAGAGGGTCAGTGGCTTTTCAATTCCTTAAATCATTTTTGCCAACACAATAAATTGCTAGAAGCCTACATCTGCCATGTTTCATTCCTTGGTGAAAATATAAATCTTTCCAAACATATTGATTTTATCATTGTAAAAGCAGAGCATACTGTTCGGCATTTTGTGAGGCTCTAAGTCACACAGTGTGATGGGAATTTTAAAAAGAGATGCCACCAGTTGCCCATCATCATCATTTTTCCCTTCTGGAGAGACAAAATGGTTCTGGACAGTGTGCCAAATCACACCTGGGATACACCAAAGGCACTGGCCATTCTTTTAGGAAGACTTCATGATTAGGAGCCCATGTGACATGCAGCACTGTGACACTGTAGACAATTGAACTGCTGAATTTGGGGGCAGAAGTGAATGTTGATTAATGTCTGTTTCCTCTTTGGATGAAGAAAGATGATGCTAAGGTGTTCTTTTTCCTGCCTTTCCCAGAAAGATGAGAGAAAAGGCAGCATGTCATAGTTAACAACACTCTCAGCTCCATTACTCCTGACCTTGCATCTGAGAGAGGTAAATTATTTCACTGATTAGAAAATGGAGCTTGAAAATGCAAGAGCTGCACAAAATAGTGGCCCAGAATTGCACAGGTATTCTGAATGAACGCTGGAGAACAAATTCATTTAAAATCACCACCTGTGAAAATGTACTATTAAAGATGTATATTTTGGTCCAATGATCATCATTGATATTATCATTAACTACTCTTTCATGGTACTAAACACAAGAATAGTTTGGATATTTAAATACATACATTTTTAAAATTAGAAATCTCACTCAATTCATACCAATTCTTAGGGATGGCTATACCTTATTTCTATAAATGAGCCCTGTTTATGGTTGAGGAAGTCATACTTTAATAGTATAACAAAGTTGAAGAGATGCTTTAAGAGTGAAATGCTGAGAGTGATGGCCACACTGACATTTCTATAACATATTGGATGTGATATTAGGGGGAATTAGTTCCTCCCTGGGCATAAGGTAGACACTCTGAGAGCTGCATTAACCTGTTCAGTCTACTAGTGTATCATTTAGTAAATTATATCTCCAGGCCATTAAATAGCATCATAGTGGTCAGTAACAAAGTTAGGAAAATGGGAAATGCATTATCTGCTGTGCCAAGAGTACTTCATTCACCCAATGGAATCTGGCCCAATGATTGTTTTCTCCAGTGTGTTGAGAATTACTAATATGGTACACAAAATGTGTGCAATGTATACCTTTGGTGCACTGAAACAAATATTCCCTTTATAGACACTTCCATATTTAACACCTAGGAGAAACATCAGACCACAAAAGCTGAACAAGAGATGGTTAGAACTAATGGATATTGTTTCTATCCTATCTCTATCAGTCATCCCTTTTGTGTTCCCTCCTTTGTGGAGGAAGCTATAGGATTATTTCCTCAGGATTCTTTCCTCATTCAGTGAGGACCTAACCACCCCTCCCCAATGCACCAGTTTACAAACGTTGCCCAACAAATGTGACCACAAAGAAAATTCAGAGGGACACTAGTAGCAATTGTGCTGCTTGATTTAATTAAAAAGTTATTACATATACATTGAGACAGATGCCAAATCACAGTTATTTCATGGTTTATTGACGGACATCAAATAAATAGAAAACAAAGATAAAATATAGGTCAGGTGAATTAAAAAAATAGAGAGGAGTAAGATTGCAAATAAGAAATACATTTTTGGCAGTCTGGATGCTGAAGTTATATGGGTGGCTAAGGACAGGGACTCAGATAAGAAAACCAAGGCTATCAATGGAGTTGTCAAGACAGAATTCTTACACAAGACGGGGCCTCAGAGAGGCCCATTTTCAATGCCAGCATGTATCAAATGAGATATTGAAATGGATTATCAGTTATGGTGACACAGTGATAGGACTAGAAGTCCATATTAGTTCTATCTTTTTATATTTACCATTTAACAATGGCAATGAAAGGCATAAATGGAGGAAACTGGTCCCTGGTCCTAGAGACATAATTTGAAGACTTTGCCTCCTTCAAGGGCACCATCCCATGCCAGAAAAAGCAAATAAAAAATGTGCACGACACATTTCTATTTATATATATCTTTAAAACACAATTCTAACATATTCAAGGAATTATAACATAAATTCCTTGAAATGAACTCAACCCCTGTACAAGACAATGCAGTTTTATGGCTTTTTTGCTTAGGCCAGGAAAAGAAACAAAATAATACTGTTCTGTGCACAGAGCCACCAGATTGTATTATTTAATACTCCTGATAGACGACAGTCACTTTTCCAAGTGGCATTTGGCCAAGATTGCGGGTCTCAAAGAGTGTCTCAATTGCGCTCAATCACTGTGTCTTCCTCTATTAAAAAACCGTATTGAGATTTTTAGAACCCACAGCAATCAATCTACTTGATTAATGAAAATTTTTTAAAGCTTTTGTTTTCCTGGCACCACCTCTCAAAAAAAATTAGATACTCATTTCCTCCTCCATTTGTGGTTGATAGGAAAGAGAGATTTTGGTGATAAATATTTATTATCTTCCAATCCCTGTCTCCCTTCTGGTGGGGTTATTGCTTTATTCAGTTCCAGAGCTGAGAAAAATGTCTGCCATGTCATTAATAATAAACAAAGCTGGGGATGTGCAATAATGAATTAAGCCCATCCCAGCCCATCTGTGTATCACCATTCACAGGAACCTTGTCAAATGAAAGTCCTGCAGAATCCATAGGTCCTTAGTCCTTTCATTGTGGAAGTAATCCATGGGATGAGGCAAGTTAAGCTATAAAATATTATTATACAAAGTCAGCAATCTCTTTTCTCAAAGAAGTATCTGTCAATGAGCAAAATTCTAGCTATTGTTGCCCCAGGGTTGAAGGGGAAAACGGAAAAGTTGCCAAGGCTCGTTTGATCTTGAAGAATCAATGGAGAAGCTTCACGATGGAAATTAAGCAGCTGGCTAGGGGCAAGGGTCAATTCAGACTTGTTAGCTTTTTCCATCTCTTGGCCAATTTAGAATGGTTCCCTCAATGTGCTGATAAACCTTTTCTAAACTGCTTTGTAAAAAAATTCACTAACAATAAATGTATTTATTATACATTATTTATTACTCTGTATTTATTATTCTGACAGTAAACTGTTCTCTTCTAGAAAAAGCCTTCCACATTGTTTTGCTCTTATTGCTAACATAACAGATTGCCTAAGTCCATGCTTCTCAAACTTTCATGAGCATACATACAAACTGCCTAAGAATCTTGTGAAAATGCAGATTCTTGCTCAGTTGGATCTGAGATGGCACCTAACCTTCTGCATTTCTACCAGGCCCTCAAGTGATGCCATTGATGCTATCTGCATACCTCCCTTTGGGTAGCAAGACCTTAAATGGTTCATCTCTCCCCTTGGAGCCTCAAAGAGTCAATCAAAGACAACAAACTAAGAAGCTCACAAAAACAAAGACAACATAGATGAATTTGATGTTTTCACCCAGGGTTGCCTTTCTCTTTAAATAACACCCTATGACTGGACACACAGATAAGCCCATAAGCTAATGCAGTGAAATATCAAAGGGCTCCTATGAAGGGAATTGCTAAGAAGAGGTTTTTCTGTTTGTTGTCCATATGCCTTCTCCTCATCTAAATCGGAAGTTCCCTGAAGCTACAAGAGGTATCTACTATTCTATCTTAATAGGCCCTCATTTAGCATGTTGTCAAATCCAATCCAATCAACATTGCTGAATACCTACTGTACGATCAGCACCATGCTGAGCCCTGAAGATGATGAAAGGAATAAGAAAACATCAACATGCTCTGGGGAGTTTAACAGTAAGTATACAGTTCTCCTTGAATCACTTAAATAGCATTGTTTGAAAGCTAAATAAATAAATAAAGTCAACACTAGGCAGGCAAGATCATCTTATGATATAAAGGTAAATATATTCCTTTCCAATTCTGATACTTTAAATCCAAATCTTCTCCAATGTAAATGCCATACAACTTTTTTAACTCTTTAGAATAAGCTTCAAGAACCCTAACTTTTTTGTGAATCCAATGCTTTCTCATGCCTTTTATACACCAATAAGTGACAGCATTTCAGCTGACCAGATGTAAACAAATAAGAAACATGAAAACAACAAAAAGTGTGTTCTTAATTCTTGAGAAGATTTGACAGCTCTAAAAACGATGAATCCTATACCACTGGAGTGGAAAGTTTTCACAAACAAACAATCAAAACAAAGATATTTTCTCCTACTTATTACTTAGCAGTCCAGTCACATCAAGGTTAAAAATATAATTTCCATATTCCTATCTGAGGGGACTCAATCAAGCAAGACTCCTTTCAGCCCTCACTGGGATAGGAAGGAACAGATGTAAAAACATCTGCCCTGCTTCAAAATGATGAAAACACCACCGTGATATCAAAGACAGCTCTGGGTCACTCCACAGAAGTCTCTAGTCTCAACATGAAACTGTGTTATCGGCTGTCATTGTGGAGAAAATCAAGAATGATACAGAGTAACATTTTAATTATCAACCTGAAAACCTAGCTATTGGTCCTCTGTTCCATCTAACAGCATTAGCACTGCTATCCCTAACTGACGCTTCCTTATGTGCCTTTTGGGGGACTGAAAAAATGCATGAATACTTGGTATTTTTGGTGCAGCAACAGTGACATCCAGTGGGTAGCAAGATTAACCCCAAAATTCTGTGTAAACTCAGTGAATGAGGGTTAGGACATTCCCCCAAAATGGTTTTGGTTATTCATGGTCACTTAATATGAGGACCATATACGTTTAATTCCCTGGAGATAACAATCTATTTAGTTGTTATAGTAGTAGATAGAGCAAGCAAAGTTGCAACTTGCTAGTCTAACTGACCAAGATGCTGCTATAGCTTCTTCCCAAGTCAATGCCACTCATTGTAATAAAAGAAACTATTAGTCAAAAAAAGTCTTATTAAATTAATTTTACAAATAACATTCTTCCCACATTTGTTTAGAGTCTCAGTTATTTACTTGAACCTGGTTTACCACCCAAAATGTTTCCAGTTACCAAAAACTTCCTAAAATGCAAAGGAAGAAATGTAATTATCAGGTTTTCTTTATGTATATTTCTCTACTGATAAATATATTTTTATATTTAAATACATATGTTTAAATCTGCACCTCTTGTTGAGTTGACAGCTAACAGAATTATATTAACACAAATATCAATACAATGTTCATGGATTTCCAGACTTAATTTCAGTAATCTGTTTCTATCAGTACTACATGCCATTGCTCTCATTGCAGTTTTAAGTCACTGACTGTACTTCTAGCAACTTCTGGCAAATAGGCACTACAGAAGTATAACATCTTTGGAAAACATAATGGCTGCACAGAAATTAATCCCTCCAGCTTAGTGGAAAGAAGTTAATTACCTAGAGCACAGGTGGCAAACACAAGGCCTGTGGGCTGAATGTGGGCCTCCACCTTGTTTTATCCAGCCTGGCACCTTGTTTCTACCCAGCAGCAGCACGGAGCTCCTTGCCCCTAGTTAAGTAGTTACATTTACACAGTCCTAAAGTTGCGTTCAACCCTTTGAAGGCAACCTCAAGGTTGATGTGGCTCCCAATGAAAATGAGTTTGACACCCCTGACCTAGACCCTGAGAACCTATGAGAAGAGACATCAATATTGCTGAAATTCCTCTAAAAGTAGAACTAGATTTGAAGCTGTTTTCTGGAGGGAAAGAAAGAGACCAGTGAATCCAGTTCATTAGCCCAAATGTGCTTCCTTTGCAGGAAAAAAAAAAAAAAGAAACTAAATAGAGTACTCACTGATTCATCTGTGTACACCCCCTAAAAAGCGATCCACTGAAAAACAAGACCAGTTCACCATCTAGGAAGACAAAAATCTATACAGTTTCAAACGCAGCAGGAAGCCCAGAATTCCTGGGTTCTGCTAGTAACACAATAGGTGTCATGAGGCATTGGAATAGACACATCAAATCTTTTAGACAAACTAAATAACAGTGTATGATGTACATGCAAAAAAAAAGCAAAGAAACTCAGAATAGTGCATGGAAACAAAAATGAAGGAT
Organism: Anoura caudifer; assembly: GCA_004027475.1. NCBI lineage: Eukaryota > Metazoa > Chordata > Mammalia > Chiroptera > Phyllostomidae > Anoura > Anoura caudifer. Next base: position 464,455 of record PVKU01000287.1, on the reverse strand, counting down.
CATTCCTAAGACATTTAGTATGCTAAGTCCACACTATCTGATATAACAGCCATCAGCTTATTTGTGGCTATTGAGCACGTGAAATGTGGCCAGTCCAAACTGAGGTATGGTGTAAGTTTAAGACACACACTGGATTTTGAAGATGTAATATGAAAAAATAACATAACTTTAATGATTTGCATATTGATTACATGTTAAAATGATAACACATTGAATTATTTAATTAAGTAAGATATATTATCAAAATTATTTTACCTGTTTCTTTTTACTTTTTAAATTAGGTTATTAAAAGATTTAAATTACATATGTGGTTTGCATTATATTTCCATTAGAGAGTGCTTCTCTGAAAAAACATTTGAGAATAAACATGTTACTTCACATAAAAATCTCTATCATCATTTTATATACCATCCCATCTTAACATAGTAATCTACTCTTCAACTGTCCTGGCCTTCTCTCTTGCCTTTTCAAATTTATATACATGATTTAAATATATTCTAAATTAATAATTACAGTTTCTGCTACTATACATTGGTCACACAGGCACAATATAAACACAGAGGCATAATCCAGTGTTCAAACTTGCAGATCCGAAACCAAACTAGCCAAATTCAAATCCCAGGTCTACCCCTTACTAGCTGCGTAACTATGGGCAACTTATTAAAATCTTTTTGTCTTTCAGTTTCCTCAAATGTAAAATGAAAATAACAATAGGATTATTGAGGGAATAAAACAAGTTAATATATTAAATAATTCCAAAAAATTAGAAAAAATATTATTAATTATACAGTTGATTTACCCTTTAGGATTGATAGCTTAAAAGAGAACAATGAACATCTGGAACTTTAAAGAATATTAACTATGTATTTGAAATTTCATCACACTCTTCAAATAAATAATATGATTGATATAGTAATATTTCTAAAGAAATTAGTCATTTACAATATTGAGTATTTCTTTTTTTTCTTTTTATAATACATGTTCCTTTCATAATATATTTGTTTCAGTCACTCTGAAATTTTTTCCTAAGTCCCACTTTCTGTTTCCTTTGGTTAATCTTGTATAACTCTGTTTACCCAGAATTCAAAGCTCAGTCATCTGGACTCTTCATTCTTCCATCTGCTTCTAGAAAGTAGTTTCTTCCTATTCTTTCCCCACTATTACTAAAAATCCCTCCTTCCTAATCACACCCACCATTTTTTAGACCTGGTCCAAGTTCCATCTTTCATGCAAGGCTTTCTCCATCCATGTCAACCTGCATTATTCTCCTTAAACTCTCTTGTTGTTGCCCATTTGTTCATTCAACTGTTTGTCACCTGCCTACATCACAGAATCAGGCTCAGGGGATACCAAGAAAAACAAAGTGTACATGAATTCCCATCCTCGTGGAACTTACCATCTGAATGGGAAAACAGACATCAAATAAGTCCTCACAAGAGAGATGAGTGTCATGAGACATAAGCCAGGGAGCTAAGGGACTAATTTGTTTATATTCCTTGTTTGCTTCCCCAACCAGACTACAACCACTATACCTTTTATTTCCTTAATAACCCCTGCAGCATCCAGTATAGTAGTAAGCACATCGTAGGAGTATAAATACTGGTTGAACAAACAAATATAAACAATATGTTTTATTGTTTCATTTTCACACCACTTATCATTTGACTCCCTAAGGTTCAACTTTTACCCTTTAGTATTCCATGCAGGGATGTCCAACCTTTTGGCATCTCTGCACCACACTGGAAGAAGAAGAGTTATCTTGGGCCACACATTCAATACACTGAAACACATAATCACAAAAAAATCTCATAATGTTTTAAGTAAATTTATGATTTTGTATTGGGCTACATTCATAGCCATCCTGGGATGCATGTGGCCCATGGGCTGCAGGTTGGACACCCCTGCTAGAGGAGAGACCACTCCACTCAGATAACCAAAACTAGATCCTAGCACCCAAGCCCAATAACTGTATTTACATCTGTTAGCCAAAGTGTTGTACAAACATACAAAAGATACTGGTATTTTGGGTGCATTCCTGAAACATCTTCACCTCTTTAGAATTCAGCAATTTTTCCCCAAGGTCCTTTTCTTATGTAACTTTAAAAAAAATTAACTGTAATTCAATAACTTAAATATCATTACTGTTCACATTTTCATGTGGATCTTTACAGTCTTTTTTTTATGTGATTTACTTTCTAAAATTGGGATTGTATGAGGCATACATTCTTATAACCTAACTTTCATCTAACATATAATGAATGCTCTCCGATATCATTGAGTCTTCATCTACATGATGATTTTTAATGACTGCGTAATGTTGCTAGAGAGTAATTATTGAGTGTTAGCATTCCTTTTACTCTTTAGTTTTCTATTTTTCCATTGTGTTGGACTCCCTACCAGCTGATTCTCAAACTTCAGGACAAAGAAAGAAGTAAGTAACAATAAATAAAGGTTCAATTCTTCCTCCTACTCTTCAGTTTAACCCAAAGGGTAAACCAATATTTTGCCCGTAAAATTTGACCTTGTAGCTCAGATCAATGTTTCTGTCTCATATCAATGTCTCTCTCTCTCTCTCTCTCTCTCTCTCTCTCTCTCTCTCTCTCTCTCTCTCTCTCTCCTTCCTCTTTTTCTAAAAAAATCGATAAAAACATATCCAGATGAGGATTTTTTTTTTTAAAGTTAATTGGTTTTTAACTCTAAATAATGATTGGATTAGTTTCCTAAAGCTGCCATAACAATTTACTGCAAACTGGATAATTTCAAGCAACAGAAATGTATAGTCTTACAGTTCTAGAGGCTACAAGTTAAAAATCAAGGTGTCTCCAGTACCACCCTCTCTGAAAGGCTACAGGGGAAAATCTGTTCTATGCTTTTTTTTATGCTTCTGGTGTCACCAGCAATCCTTGTCACTCCTTGATTTGCACCTTCATAACTCCAATCTCTGCTTCCATCATCATGTTCTTCCTCTGCCTTGTCTTCTTTACACTATCTTCTTTAAAGACACCTATCATATTAGATCATGGGCCTACCCTACTCCAGTATGACCTCATCTTAATTTGTTATATCTGCAACAACCTTATTTCCAAATAACGTCACATAGATACTGAGATACTAGGGATTAGGACTTCAACATATGTTCTTGAGAGACGCAATTTAACCAATAATACTGATCAAGGCCTTCTGTTTTTAATTTTTATTTATTTTTTCTTGAATTTATTGGGGTGACACTGGTTAATAAAATTATACAGGTTTCAGGTATACAATTCTATACTACATCATCTGTATATTGTATTGTGTGTTCACCAACCCAAGCCAAGTCTCCTTCCATCACAATTTATCCCCCCTTTACTGTCTTCTATCTCTTCCAATCCCCCTTTCCCTCTGATAACCAACAACCATACCATTGTCTGTGTCTATGAGGTTGTGGGGTTTTTTTCTTAATCCCTTCATCTTTTTCACTCAAGCCTCCAACCCCCTCCCCTCTGACAGCTGTCAGCCTGTTTTCTCTATCTATGAGTCTGTCTCATCACTTCTTGACCTTTTGATTAAGATGAAGTGTATGAATCCATCTCTATTTTGTTTGTTAACTTATTTTGTTCATTAGATTCCACATATAAGTAAAATCATATAGTAATTGCCTTTCTCTGACTATCTCACTTCATTTAGCATAATACTCTCCAGGTCCATCTATGCTGTTGCAAATGGTAAGATTTCCTTCTTTTATAGCCAGGTAGTATTCCATTGTATAAATGTACAGCTTTTTTTAAACACCTACACATGTTAAATTAATTATTCCCTTAGTTGTTTATATGTCTTGCTTTGCTACAATTATTATAGTAAATCACTTGAATACATCTAAACTTCTCAGAACACCATTCCAGAAGTGTTGCTACAATGATGTAATTCATGTCCTCTACATAATACATTGGAAAATCATCATCTCTACAGAATGGGTTTGAAAACTAAAAGCCCCATGTATCTGAACCATTTATCAATGCCCTGCCAGGACAGACACAGCTCTGCTGTCACTTAGGAGATTGGATGTTTCATAATGTGATGTCTTGTGAATTTGAAATAGATTAACAAAGCATTTTTCTTCTTTTGCCAAGACTAGAATTTGTTGTTCAAACCCATACTAAAGTATCATGAGAAATAAAGCACATTTTTCTTTTATTTTATGCTCTAGTCAGAAACAGTTTCTTGCAAAGAAAAAGTGGAGAAGCACAACCCTTAAGTAATCAAGATGAGCTCTTGAAGAGCAAAAAGCTACTGTCTAAAAAGCAGTGGATCCACCACACTGTGAACAACTTCTAAGTATATTTGAGCAATCTTTTGAAAAAGTACCTTTTCATGTACAGCTGATGATGATCATCCTCTGAAAAAAGGAAACCACTACTAAAGAGATACCACTTGAAAAAGTATAAAGAGCCAGAGTAAAAATTGTCATCGTGTTGTTTCAAAAAGTAAGGTTACCATTCCCTTTTCCCCAATAGTAAAGTTTTCTCATGACAGCCTTGGTGATCTGCTAAGTGATCATGCCACATGGTAGAGAAATTCAATCCCAGGGATCGTCTAAATGGTAAGACTTCAGATTGTAGGATTATTTCAGTGAGAAATATAATCACTAAGACTTAAATATTCTGCAGTAACAATGTGTCAGTTAGCCACTGCCACGACAATGCTTCATAACAAACATCTACACAAATCACAATGGTATTCAACAACAAGCATTTGTTTTTCCCTCAGTATCTATGGAGTGGTTGGGGTTTACTGATATTGGCTGGGTTCAGCTGTGATTTGAGGCTAGGAGTTAGGTCCAGATCTATTCCACATATCTCTCTTCCTCCTTGGAATCTCCAAGCAAGAGTCTAAAACTCCTGTTAATCATGGTACAGCTACTTTTGTCATGTCTTTACTTCTTCCCCTGGACAACCAATGATATACACAGGCTTAATGTTTGTCCTTACCAGAGGACAAACGGAAAACCTATAACAAGAACACGTGCTCATTTGCCAATTCCCCCATTGTAAACTGCAGAAGTCAGCCCACCATAAGGAAACCCCAAAGAGAGTTAATTATTTCAATACTGTTCTCAGCTTGCAAAATTTCTGGGAGAAAAATTCTTCCTGGTGGACAGCGAGAACTGCAAGATAAAGTTGGAAATACATAGACCTTGAAGTCATACTGAATTTGATTGGAAGCTCACTGCTACCATCTAAAAATCTCTCCAATTCACAGATTCTTCCCATGAAATGGAAAGAATAATGCTTCTCTCATAGGTTATTGTACCGCTAAATGGATATATCTAAAGTCTAGCATTATACTTGCTAAGGTGAAAGATTGGGGCACAAATAAAAGTGGTGATGGTATTATAGGAAGTTGAAGGGAGGCTGGTTCCATCAAGACAAAAATATATGCTATCAATGAGTTCCTAAAAGTTTACCATATGATTTCTGACTTTACCTAAAACTGTTGTAAGCAAAATCATTGTAGTCTTCACAGTAAGAGCTATTTTCCTAAAAGGTCAAAAGAGTTGTTGTGGGGTTTTTTTTCCTCCAGTTTCTAGACACTGCCTAGAGATTGCTATATGTTGAATGGTAGCATTAGCTGAAGCAGCATTTAGCAGTTCAACACATGGTTGAGTAAAGCCTGGGGGAGAATTAGATGATAACATTTCAAGGGGAAATTGCCAATGGACAAAAATAGCAAGGAGGCAGGGCGGCCTAGGGTTTAGCAGCAGAATTTTTAAAGAGGCAAAGCTACACAGTGCTGTTCTTTTCAGCAAGTATTCTCCTGAGAGCCAGCTCTTTACCTCCAATCAGTGCTGTAACAGCTGAAGGCTTTAGCCTTTGAAAACGAAAGCAATTGCTCAGAGACAAGCTGAACTGACTAACATTTAATTCTGCATCTGCCATTTCCTCCACTCAGAATTTATGGTGCAAACCCAGTCTGATGCCAGCACCAAAGATTACACAAAGCTACTTTTGCAGATGTGGTGTTTACCACCATAAGGGGTTCCAGGAAGAAAAAGGTCTGTAAGTTACAGCTCCCACTTTTGCCACCATGAAAATAAATTCTATAAACTGATGACAGCTCGGAGGATCATTATCCAATCTGAGGATGATCCAAGCCTTCCTACTGTTCACTTTTGGCACTTTAATAATTTATAAGTCTTCATGGAGGTTATGCATTGGTCCAAAAAAATGAAATTCAAATAAATACATTCTGCTATTTATTAGCAGCTCTAGAGGGGTCTTTAATAGAGGTCATTCCTTGAGATCTTCTTCACTCCATTTATGAATAGAGACATGACTGTTATCATCAAAAGTCAGATGTAACAATTTTACATTTGACTTTCCCTTGACCCTTAGTTGTTGGAAATGGTTTTGGGATCAAACATTAAAGCAGCTGAGCTATCACCAACAAGATATAATTATTAAGTAGTTTAAGATTGATGGCTTCAGTGTGTATGTGATTATATAGAGTGCACCACCAATTTTTCTACTCTGTACCCCTCTCTCTGTCTGTATGTATCTCTGTCTCCCATTCTCACTCTTTTGAAAGCTTCCAAGAATCCTACCCCCCAAAAAAAGAAATGAATTCCACCAATAATCAGAGTGAATTTAGAAGTGGGTTCTTCCATGGTTGAGTCTCCAGATAAGAACACAGCCCAGCTGACACACTGATTGTGGCTTTGTAAGACCCTGAGCAAAGGATTCCCCACTAGAAGCAGTGCACAGACTCTTGACCTACAGAAACTGTGAGAAAATAAATGTATGTTGTTTGAAGCTACCAAAAAAAAAAAAATAGACTGATGGTTTCAGTATCTTCTCCCTCTAACACCTCATTGAAAGAAATAGCCTATGTAAAGTCTCTAGCACTGGCATGGCACCTAGCTGGTACTAAATGAACATCACTTCACATTTACAAGTATACTTGTACCTCTCCCCCCCAAACCTAACATCTAATCTATTCTCCACATCTCCCTCTTCCAACAAATGTCCTTATTGCTACAACAGCAACAAGGACCACTATTTGCTCATCCCCAGTCCTTCAGAAACACTTGGCTTATATACCATCTCTTGAGAATGCATTCTTTGCTTTCTGAAGTGCCACCAAGTAATATAATAAATTAATGTGCATTAATGTGAAGATGGTAAAATCCTAGAAGTTGACAGAAAGAGTGTTAGTACCTCTCAATGACAGTTAACATGCCTAGTGGGCAAGAGTTTCTTTGAATATGGGGAAAAGAGAACTGAAAAGAATCTGAATTAATTAAGACCACCAAGGTTTAAAATTATGTATAATAATCTCTTAGAAATTAAATAAATAATTTCTTTTAAATCCACCAGTGCTCTACACTCAAAGGGAATATAAATATCAAAGAAGGACTCCCTGTTCCCAGTAATGATTACAAGGGTATTCAGACAAAATTATCTTTTGAAAATAGAAAAAAATGGATAGAATTGTTTTAACAACCTTTAAAGCATCAAATTACTTGAAGCCTAAATTTAAGATGAAAGAATATCCACACATAAGGGTACTACTAAAGCACAAAAGCCACTTTTGCCCAGAGGGCATTTGCCTATACCACACTACACATTTGGTTGAGAGTGGACACAAATCAAGGCCCAGGGTCAGTCAAGCATGGGAAGCCTTGTAGGATCACATATTAAGCAGTGATCACAAATATCTGTCTTGGCAGAGGAAAAAACAAATAGGCAACTAATCCACAAGATATTTTGCCACAGAGAAGTCCTCAAGTGATTTACTGATGAATCAGCCAAAGAACCTGGTTTGAGATCATCTCTGATTGTTAATGTGTCTGAGAACCTGGCAAATTCAACTGCAAGGCATCTCTGGAGGGGGGCACATTCATCCTAGGCTTCAAAGAACCACACAAATAAGCTTTTGAAGTCAAGGAACAATAAGCAGTCAAAGATAACAAGGGACACAGGAAACAAAACAACATTAACTTTAAAAAGCATGAAAATAGCAGAAACATATTTGCACAGCTTCAAATACTGCAATTGTCACAAACAGATACTAAAATAACAATGTTTAAAGAAATAAATAACAAACTTGAAATACTACAAAGACTAGGATATTAAAAAGGGACAAATTAGGTTAAAAAAGAACTTTAAAAAATAAAAAATAAAATTCAGAAATTAAAAATTCAATGGATGTATTCAGTAGCAGACTAGACAGAGCAGAACAAAAAATGTGAACTGATAAATATGTCAAAAAGACTGAAACAAGAAGAAAAAAGAATGAAAATTAAAAAGAATGAGATATGGAAAATACAGTGAGAAGGTCTAAAACATATTTTTCCTGTTTTAAATATATTATTTATTTTATTTTTAGATAGGGGAAGGGAGGAAGAGAGGGATAGAAACATCAATGTATGGGAGTAACATCCATCAGTTGCCTCTCACATGCCCCCTACTGGGGACCCACCTGCAACCCAGGTGTGTGTCCTAACTGGGAATAGAACCAGTGATCCTTCACTCTTCAGGATGATGCTCAACCAACTGAGCCATGCTGGTCAGGGCTAAAATATATTTGCTCTAAGAAAAAGAGGATAGAGAATGAAGCACAGGCAATGTGTGAGGAAATATTGGCTAATTTTCCAAAACTGATGACAGATCAAGTGCCCAGGGAATCTCAAACAGGATAAACAAAAAGAAGTCCACACCTACACATACTAGAATGAAATGGTAGAAAATCAAAGGCAGAAGGAAAACCATTTTTAAGCAACCAGAAGAAAGGATGGCAGTAATCCTTTAAAGGATAGCAGATCAAGAATTATCTTGATCAAGAATTATCTTCAACAACTTCTGGCCAAGATGGAAGGAGGCATGGGTGGACACACTATGCCTCCTCTCACAAGCAAAATTAAGGACAACAAAAATTTAGAAACAAAAAAACAACAGAACAGATAGAAAATTGAATTGTACAGAAGTCCGACAATGATTCACCCAGACCAGTAAGAGGGGCTGGCGGAGAGGGATCACTGCAGGGAAAAGAAGTGGCTAGTGGTGCCAGACACAAAGGTGGCAGTTGGCACACCCCAGGCACACAGGTGGTGGTTCTGGGCGCGGGGAGGCAACGAGGACACCTAGTGAGGTGCACAAGGCAGCTGACCACAGTCACACATTCGTGCGTAGATAAACCAGGCAAAAACGGGCAGCAAGACAGACTGTGCAACCCAGGGCCCCAGCACCAGGAAATAAAGCCTAAAAGCACCGACTGAAAACACTTGTGGTGGTTGAAGTGCTGTGAGAGACTCCCAGCCTCACAAAGGGCACTGAAATCCGAGAGAGAGAGCTGAGCAAGCGCTATTGTTCCCTCTCCGACCCTGCCCCCACATACAGTGTCACAACTCTGCAACTGGGTTGCCCCACCCTGGTGAACACCTAAGGCTCTGCCCCTTATACATAACAGGCATGACCAGACCCAAAAAAAGGGCTCAAACAAAGGAACAAACGAAACCACCAGAGCCAATACTTTTAAGCAATCAAGAGATAGCCAACCTATCAGATGCACAGTTCAAAGCACTGGTGATCAGGATGCTCACAGATTTGGTTGATTTTGGCCGCAAATTAGATGAACAAATGAAGGCTACAATAAGTGAAATGAAGAAAAATGCACAGGGAATCAGTAGTGATGGGGAGAAAACTGGGACTCAAATCAATGGAGTAGACCAGAAGGAAGAAAGAAACAACCAAACAGAAAAGAATGAAGAAACAAGAATTCAAAAAAAAAAAATGAGGAGAGGCTTAGGAACCTCCAGGACATCTTTAAATGTTCCTTTAAATGGACATGAACTAAAGCGGGGGGAATGTGGGTGGGAGGGGTGTGCAGGGTGGAGGGGAATGAAGGGGGGAAATGGGACAACTGTAATAGCATAATCAATAAAATATCCTTAAGAAAATTATCTTCAACAATTGAAGCCAGAGCATAATGGAATGATATTTTCAATGTGATGAAAGAAAATGACTGCCCTTCTACAATTGCATACACTGGGAAGATATCTTTCATGAATGAGGGTGAAATAAATACATTTTTGGACAAACAAAAACTGATGAAGTGTATCACCACAGACTTTCTCTAGAGGAAACCTAAAAGGAAATGTTTCAAGTAAAAGGAAAGTAATTCCAAATGGAAAGTATATAATAAAAGAATGACGATCAACACTGAATGATAAGTATAAGAACTAATATAATTGTACACTGACTATATAAAACATTACCAACATGCTCAAGTGACACTTAGAAAAAAAAAGAAACAAAAACAAAATTTACAAGTTTTAAATACTTGTATTAGAAAAGAAGCAGGACTGAAAATTAGCAAACTAAGCATGCATATCAATAAGTTAGAAAAAAGCCCTGGCTGGTGTGGCTCAGTGGACTGAGTGCCAGTCTGCAAACCAATGGGTCACTGGTTCAATTCCCAGTCAGGGCACATGCCTGGGTTGCAAGCCAGGTCCCCAGTAGTGGGTGCATGAGAGGCAACCACACATTGATGTGTGTGTCTCTCTCTTTCTCCTTCCCTTCCCCCTCTAAAAATAAATAAATAAAATCTTTTTAAAAGGAAGTTAGAAAAAAAGAGCAAAAGATAACCAAAAAAGAAGGATTAAAGAAATAATAAACAGAAGAAATTAATGGAATAAAAAACAAATTAGTATGTAATGAATAAGAGCTTTTACAAAAGACTAATAAAATTATATGGTCCTTGACCTTTTTTGTTTGGCTTATTTTGCTTAGCACAATATTCTGAAGATTCATCCATGTTATCGCAAATTTCACTCATATGTAGAATATAAAACTGAACAAACAAGTCAAACAAATGCTCATGGATACAGACAGCAGTGGGGTGGTTACCAGAGGGAAAGGGGTTGGGGGTAGTAAAGGGTAAATGGGGCCAAGTATATGGTGACAGAAGATGATTTGACTTTGGGTGGCAGACATACAATGCAATATCTAGATGATGCATTATAGAATTGTATACTTGAAACCTATATAATTTTACTAACCAATGTCATCCCAATATATTTAATTTAGCAAACACTAATAAAATTGATGAATCTTTGGGGAGGCCACTCAAGTAAAAAGAGAGAAGATACAAATATCCAAAATCATATGTTAAAAAAGATTGATCATGACTACATATTTTGCAGACATTAAAAAAGGTGAGAGGATATTAAGAACATGTGAAATTTAAATAAATAGCAAATTCCTAGAAAAAAATGTAACTTGTCAAAACTGATTTAAGAAAGAGGAAATCTAAAAAGTCCTATAATTATTACAGGACCTGAATCTGCAGTCAAAACCTTCTCACAAAGAAAACTCCAGGCCCAGTTTTCATTGGTGAGTTTTGCAAAATAATCAGTGGGGAAATATTCTAATTGCATACAAATCTTCCAGAGAGAAGAGAGTGAAGGAGCACTACCCCCACCTTATTTTGTGAGGCTAGGATAATGTAATAAAGAAAACATGAGAAGAAAACTCAGGCCAAATTCACTCGGGAACTCCTGCAAATATCCCAAACAAAAGATAGCAAACTGAACCCAGCAGAATATGAAAGGAACAATGCAATACGACCGAACTGAATTTATTCACACTCCCCAACTCACATTCTAGCTACATTCAACAACTTGTAATTCTCTATCACAGAGAATTTAGCCATGCCTCAAGCCTTTGGACGTGTTCCTTGTCTCTTCTTCCCAGCTGCTCACCTCATAGCATCTCCCTTATGATGCCTTTCATAGACCACTCAGGTAAAAGCAACCTCTTCTCCTTTGGCTTCTACTCTACCTTGTGTACCCTTCTGGCATAGTATCTATAACACTTTACTGCACATACTTATAAACTTTCCTGTTTCCAACTTAATAAACTATAAGCTCCTTGAGGGTAGAAATTATGTGTTCATCTGTGTCATTAAATGTTTAAGTATGTACAACTGGATCTCTCTTTCATAAAAGGAAGTGTCATGCTTTATATATATGCAATTAAAAATGATCAAAAGACAGGCTAACCTTATTTACAATAACCAAGATAGGGAAACAATTTATGTGTCCATCAATAGATGAATGGATAAAGAAAGTGTGAGATTACACATTCATACACACATACACACATATGTATACTCACAGTGGAATATTATTCACCCATAAAAAAGAAGAAAATCTTGCCATTTGAAACACCATGGATGAACCCAGAGGGCATTATGCTAAGTGAAAGAAGCCAGAAAGACAAAGGCAAATACAGTTTGGTATCACTTACATGTTAAATCTAAAAACAAAAGTCAAAGTCCTAGAACCAGAATAGAATGGTGGCTTCCAGGAGCTAGTGATAGGGAAAATAGGGTACAAACTTTCATTTATGAGATGAGCAAGTCCTGGAGATCTCATGCACAGCATGGTAACTATAGCTAACAATACTGTATTCTACACCTGAAATTTGCTAAGAGAGCAGATCTTAGGCATTCTCACACAAAAAAACTATGTGAGGTGATAGAGGTGTCAATTAACTTGATTGTAGTAATCATTTCACAATGGATACATACACTTTAAATATATACAGTTTTATCAACTAAACCACAATAAAGCTGGGGGCAGAGAGGACAGCTAACAATGGTTATCTTTGGGTGGCAGAATTATGGACTATTTCTTTATTTCTAAAGTTTCTGTGATTAACATGAATAGCTTTGGAAATAAAAAAAGAGACCAAAAAAAGAACTAACCATAAAGTCAAAGATCAATGAACTTTACATTAAAATTAAGAACTTATGTTCATCAAAGATATAATTAAAATGGTAAAAAGGCAAGCCACAAGATTGGAGACAATATTTTTGCAACACACATAAAAGGAACTCCCACAAATCAATGAGCAAAAGGAAAACAAACTTATAGTAAAATCGGCTTAAACAGCTGACTTAAAAAACAGGAATTGAAATGGCCAAAGAATGTACATATACACATATGTATATGCCTATATATTTTTACATGCTCATATACATACATATTTTAATATGAATACATGAAAAATGTGATTAAAGTCATTAGCAATTCAAAAATGCAAATTTAGGCCACAATGAGACATCCCATAAGTTTGGCAAAAATGTTAAACCCTACAAGAACAAGGGGTTTCAAGGATGTAGAGAAACAAGAACTCTCACACACTGCTGCTGAAAATGTAAAATGGTTCAACTGCTTTAGAAAATATCTAGTGACATGGAGAACTGTATACTTCTTCACATCAGGATATATATATGAGAATGGTCATTATTCATAAGGGACCCAAACTAGAAATAACTGTCCATCAACAATAAAATGGATAAATTAATTGTGTTAAGTCATACAATGGAATGTCACACAGCAGTGAAAATTCATGAATCAAAACTATGTGCAAGAACATGAATGAATCTTAGAAATACAATGTTGAATATTAAAAAGCAAGACACAGACAAATACATTCAGTATGAATTCACTAAAATAAAGTTCAAAAACAGGCAAAACTGTATTGTTTAGGGATAGCATACATGGATGATGAAACTTTAAAGAAAATCAAGAAAGTGATTCTTATTAAAAAATTGTATGACAGTTACATCTGGTGGTGGCAGGAAATGCATTGTTGGTAGGAAGGGACATCTGGTGGAGGGGCTTTTGGGTTCCTGATAATGTTTTATTTCTTTGTGTAGGTAGTGATTAACATGGCTGCTTGCATCATAAAAACATAAATATAAAAAATACAACTAGAAAAGTGTAAATTATACATAATTTCTCTAAAAGGCTGTTTTAAAACTACAAAAGGTCCTTTGTGCTGACAAAAATTAGCCATTTAAAATTAGAGACCTAATGCCCCAGAGGTACAATATTAAATATAGGAAAGTGAACCCAAACAAAATTGATGTGAACTCAGGTGGACCGAAAACTTTGTAATCAGCATCTCTCCCCGTTACTGCTCTGCATCTTGATATCCTCAAAGAAGCCTTTGCCATTGTTCTTGCAATTGCTAATTTATTGCTTTTGAACATTTCAGCTAAAGTCTGGATTCATCTTTGCTTGGTACTAATTGCCCAGGTACAATAGATAAGCATACCCTGAAATATGAAATTTCCAATTTTAGAATCTTTTACCCATTGCTTGGAGTACTAGAAAATCTGGCCATATCCTATTTGGAATGTGGCCCACAGAATCTCCTAAAATCTTCAGGTCAAGCTATCTCTGCTTCTTGGTATTATCTATTAGCTCAGGGGAACCCATCCAATGTACTACCTGGGTTTCTTTTACTTCAGCCCTAGTGATAAGCATCTCCAAGTCTTTTCCTCTTAGTCTCAAAGATATCAGAAATTAACCATGGAGCCTGCAGACCCATTTAGTTTGGTCAGCATAGAGTATTAATAGCAATTTGAACTTCATTACCTTTAAGGAGTACATCCCTTGTAAAATCATGCCCCCTATAAATGAATCAATATTAAATACCTTCCAGGTCCATTTGGCATTTGTGTTTGAGAACCACTTTAGGAGCTGTTGACCTAACTTATTTCATGCAATGAAAAAAAGAAGGAATTTATTAGTTTCCTATGGTTGCTGTAACAAACTATGACAAACTTATAGGCTTAAAACAACAGAAATCTGCTTACACATAGTTCTGGAGACCAGAAGTCTGAAATTAGCATCACCATGCTAAGATCAAGGTATCAGCAGGACCACACTCCCTCCAGGGGCTCTAGGAAAGTCAGTTCCTTGCCTTTTTCAGGTTCTGGTGGCTGCCAGCATTCCTTGGCTTGTGGCTGTGTAACTCCAGTCTCTACCTCTGTCTTCACATCACCTTCTTCTCTTCTGTGTGTGTCGAATCTCCCTCTACATCTCTCATATAAGGAATACTTGTGATGGCATGTAGGGACTACCTGGATAACCTCCTCATCTTAAAATCCTTACCATAACCATATCTTCCAAGACCCTTTTTTCCAAATAAGGCAATTGTTACAATTTCCCAAGATTAAGACCTGATATCTCTGGGGCTGCCATTCAGCACACTACAAAGTTCAGATATAAAATCCCACTCCACCCCTGGTGACCCTGTCTTGTTACTCACTCTGCCAAGAACAAGTCAGCCAGTTTTCTTACAATTTTGTCCACAAATCATCTACATTGCACCCATGAACCATCTGTCCTGACTTCTCAATGGGTAGTCTCCGAATATTCTTGATAGTGTGTCTCTACTGGAAGCTAAATTAAGCATGCTCCAAGATATGATGATTATTTATAAATTATAACTGCCAATTTATCAGTGTATTAGTATATGATCATATATATATAACCAGAATTTTTAAATGAAGGAAAAATAAATATAAATATAATTATTACCCTTTTCTTCCAACACCCAGATGAAATCATCTGTCAACTCTCTGGGATACACATATCCCACTACCAAAAACATTCTTCTTTTTTAAGATTTTATTTGTTTATTTTTATACAGAGGGGAAGGGAAGGAGAAAGAGAGGGAGAGAAACATCAATGTGTGGTTGCCTTTTGTACCCCCTCCCAACCAGGGAAGTGGTCCACAACCCAGGCATGTGCCCTGACTGGGAATCAATCCTGTGACTCTTTGGTTCACAGGCCAGTGCTGAATCCACTGAGCCACACCAGCCAGGGCCAAAAATATTCCTGTACATCCTTGCTTCCCAAACTTCCAAGGAGGAACTTCAAGGTGGGAAAGTCCCCATCTGTTACTTGAGATGGGAAACCTGAATGAGTCTTGGGCTTCCCACTCTAACTTTATCCACAGGAAGTCAGCTTGGATCTCTATGATGCATTTTCAGGTCTGGCAAATGATTTCAATGAGGAAAATTACCCTCTGCAAAAAAAGTACCAAAAAAAAATAATAAGAGGTCTGAAACCCACTTCTCTGGAGCACACTCTTTTGGTGTGAGCCTCTGAGCGGCCTTTCATGCAGGTGGCGCATGACATCACTCGACCCCAGCTGCTCCTTATTAACTCAGCCTCTCAGTGAAAGATACAGCCTTTTAAGCTTGACTTTTTAAAGGAGAGAGCCCATTTTGCAAATCAACCAAACACATTAAACACAGACTGCCGCATTTCACAAATATGAATTTAACAAAGAAATCCCACGTCTTCACAGCCTCCACTAAAGACATGCATGGATTTTGAAGTTATGAAGGACACCAGGCTTGGAGGAAAAGCATTCTTGTTGTGTTACCCTAAGGGAAACGCCTGTAGAACCAACTGCAACCCCAGTGGGTCAAAGCTCAAGAACTACCCAGAAGCCTATAACCCTCACCGAGGCCTCAAAACCATCTACAACATGAGCAGACCTTGTAAATATGTTCTTTGCCTGCTCATAATGCCTAATTAGACCCTGACCATGAGGCTAAGAGGTGGAGAAGAAAAGCCAGGACGCCTGCAGGCTGCCGCTCGAGTTCACAGCAAAATGACAGGCAGCATGTGTGATCCAAGGGAAAGACTCTGACAGTCACACTTCAGTCTTTCAGCCACATTTTTTTACATGAGGAGGTTGTAGCATCAATAGTGTCATCTTCTAATAGAAAGGACAACTACATATAATGTATAATTGCCAGTCTAAATGACTTGTTATTTTGACTGCCTGTTTTAAAATGTCTGTAATTGCTTCCAATGAAACTTGGAATAAACGATAAGTCAGCAGAGGCAATCATTGGTGGAGACAGAGCATGGCTTTGGAAAACTTAGTACAGATTATTTTGTCATGTGTCAATGTCCACCAATTCCTGATTATGATCACAAGGCATCTTCATTGCTTTATTGGGCATTTCTTCCAACTTGTCCCACTTAAGCAACAGAAGAAGTATCACATGTAGGTGTATAAAAGACAAGGCAGTCTATTTCCAAGGGCAATGAGCAGAAGCTGGCTAAGCCTGCTAAATTAGTTTTACAGAATTTTAGCTTGTGCCAAATACTGGTCCTTTCTGTAAAACAAAACCAAGTAAGGTATAATAGAAGCACACCTCACCGAGAGTTATTGCCATCTCTCTAAATGAACTTTTTTTCTCCCTCATGTGCTTGTTTGCCAAGTCTTAAAATAACAAATCACTTCTTTATAACAGAATTGTCTCCCTGGAATAATAGGCTTCAGCATGAGTTCTGATAGAGCAATAGCTCCTCTAAATGACAGTGAAGGCTTGCAGCAGGAATGTGAGGCACATCTATTTCAAGGCTTCCCATTAGAGAGAAAAGCAGTTTGGTAAGAAATGAAGTCATTTCCTGACTCATTGGGATGCCATGTTTAAACCACAGTTTTCTGCCTAAGGATAGGGAGGATGGAAAAATGTGGCTGAGCTGAAAAGAGATGAATCATGCCTTACAGATCCAGGGACCAACTTTTTAAGGTCCTCCACATGCTACTAGAACATATTAGATAGAGAGGCTAATGACAGCCTTCATCTATTCCTTGCATAGTAAAGTAAAGGTTCTCCATCCTACATACTTTGTTAAAACCAGTTCCACAAATGATCCCTTTAAATATAATTACATTTTTTAAGTGTGGATGTAATAGAAACAGAACAAAGTTTAGGCATTATAAACATCAGAGGAGATGAGGGATAAGATGATTCAAAGTCTGCTGATTTTGTATGTTTCTACAATAATAGTTGTTAAAGTACGAAAGAAATACTATTTTGGAAAGATGATATACAACAATTAAGTAAGGATTCCAAGAATTTATTTTACTAGAAAAATGCTTAATATTCAATTGTACAGTGTTGGTGGGAATGCAGATTGTTTGCAACTATGATGGAAAACAGTATGGATGGCCCTCAAAAAATTAAAAATGGAACTGCCTTATGATCCAACAATTCCACTTCTGGGAATATATGTGAAGAAACCCAAAGCACTAATTTGAAAGAATTTTTGCACCCCTATGTCCATTGCAGCATTATTTACAGTAGCCAAGCTATGGAAACAACCCAAGTGTTCATCAATAGACAAGTGAATAAGAAAAGAGCTGTGCTACATTTATACAATGGAATATTACCCAGCCATAAAAAGAATGAAATCTTACCATTTGCAACAGTGTTAATGGACCTAGAGGATATTTTGCTAAGTGAAATAAGTCAGAGAAAGACAAATACCATATGATTTCACTTACGTGTGGAATCTAAAGAACAATGTAAATGAACAAACTAAGCAGAAACAGACTCACAGATACAGAGAACAGACTGGTGGTTGCCAGAGGGGAGGGAGATTGGGGGACTGGGTGAGAATGGTGAAGGAATGAGAAGTACTTATTGGTAGTCACAAAACAATCACAGGGATGTAAATATTATTGTAATAACTATGTATGGTGCCAGGTGGGTACTAGAAATATCGGGGCAGGGGGAACACTTTGTAAAGTACATGATTGTCTAATCATTATGCTGTACACTTCAACTAATACAGAATGATATGGAATGTAAACTGTAATTTAAAAAATATTCAGTCTCACTAGTAATCAAAGATAAATTCTATAATTTAAAATAACAATAAGATACTCTTTTCACCTATCAAATCAGCAACGGTTGACAGAATAAAACAGAGGTGGATATTCCTGAGAGCTGGTGAGGGACTTGACTCAACTTTCTGGAAAATGATTGGGCAACACTTAGCAAAATCCTTTAAAATTTTCACACTCCTTAACTCAGTAATTCTACTTGTATATGTTTATCTTTACCTTTTTCTTTTTCATTTTTTGAGATATAACATTGTTTAAGGTATACAATATGTTGATTTGATACACTTGTATATTAGGAAATGATTGTCACCTTCGTGTTAGCTAACACCTCCATCAGGTCACATAATTACCATTTCTTTTTTGTGTTGAGAACATTTAAGAACTACTCCCGTAGGATTGAGAAGTACAGATTGGTAATTAGAAAATAGTCACAGGGATGTAAAGTACAGCATAGGGAATATAGTCAATAATATTATAATAACTATGCATGGTGCCAGGTGGGTACTGGAAATATTGAAGGGAACAATTTGTAAAGTATATGATTGTCTAACCACTATGCTGTACACCTGAAATTAATAAAAAATAATATGGAATGTAAACTGTAATTGAAAAAAATCTACTCCCTTAACAACTTTGAAGTATATAATACAGTATTGTTAACTATAATCATCATGCTGTACATTAGATCTGCAAAAGTCATTCAATTTATAACTGGAGGTTTGTACTCATTGACCAACATCTCACCATTTCTCCCACCACCCCCAGGCTCTGGTAAGTAGGGCAGAATATTTGGTATGAGTTTGACTTTTTTAGATTCCACATATAAGTGATATCATACCATATTTATCTTTCTCTGACTGAGTTATTTCACTTAGCATAATACCCTCAAGGTCCATTCATGCTGTCAAAATGGCAGGATTTCCTTCTTTCTCAAAGCTGAATAATAGTCTAGTGTGTGTGTGTGTCATATCTTTTTCCGTTCATCTAGAAGACTTATCTTAAAGCAATAATTAGATATTTGGACAAAGATACATTAACACAACTGCGATTACAGTTTTAGTGGAAAACTTGAAAAGCAACTTAAGTGACCAATAATAAAAAAAAATAACAATGCTGTTGTGGAACACTAACATGGTGGAGCATTATACAACCAACTGGAACTATATTTGGGGATTATCTTTAATAATAAGGAGCCATACTGATGAAAAAAGCAATGTGGAAAACTAACATACAAAAAGAAAAATATGCAAAGGAATTCCTAATTGGGTATCACACTGGAGGATGAGCTGGAAGAATCTTCCCCATTTTAAATATAGCAGGTCATTATTGATGTCATACTGGTGTATTCACACAATGAACCTTTGAAACCCTGGTGATATTTCTCGATAAACTTGAGTCAGTAAGTATCGGCTTAAACTTCTCAAAGAACACTAGAGCCGAGCTGTCTGCTCGCTGACCCTGCCTACAAGCTCCAGAAAGCCCACAACCAATGAGAAGAGGGCAGTGTTAGGAGCAGTCTGCAGGCTGGTCAATGAATTATAGCCACCCTTTCAGGAAGACTTTTACCACACTCTGGTATTTCCATGGATGCCAAAACCCCACTGAATAGACACTGACTGATTCTTGGCTGATTTCTTATGAAATATTAAATGTTACATGGAAATGGAAAGAGGGGTATCAGAGAAAGCTGTATAGAAGCAGAGACCAAATCCAGAGAAAGAAGCAAATTGGGTGAAGAAGAAACATCTAAGAACTGTAGATGAAAAGAAAGAAGCGGAAAAGAAATAGAGAACCATGAAGTATGATTTTCTCAAAACTATAGCAAATTATTTTACTAATTTAAAAAATGAAGTTACCTCTTTCCGTCTCCAGCCACCACAGTGACAGGAGCTGCCACCATGTCTGCTCATCTGTAATGGGTGGTGGTGCAGAACTGCTCCAGCTTCCTGACCCAGAGGAACAAGCAGACTTACAGCACTGAACCCAATAATCCAAAGGTCAACAGCTCCTTCTACCTTGACAGGCTGATTTGCTGCAAGATGTGGAGTGGGCAGATGACAGCAAAGATGTGGTAGGCCTCAAGAAACAGAGATCCTGGCAGTGAAAGCCCATCACCTCCTACATGCAGACTACTATCAATAAGAATGCCTGTGGCACCCTGAGCAACATATGGCACATGATCTGCAAGAAAAAGTACCTCCCAAATGTGTGCATAGCCGCCATCTTCCCAACCAGCCACCATCTTCCCAGCCAGCACCATTCTACACAGCCTGAAGCCCATGATGGGGAAGAGGAAGTGTCCGCCCCACCAAGAGCTCCTTGAGCACCTCCCCCTTCCAAAAGCAATGAAGGTATCAGCCAATGTTCCTCAAAAAATTAAAATTAAAAATTAAGTTCATATTTCCAAACACAATTCTAGAAAGCTGTTTATCCTTACAATTACTGAGAGAATAAGACTTATGGAATAAAGAGTATTAGAGAGCTTTCCATGTATCTAGCACTGGAAAATGAGTCAATACATGTAGTGAGATATTTACCTTAACTCATTTAATCCATATTACTGCTTTATGGGATAGATCTTTCTATTGTTCTCTTTTACAGAAGAGGAGACATGAGCCCAGAGACGTTAAATAACTTGTGCAAGAGCTCACCTCTCTTAGGAGGAAGGGTGAGGGTTTGACCACAGGCCTTCTGGCTCCAGGCTGTCCTTACCTGGATACAGTGGGTACAGCCTCTACCCACTCAAGCCAGGATGGTTCCTCCTTTTGAAGTCCTATAGTTCTTACCATCAGTCACTCATATTTAATACCGAAAATGTATAGTTTTGCATGTTTGTTGCATTTCATCTTAGTACAACATGTCTTCCCAACTACATTCTGAAACACTGAGTGCAGAAATTGTAAATAATACTTCTCTATAATCCTCACAGCACTTGGCACTATTCTCCACTCATTAAATAAGATTTAATTGGACTTTCCACAAAAAGATAACTTTCAAAACAACTATTCCGATAATTTTGCAATCAAATAAACTCTACCAACATCCTTTGCTAAGAAGCAGTCATCTTTTGAGATTGCTGGAAATTTAAGTTTAGAAAAAAAGAAATCAATGCTTTTTTATTTCATTCTATTCCCTTTGACGAATGAAACCAAAAATAATCACTTTGCATCCCAAAGTGCTCCACCCCCGTCAAAGCAAGGGAACAGTGAGCCAGCACCAGGACGCAAATGTGTTCTGTTCAAGGCAATCAAATAAATCAAGCAACTCCCAAAATATAGTTAAAGCAAAATGACTCAGATACAGTTCATGTTTTTTAGTTACTTAGAATCCAAAGTTACTCTGAAACATGAATAGTTTTTAAAGCATTAGTCATTTTGCTTTCTCTGATAAAACTAAAATAACCCAATACAATTATCTGAATGGTTATAATTTAAAGATTCAAAATACATGGTCAAAACCTAACATTTCAAATTAGTGCCACTCTTTAGGGAAAACACTAACTAATAATAATGATCTGGTATAAAAGTGTCCTGGAGAAACTAATTTCCCACGATTTTATTTTTATTAAGCTAATCTGAAGAAAAAAAAAAGAGCATTTTTGCATGGGGCTCTCCTAGAGAAGGCAGAGCACTGTAGAAACCATGCACCTAAAAAGTCATTACTCACAACTGAAAGCTGTTTTACTATCTCACCTAAGAAAGCATTTATTCCCATGCCGAAAAATTAAATATGATTCAAGATCTTTATTTTAAAATAATTAAGTTTCACCAAATCAATAAACTAAAACAATTTCTAATTCCTAAGTGACCTACCTTATCAGTAGCTCAAGGATGACAAATAGATTTAATCATATATTCTGACTCCTACTGGTTGGGAGTAGAGGCCTGGATACTGTGTTGAGAATGATTCTGAGTTCATATTCTAAGAGAAAACATGTCTGGATCAATTAGCAATCAGCAATGCATGCAATTACCAAAAATTTGGACTAACTGCCATAATTAATGAAAAGTAAATTACAAACCCTTGGTCTGAAATAAGGGATGTGGACCAGGGATTTTCAGGTGCTATTGTATTGTTTGGTTCATTTTAACAGAGAGAATTAATTGCTAAGTAGTTTCTCAGATTTATGGTGCTTTAATCAAACAGCAGTAAAGGAATAGAAGAGGGACTGAACACTTATTGACAGTCTACTATATGTCAAGCACTGAGCCTTACCTCAACCACCCACTCTCATGGCCGTATCCAAGATTTTTCTCATTACCAATAACAGCACCCTTCCATTATTTAAATTTCAATCATTTATATCCCCCAAACACGGCTTCCACTCTCCAGTATCCAGTCTCCCAGTAATCCTTCCACCCCACGGATATGCCCAGTTCATTGGTCCTACCACCCTTTTACTGTCTCTCACCTTCCTACAGCATCCTCACTTTCCCACTTACCCATCATGAACTCTATGGTCAATACCACTCCCTTACATACATTGTCAACTTCACTGTTCTTTTCTCTCTATCATAATCACCTGGAAAATACCCAACACTTTGTTAACTCCACACGTCTGCTGACTCCAGACCTGCAACCATGCAACCTAAACGTTGCCAGAGGAAAAAAAATCACAACTTTAGTGACTGGTCTCAACCTAAATTGATGATTATCTCAAGAAAGTCCTTAGTAAGACTGACCATCCCACTATATTTCCATTCACTCTCCCAGCAGATATCAACTTCATACCTTCTCTTCTCTCTTCAAATCTCAATGTCTCTTCTTACTTACTCTCAGCTGATGGGAGTTTCCTGCTTCCTGGAAAACATACAAACAAAAAAATAACCCACAGGCTCTCACCACACCTTCTACCCTCCTACCGACATCTAATTCTCCATGATCTACCCTGTCTTCTGATACAATGGATGAGCTGTCCTTGATCTGATCAAAACCCATGTCTTCCCCTTGCACACTCAATACCATTCCTCTTGCTTAATCAAGAACATTTCTCTAGCAACTCTATCTCCCCTTGACATAATAAATTTTCCCTTTCTACTGAATCAGTCCCACCAGTATTCAAACATTTATAAATGCACCCATCTTTAAAATTTAAAAAAAAATTAAAAATTCGTCTTTACCCCACATACCACTCCAGGTACTGCTCCATTTTTCCGCTTCATTTTATAGCTGAAATCTTTAGGGAAAAAAACTTTTCCTGCTTTCCTTTGCCCTCCTACTCTCTTTTGAATCTACTCCAATCAGGCTTTGCTCCCCACCTCTAGCCTACCCCACATATACCACTGGAAACATTTTTGTCAAAGTCACAAACAGCCCTTTCATTGCTAACTTCACTGATCAATTCTCAGAACTCATCTCTCTTGACCTATCAGATGCATTTGATATAATAGATCACTTCCACATTTAAAACCAATCTTTATTGGCTTCCAGAACACTAGACACTCCTGGGTTTTTTCCTATCTCACTAATGACAATGTCTCAATATTTTTTGCTGGCTCTTTCTCATCTCCTCAACCTCTAAATATTGGAATGTTCTAGGACCTCATCTCTTTTCTATCTAAACCCACTCCTTTGATAATCTTATTTTGCTATTTTTATGTTAATGACTTCCAAATATGATCTTCATCCCAGACTTCTCTCTCGAACTTCAGGCTGGCATGTTGAAATGCCAAATCAGTAACTCCACTGAAATATCTAATATGCATCTCAAAACTTTCATTTACAAAATTAAACTCCTGATATTCCCACCAAAACCAACTCATTCCATAGTCTTATGCAGTAAATAACAACTCCATCAAGTCAATTGCTCCTACTAAAAAAAATCTTGGAGTCATCCTTGAATCCTGTCATCTCTAGCCCCTTATACCCAATCCATCAGCAAACCTTCTTGGCTCTACTTCTAAATGTGACCACTCTGCATCTAACCACTTCTCACTACTTCATGGACTAAGCCACCATTATCTCTTGCCTAGTTTCCTTGATACTGCTCTTGCCCCACTGCAGTGTATTCTTAAGCAGTTGGAATAATTATTTGTAAAGAATAAGTCAAGTTGTATCATTCTACTGCCTAAGATCCTCCAATGACTTCCCATGTCACTCAGAGTAAAAGATGAAGTCCATTCAGAAGCTAAGACCCTACAATACCCTCCCTATAGATACCTCTGTGACTTCAGCTCCCACTATATTCCCCCACTCACTCCACTTGAATTACATCAGCCTCTTTGTTGTTCCTTGAACACAGTATCCATCCTCCTACCTCAGGGCCTTTGCACTTGCAATTCTCTCTTCTTGGAATGCCCTTTATCCAGATATCCATTGTTTGCTTCTTCACCTTCTTAAGGTCTTTGCTCAGATGTCATCTTCTCAAGTGAAGTCTTCCCTGATCACCTTATTTAAATTCTGAGAAAATTCCAGCATGCCCTTTCACCCTGCACTGTTTTATTTTTCTCCATAGCAGATATCACCATTAGATATACTATCTAATTCATATATATATGCAATTGTTTGTGTATGCTCATGAATGAAAATTTCATGAGAATAGAGCACTTTGTGTGTTCACTGATATTTACCAAGGATCCGGAACAGTACCTAGTACAGAATAGACGTTAAATATTTGTTGAATTAATGAAAAATGAATGTTATCTTATTTTATCTTTACTAAAACTGTATAAGGCAGATCTTATTATCCCTACTTAACTGATGTAGATAGTGAGGCTCAAATGGATTAAATAATACATCCAATAGCATACATTAATAAATACAAAAGTTAAGATATGACCACTGAGCCTACTTCCAAAGCCTGTCCTTTTTTCATCAACCTGAATTGATTTCTTTTCAGAAGTAAATACTTGTCCATACAGCAAAGGCTTAAAATAAATTGAAAAGTCTCTAAATCCCAATCATGTGGTACCAAATACACGTAAGGGATTCTGGAAATATAGTGGCAGTAATGGTATGCTTTTTTGCTCTGCTCAAATCTCCTCCATAAAACCAGACAGACAAAGTCAGCAAAACCAAAAACCCATGGACAACCTCTATAACAAACTAGGTAGCAAGTAGTCCCACAAAACAATAGAAGAGGGAGAGGACAACTCATTGACACCCACGGGATCTACATGGGATCTGCACCTGCATGGGATGCACAGATATTAATTAATAATAACACTTATTAATATTATTATTGTGTTCTCTTTGGAAAATAATAGGAAACCAATTATCTTGAAATCTGTTAAATGAAGGGAAAAATCAAGTATTTATATTACCTTTCTTTAATGAACTATACCACTGGTTAAGCAACTGGTAAATATTTCAAATAATAAATGAAAAGGAAATTAGAACATTATAGCATCACTATTTTGCAAATACTAATCTAGGCACTGAGCATCAAAACTTACTAACATCATAAAAATTGAGATACCCAGTTGTTCTGTGCCTGCTGATAAAATATTCAATATCACACTGCCTATAATTTTAAAAAATTTTTAATTGAAGCTGAAGCTGAAAAAATTTCTAGATTGGGATTTTTCCATCTCAGCACTAATGACATTTGGGGCTGGATAATTTCACACTGTCAGGATCTGTCCTATGCATTGTAGGATATGCTAGCACCACCCACTCCATTGTAAAAATTTTAAAAATGTGTCTAAACATTCATTAGCAAATGTGCTGGGGCAAGGGTGAAAAAGCACCCCCCAGTGAAAAACCACTGCTCCAGATGCAACTACCATTCCACAGGTTAAAGCAAGAAGACAGAGGAACATGTTAAACAAACCATATGGATGCAATCAGCAAAATAAAGATTGTGGAAAAGTTCTCATGTCAAATGACCCAAATTCTTCAATGAATAAATTTCCAGAATAAAGGGTGAAGATGGAGGAGGGATCCTTTAGATCAAAATAGACTTATTAGACATGTCTCTTAAAAAAACAGGCAAAACTAAACTATAGGGTTTAAGGATACACAGTTGAGTAATAAAATTATAAAGAAATACAAGGAAGTGATTACTATAAAAGTCCAAATGGAAGAAAAGTAAGTGACTGAGGTTAGAATGAGTCTTTTGGTCAGCCTTGGGGCTTCTCAAGTAACTGGCAAGATTCTATTTCTTGACTTGGGTGTCATTTAAAAGGGTGTTGACCTTACAATAATTCATTAGGTTTTACAGTTATATGCACTTTTCTGTGTTTATGCCCAATAAAAGTGCATAAATGAGTAAAAACATAACAAATAAACATAAGAATCTGCCTTCTTTCGTACTTCACTTGAGTTGGAGTTCTGAGGGGACTGCCTTGAGAGGAGAACTTTGAATTTATTATGTCGGTGTTTATGTTCCCTTAGCCTAGAGGTGTAAATCCTAATCATGGCTTCAAAAATTACTTTGAAAATCATAGCAGGACTTATCACAACCCTACACAAACCATATGTGTACTGTCCATTATCTTGGCCTACTTTTAAGGAATGTCTCACATCAAATCAGCTAATACTTACAGGGGAGCTTGTTGTGATCCAGGCGATCTGCCAGATACTGGGAGGAAGAGTAAAATGTAAAGCAGTGAAGCACTGTCAAATGTGAGCAGAGTTCATGAGAATTGCATGGGCTGAGTAAAGATTTGTGGGACGGTAACTTTGAGAAAGATTTGCAGGCCCAATAGAGATACTTCGCAGGTGTGTACCTCCTTTCTTGCAAAAGATATGCTCCTGAAGAGTTCTGTGGTGATTAAATTTTTATGAATTTAATTATATTTTCTCATTGACTTACATTATAATCACAGAGTGGCTTTATCTACATTTTGGATTAATCTTCAACTGGAGGTGGCTCCCAACAGTTTAAGTTTCCCTGCTTCTCTGTCAAGTAGTTAATAGTTTATAAACAAACATTTAAAGGCACTATTTAAAGGAACCCTTGAGTGAATCCTTTTGAACAACAAAGGATTCTTTGGTAACATTAATAAATAATCATTAGATTGAATGTTCATCAAGCTTTTTTAAGTCAAACATATCTATTCACAAGACTTTAATGTCCTTTGATAGGATTTCACTGAAATTATACCTCTTTACCTAAGAATCAGAATCAATCTACTTTATATGTTTTAGGATGACATCTCACATTACTGATCTTTGCACTTGGTCCAATAGCATTTAGAAGAGCACTCTGTCCAGAGACTCATGGGAAACACTACTAAAAGTAGATCATGTTACTGAGTTATGTGATGCAGTAGGACCTTGTCTTTCATGCCTCAGTAAAAACTTACAGAATTAAAACAAAATGCTACTAAATCAAGGGGAGAAGTAATTTGAAATGACTAGCCCTCTGGTTTGATTCTTTGGGACAGAATATGCTTAAGCTGCTCACTCTAGAACTGTCTGGACTGTTCTCAAGTAGGTCACTGGAATGCTGGAATTAAAGATAGAGCTCATTGGCCCTACCATGCCCAACCTTGGTACCATAGCTCTCCCCTGCTTTCCTGCCTACCACAACTCCTTCTCACCACTATTATTCCTGCCAACAGTCTTAGCCCTCCTAATAACTTCTCCTGGACAAGCCAAAGAAAGACATTGTCCTCAGCACCAACAGTATAAAAGCACATCACACTTCACATTGGTCAGGTTTCACTTGGGTCTAGAGCATGATAAGAGATTCCCAGGATGCTACAGAAAGGCAAAACTCTAGGGCTACTAATGCTTCTCCAGCTGGTTTAGGTAAGGTTGCCCTTGTATGTCACCTTGACTGACTGGAATTTCTGGACTAGTCTTGATATAATAGTTTACACTACTGGTTACACATACCCAAAGGGATGTGATTTATGATTAGTTTCAGTATGACTAGCTTTGTTATTTTTGATTAAAGACTCCCATTTAGACACAACCAATGGTGTGGGGATTGCCTGACAGAGTGGAGGGTGCTGAGTGGAAGAGTAAAGGGGAAAAAATTGGGACAACTGTAATAGCATAATAAATAAAATATAATTTTAAAAATAAATGGGTCTTTTATTTATTTTTTAAGATTTTATTTATTTATTTTTAAAATTATATTTATTGATTATGCTATTACAGTTGTCCCAATTTTCCCCCTTTGCCCTCCCCCACTCAGGGACTTGAACAGACACTGCTCCAAGGAGGACATACAGAGAGGATCCAGAGACACATGAAAAGATGCTCGGTATCACTAGCTCTCAGAGAGATGCAAATTAAAACCACAATGAGACACCACTTCACACCAGTCAGAATGGCCATCAAAAACAAAGCAACAAACAACAAGTGTTGGAGAGGTTGTGGAGAAAAGGGGACCCTAGTGCACTGTTGGTGGGATTGCAGACTGGTGCAGCCACTGTGGAAAACAGTATGGCATTTTCTCAGAAAACTAAAAATAGATCTGCCTTTTGACCCAGCAAATTCCACTGCTAGGATTATATCCTAAGAACCCTGAAACACCAATCCAAAAGAACCCATGCACCCCTATGTTCATAGCAGCACACTTTACAATAGCCAAGTGTTGGAAGCAACCTAGGTGCCCATCAGTAAATGAATGGATCAAGAAACTATGCAACATTTACACAATGGAATTCTATGCAGCAGAAAGAAAGAAGGAGCTCCTACCCTTTGCAACAGCATGGATGGAACTGGGAAGCATTATGCTAAGCAAAGTAAGCCAGGCAGTGAAAGATAAATACCATATGATCTCACCTTTTACAGGAGCCTGAATAACAAAACAAACAAACAAGCAAAATATAACCAATGACACTGAAATTGAGAACAGGCTGATAGTCACCAGAGGGGAGAGGGGAGGGAATTTCAGGGGGGGAAGGGGAAGGGTTTACAGGAACAGGTATAAAGGACACATGGACAAAAACTAAGGAAGGTGGAAATGGGAGGGATGTGGGGAGGGCTGGGGCGGTGGGCTGGGATGGGAGTAAAAGATAGAAAACTGTACAAGAACAACAATTACAATAAAATTTAAAAAAGAAAATATACTAGAAATAAAAATGGAATGCAGCACAGAGGAATAAATCAAGAGTCAGTTTTATTGTAAAAGAGATAAATGATGCTCTTGCCAAATTAATTACTTTCTGTGGCTTATAGAACTGCCTCCCAAGGACTAGACATTGCCTTTTACACTATACTCAGGAAGCTCCATCCATTTATCTGAATGCACTGATAGGCCGCAGATAGGTATAGTTCTGGAGTACCTATGGGATTCTGCAGCTTTTGATGAGCACTTCACTGTAGTTATTGTGGCAGGCAAAATTCTAAAGTGAACTCCAATGACCCACACACTCTTTTAGAATCCTCTCCCTTTGCATGTAGGCAGGACCTATGACTTGCATATAACAAATGGAATATGGCAGAAGAGGAGGATTTTACATGTGTAATCAAAGTCCCTAATCAGTTGTCTTCGTAAAAGAGATTAACCTGGTTGGCCCTAACCTAAATATGCAATCTGTTTAAAAGGGAGTCTAGCCCCAGCTGGTGTGGCTCAGTGGATTGAGTGTCAGCCTGCAAACCTGCTAGTTCGATTCCCAGTCAGGGCACATGCATGGGTTGCAGGGCAGGATCCCCAGTAGGGGGTGCACAAGAGGCAACCACACATTGATGTTTCTCTCCCTCTTTCTCCCTCCCTTCCACTCTCTCTAAAAATAAATAAATAAAATCTTTAAAAAGAAGAGAGAGAGTCTAGAGGTCAAAGACATGAAGCAGCAGAGGCCTTCTCTCTCTTTCTTTCTGGGTGTGTATGTGTGTTGCTGACTTTGAAGAAGCAAACTGCCATGAATTCTATAGCCTCCAGGAAATGAATTCTGCCATCAGCCATGCTTGGAGGTAGGTCCTTCCCTAATGGTATCTATAAATGAGAACTCAATCAGGATGACACCTTGCTTACAGGTTTGCAAGACCCAGGGCAGAAAATTCAGCTAATCTGTGCCCAGACCTCTGACATACAGAAACTTTACTATTAAAAAGGGCTTTTGTATTAAGCTTCTAAGCTTGTGATAATTTGTTATGCAGTAATAGATAACTAATATAATCATGAATAACTAATACAGTCATGAATAATCAACAATGGAATAGTCTTCTTATGTTAAGTGGATCCCTAACCCACAAGAGTCAGTAAGCAGAAA
This sequence comes from Anoura caudifer, assembly GCA_004027475.1. Classification (NCBI taxonomy): domain Eukaryota; kingdom Metazoa; phylum Chordata; class Mammalia; order Chiroptera; family Phyllostomidae; genus Anoura; species Anoura caudifer. The sequence goes on along the minus strand of PVKU01000287.1, from coordinate 433,854 downwards.
AACAAATCAGAGCCTCAAAGATTAGAACAAGTACTTCTACTCTTACTCACCTTCACCTACTCTTTCATGTCTAAAAGGAAAGGACCTAGAAGAAGATAAACCTAATGTATGTTTCAGAAATGTTTTCCTGCCCCAGCAATGTTGGTTGACTACAGGCCATCATCCTGTACTACCTTTTCCTTGCAAAGAGCCCATACACACAGCCTCTAAGTGCAAAGAGCTGAAGGAAACTAACATGACTCAGAAGAAATAAGAAAATCCTGAACTCGGAATGGTTACTCTGAGTGCCAAACTGAAATGCATGTAAATATTAAAATCAACCTCCAAGGGCAAAGACTAAACCAGGAATAGCAATGGATAAAGCAAAGCAGCTGTTGCCAATGGTGTCCAGACTGAAAAAAAGAGAAGAGCCTCAATGGAAAGACAGACACAGGAAGACAGCCCCTGGCTTGTATCAGGTGCCTGGGGATTGTCTACAGATTTTTTTTGTTGTTTATTTATAAGTGCCTGGGTTCCTGGATAGATGGCTGGATGGATGGATGAGAATTTTAAAAGAAGAGGTTTAATACTGCAAAAGAGCAAGAAATGAGAGAAACATGCAGTTGTGATGAGAAGCAAGGACAAGGACAGTGTCAGAAATATTGTCAATACAGGGAGCCATCAGAGGTTAGGTAGCCATAGAGCAGTGGTTCTCAAAGTGTGTCCCAGGACCAGCACGCTCAGCATTACCTGGGAGTTTGTTAGAGATGCAAATTCTCTGGACTCACCCCAGTCCTGCTGAATTGGAAACTCTGCAGATGGGGCCCAGCAACCTGTTTTAAGAAGTGCTCCAGGGGATTTTTATGCACACTCAAGTGTGAGAACCACTGACCTAGAGAAACAAAAAAATCTTGTGGGGATGGTTTTAAAAAAAAAAAAAATCTCCAACCATTAAACTAAGTTGGTAACAGATCTCAGGATTTGAAATGACCACATACTGTTTTTTAAAGATTTTATTTTTTTTATTTTTAGAGAGAGGAAAGGGGAGGAATAAAGAGAGGGAGAGAGACATCAATGTGCGAGAGATACATCAATTAGTCACCTCTCACACGCCCCCTACTGGGGACCTGGCCCACAACCCAGGCATGTGCCCTGACTGGGAATCAAACTGGCAACCTTTTGGTCCATAGGCTGGTGCTCGATCCACTAAGCCACACCAGCCAGGGCATTGTGGGGAAAGGTGGTTGTTTTTGTTTTTGTTTTTGTTTTTGTTTTTAAACAAAATGTGTATGGTCTTAACCCCAGCTGTACTTTAAAATCAGCTGAGTAACTTTGAAACTACATATTGACACCCAGGCTGGCCAATCACCAGAGACAGATTTAATTAGTAGAGACCAGGCATCCAAATTATCTACCAGCTCTGCCGGTGATTCACATGTGCAGCTAGCGCTGGGATCCTCTGATGTAAAAAGTAAAGCACTACGGGAGGACATGATTCAAGGTTGCTATAGAAATGACCTCAAAAAGAAGGTTGTACTCTTTCTGATAGGGTGTTCTGCTGCCTTCAAAGTACTCATACATATCTTCTCAGCTGTCAACCTGCTATGCTTTTGTACAGGGTGGAGAGATTGCTTTTATTTCAACATCACAGAAAAAAAAATAAGCAGCATCCAGCCCTTTTTGCCCATCCCTTGCTCATCATCTGAGCTGGCTTTATTCAAGCAACACTTCCCTTTCCTGCCTTCAGTATATGTGCTGCCCCTAGGAAACTGAGAAAGAGACCCTGCACTTTCTTCTATCACAGTGGCAGCAGCCACCACAGGGTTGTTGGCATATTTGTCCCCAGACCTCCCTAGAGCCTCAGCATACACAGGAAGATGCTCCAAGAGGTCTAGATACCCCAACACAAACTTCAAACCACACAGCTTCTCTCTGGAGACCTTCTTCTTCTGAGCCTGCCAGGCACATGAGATCCTCCACTGGAGAAGAAAGGAAGCACTGAGTCAACTCCAACTGGTAAGGACCACAAAAGAGGCTTTCAACCTCTTTGGGACCACACACCCCTCTCCTCCTCGGGGCTTAGCAACAGGGTCAACTGTCTATATGACCTAAGTCCACTTGGGTCAGTGGGTGGGAGGGAATGCTTAGGAAAGCAAAAGCCTCTGGATAGAAACCATAAAGGTTGAAATTGAAAACCCAAAAGAATCACACAGATGGCAAGTAGGGACAAGTAATAATATCTTGTCACAGAGCCTCAGAATGTAACATAATTGATGACAGTGATGACAATTATGACAACCGGATTCCCCACTGGAAATTTAAGTTTTCCATAGAGTTCAATCAAGCATTCCTAAAAAAGGTCAGAAGAACCTCTAAGCATTTCAGAATCTGTAAGTGTGTTGCTTCAATGAAAACATCCAAGAGCCACCAAAGGGTGGATACCGGGGCAGGCAAAGCAGGTGAGGCAGGTGGAGTATCAGGTTTTACATTTTCTAGAGTCTGAGTAGGCACGTTCTCAGGTTGAGGACTGCTATCTAGAGCAATGGTTCTCAAGTAGGGGTGATTTTGTGCCCAGAGGACATCTGCAATGTTTAGAAATGTTTTTGGTGTTTACAACAGAGCAGGGGGCCTACTGGCATCTAGTGGGTCACAGCCAGGGATGCTGGTAAACATCCTACAATGCATAGACATTCCCCACAACAAAAAAGTACTCCACCCCAAATGTCATAAGTGCCAAGGTTAAGAAACCCTGACCCAGAGAAATGTCCCCATAATAAACAGTAGAGGAGAAAATATTGATGGAGTTTTTTTCCCAAAAAAGGCCGAGACTCTACCCACGGTTTCCATTAGCATCCCAGGAGAACAGAGTTTTTCTTCTCAAGGAGACAGACACAAATTAATCTTGACAGATTATCCTATCCACCCCCTGCTTTCAGGAAACTCAATGTCTAAATCACCCCGGACAAATAATTGTCTAGTCTCTTCTCAAATATTTTCAAAAGCAAAACCTCACAGCCTCCCTGTACCAATTCTTTTCAATGCTTGTCTTCCTCATGGACAAAATATTAAATCAAATCACTTAAAATTGCCAATATCTGACTAATATTTGGCCTTCAAAAATGCCAATTTCATGTGGTTTGACCTAATATTATTCCCTTCAACAAAAATGTGTCTTACTTTTCAAAGCCATTTTCTTGTGTTGACTCTTCAGGCAGTACCCAAACAAAAATAATACCTGCCCATCTGCTGCCTCAGACCCCTCCCCTCTTCACCCCCACTCCTAACCCATATCCATCACACCCAGTCTTTGTTGGCTCTTTCTCTAGAAAAATTATTCATTTCTTGTCCAGGTCAACTATTACTTCTTTTCTGTTTTTTTTTTTTTAATTTTCAGTTCTAATTCATTATATCTTATGGGAAGGGGCTGAAATAGCTGTTATACACATAGGGTCTTAATACTTCAGCTGATATGAAAGAAAAAGACAGAAAATCTAGTTCTGTTGGGTCTTACTTTCATACACAGTGTGGCTTATTTAACATGGGCCTTATATTGTATGCCATACCTCTATTTAAATAAGCTGACCTCAAACTGCTCCGGTGTACTCAAAAGAAGGGGAACTCACAGTTACTAAATAGCCACACTGTGCCAAGCAGTGTGCTGCAAGGTTTTGCATGTTATCGACTTACTATGTAAAACAAGGCTATGCAGAAGGTATTCCTATTGCATTTAACAGATAATAAAACTGAGACAGCTTGATAAGGTTAAATAACCTCTGGTGCCAGCATTTATGAGCCATGATTTGCACCTATAACTGTCGGACACCAGTGCCCACCCTGTTACCATTACCCTAAGAAGACTGAAATAAAGCTCTATAGAGATTTAGAATTTCAAAGTGATCGCTTCAGAAGTGTACTACGCAGTTATAGGTGAATTTACCTATCCCGTTATCTCCACCCTTTACCACAGAGGTGTGCCCACTTAACAAACACACACACACACACACACAAAATTATTTCATGGTGGATATGATCTCTTTTAAGACATCAGCATCATCTCCTTTCCTCATTTAAGGATAAAAAAACAAAACAGCCAATAAAACTGCCTGTGAGCTTTTTTTACGAGTCTTGCTACATCCGTTTTCAGCTGAAAAACATTACCATTGCTTTTCATTCAGCTTTTTCATAAAAAAGCATAAATTCACTGATTACAGATGAAATCATATTTATTCTGGTCTCCCAAAACCACTTCTTAATGTACTTAAAATTCCCTTCATGGTGGCCATGAAGAAAGGGGGGTGGGGGCTGGAGGGCGACAGGAGCATTTCTGAGTAGGTGAAGGGTGAGCTGTGGCCACCTGGTGGCTAATTGCTGAAGGGAGTGCTGACCACCGAGGAGCAACCCAAGCTTGACTACACAGGGGACAAAGGCTGCATGCTCCACCCTTCGGTCCCTGGCATCAGCAAACTTGCTTCTTATTCTTAATTTATTTCTGAATGCAGTAAATGGGCATTATTAAACAGAGACAGGCCCTCCACGATGGGAAATAGAAAACCACCTCGGCCTTGTGGCATTCTTCTACAGTCGTTACCTTTGCCAAGTTTCATAATTTAGGGTGTTAGAGATCATCTCTAAGGGGCATTAAAAGGGACATTTCAAAGCAAATTCAATTTTTTCTTACGCTTGCTAAGGGTTTACATTCTGCTCATAATTGGGTGCAACTTTTCTCTAGAATAATGGTGTTATTTGCGTGCAATCTGAAGTAAGGATATGTTGTACACAAATGCAAACTAGCTCATCCTAAAATAAATTAATTTGCTTCTCAATGTCACTTACAGATAGAGAATCATTCTGCCTGCATGGAAAGTTGGGGAAATAGAGAGTCTGGCTTCCACCACACATTCTCCTACTAACTGGCTATGTGACTTTAACTCGTTCATCCTGAGTTTCCTTGTCTGTAAAACAAGGGATTACAAGATCAGTAGGTATTCACATATTTTTATCAATGAAACTCCCATTTTTGTTTTTGTTTTTGTTTTTTTTTAGAAAGAGTGTTCAAACCCTAATATGCCAAGTGATGAAAAGGCAGCTGCTGTGGCTATGCTGTGAACAGCTAAGCTGCACCAGTCCACTACCATCATCCCCTCCCCTTCTCCCCAATTCTACCCCCCCACCCCCAGCCCCTTACCCACCTTGGCACAACCCAGGGCAGCAAAGCTTGAAGATCACTGGACCTGCCCTATTGGGCTAAATGGCCAAAGTTTTTAAAAGGCAAACATTTCATGAAGATATTGTATAGACATACTTCCAACCTATAAGCCTGGCTGGGAAACTATTTTGATACTGAACAATTCTGGAACAATTCAATTCTCTACATTAAGCTACCATATTTTTCAGACTGTAAGATGCACTTCTTTAGCACATTTTTTGCTTCAAAATTTTTTTTCCTATTTTCGTCTTCTAAAACCTAGGTGTGTCTTATGGTCCAAAAAATAGACACACCTAGGTTTTAGAAGAGTAAAATAGGAAAAAAAAATTTAAGCAAAAACTGTGGTAAAAAAACTGCATCTTATACTCCAAAAAATGTGATATGTGTCCCTGGCTCAGAATACAAGAGAAGGTCCATTGAAGAACACTGGATGAATCTCCCTGAAAAGCACCAAGAGTACTTGTGACCCACGCAGACTCACTGTTTTCTCCAATGGCCACTCACATCAGCCTTGTGGTAGAACCCTGCAGGGTGTGGGAACTGGGCACAAGTAAGGCTTGATCCATCACTGTGTCCTCCTCTCCAAACCATGGGGGTACTGATGCCTCCTCTAAACCCAGTGTTCTCCCTGCTCAACTGACAACTACTGCCTTTATTAATGGTTGTTTTCCTGCTGGAGTGATAAAATGACAAAGGGGAAATGTATATCCTCTTCCTCTTTAGCCCTGTAACCTACTTACTAAGTGACCTAGGGTGGGGAGAATGATATTCTTTTAGTGGGCTATGAGACCGAGAGAGAAGAACAAAATCAACAGAGACTTAATGGAAATTAACCAAATTCTTCATTTAGAAGGATACCTATCATTGAAGTAAATGAAAAATCTTTTTCAAAATATCCCAATGAATTCATTTAATAATGAATTCAAGCAACTTTTATCATGCACTGACTCTGGTTCAGGCACTGGGTTAGGTGCCAGGGATACCCTGAAGAGTTGCTGAGTCCCCCACTACCACTCATGTAAAAGGACTAAGTGAAAACCAGCATGCTGCCTACCACAACTGAGGTGAGTAGGGTACAGTGGGATTACAGAGGACAGAGTGCCTAGCTTGGGCTGGAAAGGTTGGAAAGGGTAATTCCTGAACTACTTCTCACAGGGGTGTCCAACCTTTTGGCATCTCTGGGCCACATGGAAGAAGCAACGTTTTCTTGGGCCACCCATAAAATACATCACAACATGTAATCACACACACAAAAAAAATATCATAATGCTTTAAATAAATTTAGGGCTCTGTGTTGGGCTGCATTCACAGCCATCCTGAGCCACATGTGGCCCACAGGCAGTAGGTTGGACACTGCTATGTTTCCCTTCTGTTCTCTGTGGCAGAAACCGCTAGTGTTCTTCTTCTGGGGAACACAGCGAGATTAAACTTTTAAGCCTCCCTTGCAGCTTGCAGTCAGCTGTTGCCACACTACTGAGTTCTGAATGTAAGCAGAAGCGATGTGCACCACTTCCAAACTTGGCCCATAAAACCCTCTCACATTCAGCCCTCATGCTCTTTCTCCACCCACCATCTGGCTGAATGGAAAGGACTCTGAGGGGTGCACCCCCACAGCTAGCCCCTGGATGTGGGCAGAGAGAGCGGCTGCACCAACTTAAAAAAGGCTCTTCTGGCCTTCCCTCTGGGGTGAGAGGGTTCTCACCTCCTGCCTGGTCCCAGAGTCAGCCACGCAGGCTCACAGTTGCAGACTAGAGCAGAAGGGAGCTGCAGTGTGAAATAAACTGCGTACCTGTGATGACAAGAGGGAGACAAAGTATATTTCATCATCACCTTGAACATGATGTAGATAACAGCCAAGCAGTGTAAACCACGCCAGTCTGTCAGAGCTGCTAACATGTACAAAAGTTGCCCACAGCAATAATGTTTTGTTGTCCCAGGAACATGGATGTGCTCCCTAAAATGCCTTTCAGAGCCATGAAGAACACAAAGGATATGATGCATTCACTACACAGATATCTAGGTAGATACTCATTAATTCCTTTATTCATTCAACAAGTATTTATTAAGCAGATTACACTGGGTTTATGATAAGTACTGAAGATATAGGATTAAACAAAAGGGACCAAGTCTACCTTCATGATGCTTTTATTCCCACAGGTGGCACCTATATTGAAATTAATGCCTACCTGATTGAACCAGGACATTTGAGGGCTAGTGATACTGGGATTTCGCTGTTGAAGCATACCTGTTATGGGAATCCTCTCATCTTCACATATGAGTCATTCTAGTACTTTCTATTTCAAAATTCTGTTTATTATTAATAATTAAACAATACCAAGATTTGGGTTTCCAAATAGTAGAACATAGTAGATTGAAAAGCTGATTCCTCAGTTCCAGGCACTTTGCAACATTATTTAACTCACTCCTCACAACAGCACTGGAAGATGATATGGAATGCAACCCCTGCATTGTACAGAATAGGGAACTGAGATTCAGAGGTGAGGTTGCTTTCCCCAAGTCATATGAAGCTAAAATTCAAACTCTAGTCCATCTGGTGCCAATACCATTGCTTGTCCACTACACCTTTTTAAAAGTGACTGAAACCATCCATTTTTTCCTTTTCATTGAATTTATTGGGGTGACACTGGTTAACAAAATTATCTATCTTTCAGGTGCACAATTTCACAACACATCATCTGTACATTGTCTGGTGTGTTCACCACCCAAATCAAGTCTCCATCCACCAACATTTATTCCCCCAGAGCGTCTTCCACCTGCCTCCAACCCCCTCCCTATGGCAATCACCACATTGTTGTCCATGTTCATGAGTTTTATTCTCTTTTTTGCTCAATCCCTCCACCCCTTGGTCAGCCCCCCAACTGTAAGTCTGCTCTTTATCTGTGAGTCTGTCACTATTTTGCTTGTTACTTCATTTTGTTCATTAGATTCCACATATGAGTGAAACCATATGGTATTTGTCTTTCTCTGACTGGCTTATTTCACTTAACATAATACCCAGGTCCATCCATGCTGTCACAGAGGATAAGATTGCCTTCTTTTCATGTCCATGTACTATTCTATTGTATAAATGTACTACAGCTTTTTTGTCCACTCATCTACTGATGGATACTTGGGCTGCTTCCAAATCTTGGCAACTGTAAATAATGCTGCAATGAACATAAGGGTGGTTATATTCTTTCAAATTAGTGTTTCAGGTTTCTTTGGATGAATGAAGACCTTCCCAGATAATAAACCGTCCATCTTAATGCTCCTTTTTATCAAGGAAACACCACTAAGTGCTTCTAATGTATACCTATTTGCATCAATCTCCCATTTAGTTATACCAGTTTCATGAACTACACCTGATAATATCCTCAAACTCTATAATCAATGAGAGTATTAAATGGATTGAGCATCTGCCCTCAGCATTATTATTCTAGATAGAAAAATGATTACCAAATTCATGCCTATGAGTTCACCTTTCAACATTCATTTAATCAAGATGAGTAATTACCCTAGCGGGCAGTAATTAGGTAATTACTAAAACTAGTTAATACAAATAGCATATTAATATAACCAAATAAATGCTAGTATAATTTTTATAATTATTATGGCATATAGGTCTGACTGATTATTTTTAGTAAAAGACACATAATTTCTGGGCTATGTATTGCACAATTTTAACTTGCATGTGGGAATGCCTTTTGACATCTGTGACCCTGCAGAGTAAAAAGGAGATTGAGACAATTATCTCGGGTACTGAAGCAAAAGCCTGCTTGCACTAAAATTATCTGCCTAGTCTTTGCCTAATTTTCTCTAAATGGTTACTCCATTTCTCATAAAAAGGGTCACCTTATAGCACTGTACCTAAATATCACTCTCTGTTTAGAAAATTAAAATATAGTATTCTAATAATAATTTAATCAGGATAGATAAACAGCTTTGCACATGTGCAGAGTATTCTCTGATTCTGTACTATAATACTAGGTTTGATACTTACCTCCCCCAAAAGAAAAGCCTTATCTTTGTCAATGCCACCCTGTGAATTCCCCACCCCTCTCCCCAACAGAGAGAGACAGAGAGAAACCTAAAGCAACCGTAATGAATAAAGACATTTATTAGAAAAAGTAATTACTTCTTGATATTGTGGTGTATACACATACACACAGCCTACTAATCTATGTTTGTATTTTCAGTGGTACATATTAAGCATTATTGAGATATAATTAACCATATCCTGTGATGATTCCACTCAAAGGGGTTACCAGTCTTAGGATAGTCTTGTGATAGATATTGATCCATACCCAGGATATATAACAATTTATGAACACTATGTACAAAAAATTTTTATCTCCACTAATTATGAGCTGCCCACTGGTTTATTCACATTTATAAAGCCTGTACGTCAACTAGGAGTGGCTAATGCCCAAACTATTAGAATACCAGCAGCACAAAAAAATGGCAGACTCTCTAACTGGGGTCTAGTTTACAGTTCTCTTGAGGTAACCTCTTATGACTGACTACATTAGCGTTCATTAGCATTAGTGAGTATAAGAGAACATGCTGGATGTACACACAGGCCTTCCTGTAATGGCAAAAGCCCAGGCTTAGTCAATATTTTACATGCCGACCTATGTAATGAAGGCATATATGTGAAAACTGATTCATTAATGTCCTTGGTAGGTATTGTTCTTTCCTATTAGCCAAGGTTTCATCTTTGGCCACAACTGTACATACAACAAAATACCACAATTAAAAAACTCTTTTTCTTTCTTACAGACTCTAACACAATGATGTCTGATGGCTCACTTCCGACATTTCTAAAGGCATCTCATCATTAACTTTCATTCAACCCTCACTGACACACAAAGCAACCCAGAATTTTGCCTGGCTTCTCAGGCCCAGGAAGTTCCATTCTTACACAGCCTTTCTGTTTCCAAGAGGAGTGATCATTTCGGGAACCCACAAGCTATTCATTTGAATTTCCAGTCTGTAAATTTTGAGGAAGGCTCGTGGGTGTGAAACAAGAGAACATAAATTGCAAATTGGAGCTAAAGAGAAAAATAAATACAAGATTTTAGTGGAATCTAATTGTTTTCCACATATCACAGTAACAGCTATTATCCTTCCTTCTACATTTATGTCATCTGCACATTTATCTATATTCTTATTTGTCTGTCATCTATCTTTCTTCCACCTGCCTGTTAGTGTATATTTATTTGGCATGGCAAGTTGTGCTGTCTTTGTCTGCAGAGAATAAAAGAAGGGGGAATATGATGAAAAATCTTGGTGTAGCACAAATAGCAACGAGGTAAGGCTGATGCCTGGTGTGCGGATGAATCCTGTAAATGAAGTGGCCCTTGAATTAAATTAATTTAAAATCTGGCAAATATTACCCGGCATGTTTGTCAATGTGCTGTATAATTATTAATTTGTTCATTGAAGCAACTGTATAAATAAATAGAAAGCAGAATGTCATGATTAAGCAAGCATTGAAAATCCAGGGTCAAGGAGCCCGCAATACAGGGATCTCAATAGCTTTCCTGGGTCCTACTTTTACATCTCCTCGTAAACCCATACGTCGATAACAGCAAACTAATTGGCCCACATTTAGATGCCAACAGGGCTTTTGTATTCTCAGTGCACATTTTTCTCCTCTCAGAGTGAGATGTTAGTAATGGGGGGGTTTAATATTACCCCTAGGGGAACATCAGAAATCTTAACAATTTTCCTCACTAGAGTATTTTCATTAGCGCTAAATGCTGTGCAATTTACATTTGAAATCAGGTGTAGGGGTGAGCACAATGTGACAGGACATGTTGTGATAGGCTTTGTTGTTGTTGTTGTTCCAATGGGGTCTCTATTTACTGCCATGGGGTCTCAGGAGAAAAGCACGAAAGTCAAAGGGGAACTATTTCTCTCCTTTAGATGAAAACTCTATCTTATATAGACACTCCAAACACACATTTTAAACAGCCCTCTTTTGCACATTAAAAATACCAATAATGCACCTAGAGTAGGATGCAACCAAACCCTGACAGCTGTGAGCAGATATTCCAGGAAGGGGCAAAAATGCCACAGGGAAAAGGATTAGAAGTTGACAGAGACACTAGGCTGCTAACTTTATGTCTATGCAGCTCATTGCCTAAAGAATTCAAACCTAAATTAATGAATAATTTGCCTAGTATTACTTTTATTGTAAGTGCAGACAAGGGAGATTGATATTGAGGATGTGAAGGTAAGCTAAACTCTGGATGTCATTTCAATTTAATAAATATTCAAATACCTCTTCTGGAAAGAACAGCACATAGCATATGTGTTAAATCCGGGCTCTGTTTATACCATTATTTTGCACACTAACCACTTCTTAGAGAAGATCTTATGATTTGATTGGATGTTTCAGTTCTTGAATGCCCACTTGAGCCTAAATTCTAAGGAGGAAAAGAAAGCCAGGTGAGGAGTTGCAACAGCTAGCACTTAGGCAAGAGCTACTTAGAGCCAGGGAGCATTCTCAGGGCCCTACACAAACACATCCCACCTGCCTCGCCCACTGATCTAAGAGGTTGGTGGTGTTCTCCCCATTTTACAGGTGGGGAAAGTCAGGCACAAATAAATTTGCAAGCATTACAGAACAACTTCTTATTGTGTTCACTAGTGGCTCTCATCAAGACAAGGTCTCAACTGCCTGGCATTCAAAAAGCAAACGGAAGCCTCCTTGATGATGGTGGAAGTTAGCCAGCACTTGAACTTTAGTTATGACAGGCTCCGGGAGGTTTCTGAATGAATGAGTGATGAAGCTAGCCGCCACATTAGACTGAGCATCAGATTTATGTTTCTCATTTATAAATGTGAGTTAGCCAGGCTACTCCTGGCCTGCTATTATGCTAACTGATTAATGAGAGTGTATTATTTATAGCCTCATGTTCCAAACTGTTCCCTAAAGAGGGCAAAGGCAAGATAATAGAGCAAGAGAGGGAGAGTTTTCTAGCCCAGTGGTCCTCACTTTCCTGCACATGGCAATCACCTTCTGAAAATCTCAAATCCCAGGCCACACCTTAGGCCAACTAAACCAAAATCGCTGGGCTGGGCCTCAGGCATCAATAAAGTCTTATTTAACTCACTAAGCATAAACATTATCCAGTACTAGCACCAATTAATACAAAATAAATACACAATTTATATAAGATTGAACTATTTACAAATCCCCACACATATTTAGGTAGTGTGGTGCAGGAGAAAGTCGGAAAATTCCAGTCAGCTCCACTACTCTATCATCTCTATGACCTGGGGTAAATGCCAGAAACTTCTCAAGCCTCAGTTTCCCATCTGTAAAATGAAATCATATTTACCTTACCTTGCAGAGAAAGCAGTATATCAAATAAACTTTTCACTTTAAGCCTTATTTTTTTTTTAAAGTTTCTTCATTTTTTTCATACCTTTCAAGTGTGACCAGTCACTACTTCATTTAAATGCAATTCTTTCCCCAGGCCTTAGTTAATCTAACTTATTCTGAATCTCCCTTGGACTTTGCACCTCCAGGGACCAAGGGCCAGTTAGCATTAAAACTACATCCACAATTATTTCCTCAGCTGCTAGCTCATCTGTGTCACAGCCACTGATGGTTTATTGATTCTGCTTAAACCATTCAAGAACAAAAGAACCTCACTTGACCTTCTGATCAACTAGGTCATCTTTACTGTCTTCCTTGCGCCTTGGTTCCTTCATACAATGTGATTTTTGCCAACTGGCTACACTTCCAATGTTATTTTTTCTTAATCACAAAATAGCACAGAGAGAAATTGTGGGCTTAAAAGTTATTTTAAATAAACAAAAACCCCTACATTAAAATCCCAAGTCCAGCACTTAAAAATATAGGCAATTTTCCCTGGCTGGGTGGTTCAGTTGTGTGGAGCATCGTCCTGTGCACCAAAAGGTTGCAGGTTCGATCCGCAGATGGGGAGCATATGGGAGGCAACCGATCAGAGAGCACACAACTTATTTTAAAAATTAGAGCTGTATTGTTACTAATTTTAAAACAATGATAAGATTTACCCAATATGACCTTCTCCAATGAGTCTGTAACTGGTTTTTAGCTACTTTCCAAAAGTAGCCAGAATGTAAACCCTAATAATATAGTTTATTAGCCCCATCATTAGTGAAATAAGAATGAAGTTGCTGCTTTACATTTCTCTCCTCTCTCATCTTAACACAAGGTCAAATATAATTAAGAAAGATAAAACCAAAAGATTGCCTATTTCTATAGCTTTCTGCTGTTTCCAAACCCAGGAGCATGTTGAATGTTTGTCTGCAATTCCTGGGTTCTCTGCTCTCCTCTCTGTAGTTTGTTAGAAACTACCAGATTTTACTTTTGTCAGGGCTTTATGAGTGACACACAGAGTCAGGTCCAGACCAAAATGCCTCTCTTGGGTCTATTTAAACTATAATTGTCAAGTCCCTCTTCTTTCCCAAATCACTGGTACCATATTTTGTCATGTATAATGTGTACCCATGTTTTTGTGTGCATTATACACAGGATCATTATACCCATGTATAATGTGCATCCTTATCTTTCCCTGAAAATTTTGGGCAAAAAAGTATGCATTACACACAGAAAAAATACATAATTGAGTGGTTGAAATGGTGCTTCTGGGAGTAGTGTGGAAAACTTGTTTTAAAAACATAGCTGTCCAGACCGGGCTAGTATGGCTCTAGCTGGTGTGATTCAGTGAACTGAGCACTAGCCTGCAAACTGAAAGTTTGCCAGTTCGATTCCCAGTCAGGGCACATGCCTGGGTTGCAGCCCAGATCCCTAGTAAGGGGCATGTGAAAGGCAATTACACATTGATGTGTCTCTCCCTCTCTTCCTTCCTTCCCCTCTGTCTAAAGGTAAATAAATAAAATATTTTAAAAGGTAGCTGTCCAGAGCTACCCATCCCAGCTCCTAGAATCTGATTGAGTATGAGATAGGGCCCAGAACTGCATCCTCATCAGGACCCCAGGTGCCTCTTACCTCAGGGTCATAGTGTGTGGAAACTACCAGGTGAAACACTTTCCAATGGCACTCTTCTACTGACAATCCCACAAGAGAGTTCCCACATGTTTGAATTCTGAGAGTCCAAATTGGAATTTGCTGACATTCACCACAAATGTGGATTTCGGACTATTCCATCTCAGCCTACCATCATTTGGCTTTGCCTCTACCCACTGGATCAATCATCTGCAATCCCTTATAAGTGAGGGCAGACACATAGAGCCCTTCAATAATGGTAACCTGCTGGCATTCAACCTTGGCTGCACTTATGAATCACTAGGGAACTCTTTCTAAAGTCTAGACACCCACACTTCACCTCAGACCAGTGGTTCTCAGACTTTAGCTCCATCAGAATCATCTGAGGGATGTAGAACAGATCACTGAGCCCCACCACCAGAGTTTCTGATGCAGCAGGTCTGGGGCGGGGCCCAAGAATTAGCATTTCTAGCAAGTTCCCAAGTGATGCTGTTGGTAGTGGTCTGGGGACCACACTTTGAGAATCCATCGCCCAAACAAATGAAATCAGAATTTCTGTGGTTGGAAGCCCAGCACTGGTCATTTTTAAAGTTCTCTGGATAATTCTACTGTGCAGTCAAAGGCAGGAAACACTGATCTGACCCAGGTTACCTGAAACTTTCCTCAGGCTGGTGATATGAAAAAAGGAGCGGGGGGTGGAGTAGTTAAATATCCCACTTGACTCTGCTCTAGCAGTGACACCTAGTTTCCAAGGGAAGCTGTGGTACCAAGTAATGAACTCAGTGCAGTGGTAAACTGATACACCAGTTCTCAAAAAAAAAAAAAAAAAAAAAAAAAAAGGCTCTGATCTGTATTAGAAAAACTCCCACCACAGCTGATATCAAGCTTCCAAATGGACCAGACATCACTGAGTGCAGAATTAGGAAGAGGGGCTGCCACCTGGTCCTCACAGACTGGTACACGCTGGCTCCAGCTCACTACTGCCTCATGGTACCTGCGGTGACCTCAATGAAGGTCACAGCAACATCCTCACCAAACCAGTTCTATAGGGTAGCTCTGACTGAAGGCCTAATGTAGAGGCCCTTGTTGTGGTTTCTCAATCTGGCTTCCGAATCTGAAAGGGAAAACCAGAAGTCTCAGAAAGACTTCCTTCGCAGTCTTGCTGAGAGCTGCAAGACCTCAATGATCACTTCAATCCACCCAGCAATGTTTTCCCTTCTACAGCTAGGAACTCTGACCTGCTAAATGTCACATCTGGAGGTTAACAACCTAAGACATGGAGTCTAAACTCCTGCAGCATTAGAAAGGATTTTGCTTTAAGGCATTTGCATCTTAAGAGGGACTCTTAAACCAGTGCTTCTCAAAATTTAATGAGAATCACCTGGGGACCTTGTTAAAATGCAGATTCTGATTCAGTAGCACTGAAGAGAGGCAGAAAATATACATTTCTCACAAGCTCCCTGGGGCAGAGGCTATTGCTGCTGCTGCTTCCAGAACACACTGTGGAGTGAGTCCTTAAACCACAGAGCTGAAGTGCTAAGGGTGGGGCCTTTGGCCTAGGCTCCTCTGGCCACTGCTGATTTCAAGACACTTAAAGGCCTGCCTACCCTCCTTATTCTGGTCAGTGCCCATGACCCTGAATAGTTGTGTCTGATGCAGACTAGTCCTCGCTGCTATGAGGGCTAGTCTATCTCTGAATGCCTAAGATGCCATGGTCAGTGTCACCTGACTGTCCCTAAGCATTTGGATCTAATCATTTGGTGCAGGTCATAAATTTAAATTCATTTATTCATCCATTCAACAAATGTTTGCTGTTTACCTCTCATGTGTAATGCTCCTTGAGAAGCCATCTGTGTCTGTGTGTTTTAAGTAAGCTGAATTGGGAGCACTCCTGGGGCCATTAAACAAGGACTGGATTTAGCACATGTAACAGGAAGTTAAAGGTCAGAGGGGATCTGTGTGGACAAGGAAGAGCTCCAAGCCTGTCAGGAGTTTGGTTGTGGGAAAATGCAACTTGACAATCTGTCAACTCAGGCTGTCAATCAAAGCCCATTATTACTTCTATACCACCCATCTGACACTACATCAATAGGATAAGTACTTTTTGATGTCAGATCAATGGTATGACTAAGTTTGGGGGTGACAGCTAAATAATTGCTTCCATCCTAGGTATGTGAATGTTATTACCAGGAACATCAACTCAAAGTAAAATGATAAACCTCTTCCTGCACGCTGTTGAGAAAGAAATGTTCAAACCCCCAGATATTCTTGGTGCTCCCACCTACTAAGATAGAAAAGGTAAAGTGCACGAGTATTTCTAAGATACATAAAGTACCCATTTTGCATCTGAGCTTATGAAGAAGATACATTTCACAGAGCCATACACTAACAATTGAGCCCCTGGAGCTGATAGGGTAAGAGATTCTTGTCATGGTATACAATTTGCAGGAACTTCACATGAATTGTGAAAATATCTTTTTTTTTTCCTCTTCCCACTGTAGTGGCTTCACCTCCTTGAACAATGTCTATCCCCAGTGTCCAGGAATGAATTTTGAACCAGGAGGGAGAAGAGTAAAACCAAGGAATACAATGTCAGTGCCCTTCTCTCTCCTCACAATTCTCACAATCCACATAACACTTACCTGCTTATTCAACAGCAAATATTAGCATATCCCATGTGATAAGTACTGTGTGAAGCTCTGGGGATATAAGGGCTAAATTTGTTTTCGAGGACAAAGTACTATGGGACACATAGTAGAGACAAAACCCTAGTGGGTGGGATGCTGATAAAGTCTCCTTAGGAAGTGACATTTAAGTTAATTATAAAGGGTGAGGCATAGCTAGGCCAAGAGTATGGGGAAAGTGTGGGAAGATTATTTCGAGCACATTAACAGCAGCATGTGCAGGGGCCCTGAGGTTAGAGGAAATGTAGCATCTTGAAATAAGACCCATGATGCAGGACCATAGTGAGCAAATGGAAGCATGGAACTTGCCAAGGTGGGTGAGGTAGGCAGGGGCAAGATCACAGAGGCCTGCAAAGCCTTCCCCGTGCACTCCCCTACTGGGCTGACTGAAGGCCCATGCCCAATGGTGTGCTGAGAGGCAAGCTTCTAAGAGACAGAAAGAAGAGCTTGCTAAGCATCAACATGTACTATGGGACAAGGTGGCCTCCTCTCTCCTCTGTGACAGACCTGAGCACATTGTGAGGGAGGCAAGCACCAACCTAACTTTGTCTCTATATCCTACTCCTATTCCCAGATACTTTGCTACAACCACCGTGCCTGCACAGCTTGGTGCTCTGAAGGTCCCAACCCACCCCCACCACAAATCACTGTGAGGCTCAGGTGGTAGAGAGCAACCAATCCCAAGAACATTAGTGCTTTAAAGGGGATGATTGCCCACATTAAGGTAATAGTGACATGAGTAAGGAAAGGCGTATGCAGAGAAGGAAAAAAAGGAAGGAATAGTTTGAGATATACCCTGATCTGATCATTCATGGAATAGCCTATTATTCCACTATTATCAGTATATGTATGTGGGTGTTTATGTGTGTTTTATGTGTGTGTGTTACATAGGTATGTATGTATAAAATATATATATCTGAGTGTGCATGTGTGTATACATGCAAGAGCATATGTGTGCCTGATTATGAATGTATGTGTGTATAGTCACATCCTCATGTATGAATGTTTAAATGGCTCCCAATTACTAAGCACATATGTACATAGTTGCAGACACTCTGCAGACTCTACTTTATATGTATAATCTAACTTCAATTTCATAAGAACCCTCAGATGTACATTCCCTATTTTATACCCACTTTTTTGATAAGGAAATAAAAGCTTCAAGAGAGTCAGTAGCTTGCTCACAATCACATAGCTATTAAAGTAAATCTTGACTCACCATCCATCTCTTCCAAAAAGCATTTTTCCTTAGTAGCCCCACCCATTTCCCAGCCCACCCAAAGTGTCTTCCAGCATCACTATTTTTACATGTCTAACCTGTTAGACCCCTTACGGAAAAAATAAGTTGTGTGTACACTCAGAGGTATCATAAATGCCAAGGCCAGTGTTCATGCGTGCATGCTGATGTTAACAGGTGAGCTGTGGTGTGACCTTTGAGAAAATGCCTTTAGCTGGGCCACCGTGAGGCCTGTGCTTCTGCCATAGGCTCATTAAGTCAATATAGATCCAAAGGACATGTCCAAAACTAGGCCCCGCCACCAAGTTGCAATCACAAAACATTCTGCAAAGCACAGGCCTGGACTCCAAACCAACTGAAAGGGTGTATAAAAATAGACATGAAGCGCTCTGATTTGGAGTGGAGGGGAGAGAGTGCATCAGAGTGAATGTTCCCGCCACACAATCACAGTAGCTAAAAGATGGATACTAAAGGGTCTGTCTCTCTTTACTTATATGCTTTTACATCTACACTTACCCAAAAGCAGTTTCACTTACCTTTTTAACAGCCAGAGTGCCACTTTATCATTCAGCAGAGATGCCAGGTAAGAAGTGAGTATTATTTAAAATGCAAACAGAGTGTAAAGGATGACTGCCAAGAAACGGCTCATCTGGATGCCGCTACCAAATGCCTGCAGGAGAGAAAGTTCAGATAGGCCCGTGGTTCTCCAATGTTGGCACGCATCTGAGTCACCTGGGGGACTTGTTAAAACACAGACTGCTGGGGCCTACCCCCCAGGTACTCATCCGAACATCTGGGTGAATCCCAAGAACTTTCATTCGAACAAGTTTGCATGGCTGCTGTCACTTTTGATCCCAGGGCCTCACTTTGAGAACCACTGTGATAGGTACTGTTATGTCCAAGCCATTAGCATTTCTAACAGATAAATGTGAAAAGTGACTAGAACTCTACTGGATGGGAGCATCTCTTGACCTGAAGAGAGTTGTCCAGATCATCATAGACACTACAGATCCCTCAAATAAAGGTAAGTGACTTCCCTCTGGAGACCCAACAATCTCCAGTACCCTGGGGTTCAGTCCTCCCAGACGAGTAAAGAAAACCTGTGGGCCAGATGAAGGTGGGTGATTACATCAGGCCACGGAGTAGGAAGTGGCTTCACTGAATTACAGATGTCATGTAGAAATCCCTAGGGTAATCAAGCTGATTTTTCTAAGTAGCGCAGAGAAACCCCAGGAAGATAAAAGTTTGGGCCTCTCTTCTTCCCCCATTGAAAAAGAATAACCCTGTTGGAGGGACTATCGTGCCAAAGAGGTATCTGATAATGAACTGTCTTTACTTTCTATCTCTTTCAAATAAATCTTGTCAAAACAAACTATGCCTAACTGCCAAGAATAGGTTTGGTCTGTGGTAAGCACAACAAAAGAGCTAAACTCAGGAAAATTGGACTTTTACTGGCACCCTGTTCCACCAGCAGTCCCCATGTTCAATCATATCCCTATCTCGTTTGGCCCTGTTTTCTGTGAATTAGCCAGTCCTGGGGTTAAATCAATTGCAGAGATGCAAGGCTTGGGAAAGAATGTCTTCCAGCATCGTCCTCCTGGAGAATTGCAAAGGGAGAGGCCACCACACAAGGCCTCAGAAGGACACAAAAACGACACATTGTCTGGGAGATCTAGGATAAGTTGACACCCCCTAGGTTCAGCTGAGCCCTGTTAATCCTTCCTACAGTGAGTGTCTATCCTGTCAGGATTTGTGATTGAGAGCTGCTTAAACAGGTGAGAAAATTTCAGGAAGCTAATATGTCCTATCTAATCAAGGCTAAGTGTTCCCTCTTCGCCCAAGCCCTCTTATTTGCACGAGTACCACATGGTAATGGATAAATAATTTTTTTTCAAGGTTGTTTGAAATGCAGACCGTTCAATAAGTGATCTGGTACTTGGTTTCATCTAAGGGAGAGGTTACCCAGCAAGTCTCAATATTTGCATCCTCATCAGAACCATTTG
This sequence comes from Anoura caudifer, assembly GCA_004027475.1. Taxonomy (NCBI): domain Eukaryota; kingdom Metazoa; phylum Chordata; class Mammalia; order Chiroptera; family Phyllostomidae; genus Anoura; species Anoura caudifer. Next base: position 413,738 of record PVKU01000287.1, on the reverse strand, counting down.
CAGCTTGGCCCCATCCTTCAGAAACCCAATATAGTGCCACAAAAGTAGCTATAGCCTGGTTATAAACAAGGGATTATTTTTTTCTCAGACACCTGGAAATTAGCTTTTCACCATCTTGGAGACCTGTAGCAATGAGCTCTAGTTACTCAGCACTCCCACCTGTTCATTATTTTATAAATACCTTTTGGACTGGTCTTCCTTTGATCTTTGAGACTTTTTCTCTCTTTGGTCCAGATACACAGTTTATTTACAAAAACTTACCTCTCCCACTTAGCACTTAGAAACAGATTTGGAGCAAACAGCTTGTACATGATCCCACTAAGCAGTGGCTCTTGAAGGTGGTCCCAGGACCCACAGCATCAAAACCTAGGAAATCATTAGAGATGCAAATTCTCAAGTACCACACACCCAGAAGCCCTTGGGGTGGGGCCCAGCCATCTGTTTTAACACGCCCTCTGATGCAGGCTAGAGTGTGAGAACCACTGTTAGTAGAGGCTATGGGAATAAGGAGTAATTAAGGAGAAAGTTCAGGGTAAAGGGTTCTCTTGACCCATGGGCATATTTTTCTTTAAACGTATGTATTCCTTTCATATTATTTTGCCAAGAAAAACATAACCCCAAATACTGTATATGTTATTTTCTTGTTATGATTGTGTGCTGGAGCCAGCTCCTAGCAGCTTGTGAGAGCTGATTGTTAACATTCAAGAAGTCATCAAGGCATGTTAAACCACTGGTATCTTGTGGTCAGCCACAGTGACAGTATTTACACGACAGAATTAGCAAATGCTACACATCCGAGCTTTTGTTCAGAGAGTAATTTACCAGCACACCACTGAGTGATTTTTAAAAGGGTTGCATGGGCCCTGGCTGGTGCGGCTCAGTGGATTGACCACCAGCCTGCAAACCAGAGGGTTGCCGGTTTGATTCCCAGTCAGGGCACATGCCTGGGTTGTGGGCTAGGTCCACAGTAGGGGGTTTGCAAGAGGCAGCCACACATTGGTATTTCCCTTCCTTTCTCTCTCCCTTACCCTCTCTCTAAAACTAAGTGAATAAAATCTTTTTTAAAAAGGGGTTGCCATGGTATGTGTTGGAAGATGAGGCAGTGACAGAAAAAAGAATCAAGTTAAGGAGTTGGGATTTGGACCTCGACAAGAGGGCAGGAAGGAGTATGCACAGAAGGGCAAACTGGTCCCAGGAAAAGGTCAGAAAGCCAGTAGTGGACACTTAATTGGATGCTGAGAACAGCCAGACCAGGAGCAGGTAGATTATGGAATGGGACAGAGAAAGTTTAATATAATTTTATATTTGAGAAGTATTCCAAACATATCATTTTGTATCCTTTTTTATTTATATTTTTAAAAAAGTTTTATCCTTGCCCGAGGACATGCTTATTGATTTTAGAGAGATAGGAAGGGAGGGAGAGAGAGAAAAAAACATCAATCAATTACCTCTCGTACATGCCCTGACGGAACCAAACCCACAACCTAAGCATGTGACCCAACCAGAATTGAACCTGCAACCTTTTAGATTATGGAACAATGGTCCAACCAACTGAGCCACACTGGCCAGGGCTTGTTTTATGTCCTTGACTGGTGGTGGTGTCTTCATTCATTCATTCATTCAGAGGATATCTATTGAATGTCTACTGTATATCAGGCATTGTGGTAGGCTCTAATGATACAGCAGTGAATAACACAAAGTCTCTATTACAGAGCTTGCAGTTTATAGACAACAACATAAGCTAAGTACACATAGTTTAGTATTCCAACAATGATAAGGAGTAATTCACATAAGTGTTCATAAGTGGCTATTTGATACAAGATGCTCAGGGCGAGCTTCATTGACAAGGTGACATTTGAACAGAGACCCCCAAAAAAGTGAGAGAGCAAGTTATTGTTGGGAAACAATTCTCCATGGGTCTCATGCATTGTTGCACAATTCAGGAGCAAAAGCACTGACTGCCTTTGATCTGGATAGCTTCTCAAGAGTGTCTATATGGCAAGCCCATGGAAGGCAGAGATAATGTCCCTCTCCAAAGTTAAGCACATCCAGTATACTGTCCAGTATAATCAAGATAATATTCTCCCTGGAGGAAAGGACAGCCATGCTTAATCCCCATTTTTAAATGATTTAGGTTTACTAATCTCAGGGTTCCTCTCCTATCAAATAACCCTGCATATGCTGGTGCCACTTGCCCTCCTTATGAGAATTGGGACTCAGGGTACCAGCACAAGAAAATGCTGATATTCTGCCTACAGATACTGCTATCAACAATAAAGCCCTTTGTCTCTGACCCAAGAGTGTCATGTCTTCTGCCAGCATACATGAAACTATGGCAGGTTTACTTCATAGCTTGCAAGCAAGGTAGAATATCAAGGCCCTCACATTTTGTGACATGCATGAAAATAAATGGGGGAAGGGTGGTCCAGGCAGGAAAAACAGCAAGTGCAAATGCCCTGAGGTAGATGATAGTTTTCCCCAACCAGACTCTCCTCTGTGGTTTGCCCTGGCCCTTTATAGCTATGTAAATTACCCTATCTTATTCAACTTGCTCTATCTAATTCTAAATTTTGGGATGCCACCACTTCTTGGACAAGATCTGTGATGGTCAACACAACAGGAAAGAGGGAGCATCTCCCATGTCACCCCTACTCATCGTTCCAAAGGGAATCGTAGAAAAACTTGTAATGCTCGGAACAGACACTACAGAAAGCAAAGGGAGACAATGACCAACCCACTAGCAGCAGCTAGGAACCCAGAGTTCAATGGAACAAAAATGGGAAAAAAATAAGAAATAAGAGAAGACTTACATCCTCAAACAGGAAGGTCTCTATCTTAGAGCATTTGTGTGTAAAGCCATGACAAATCAAAGCAAAGCTAGGCACAATCACAAGGGAGAAAAAAATTAGGATAACCTGACTTATATAAAGACGATGAGAGTTGAAGAAAACAGCATCTGGTATATAGATCCTAAAAGTCACATTTGAATGTGTTTGATTTTTTTTTTTCAGAACACATCTCCAATTTGATCATGAAAGTCATTGAAAAGAGAATTCTATTCACAGACATTTGCATTATGAATCACTCCTTAGATATGACTCAGTTCCACCCCAGCCGGTGTTACTCAGTGGTTGGAATGTCATCCTATAACCGAAAGGTTGCAGGTTTGATTCCCAGTCAGGGTACATACCTAGGTTACAGGTTCATCCCAGGTCTAGATCCCCAGTACCACTGCGGATCCCTGGTCTGGGTGTGTATGAAGGCAACCAATCAATGCTTCTCTCCCATTGATGTTTCTCTTCCTTCCTTTCTCTCTCTCTCTCTCTCTCTCTCTCTCTCTCTCTCTCTCAAAAAAAAAAAAAAAAAGCAAATAAAATGTCCTCAGGAGAGAATAGAAAAAGAAATGACTCAATTCCCTAAAATTAAATGCCAGTACCTCACAAGGAGCAACATCTCTAAAATTCCCTACTTCCATCTTTTAAAAACTTTTGAACACACCTTTAGTTTTTCAGTGTAAAAAAAATAAGTATATTCAGCTAAGTCTGAGAAAGTAGTCAACACTTTCCTATGTATGATGATTCAATTTGCCAGCCACTCTGCTGCTGACTAATCTTAAATGACAAAAGCAGGTTGATACTGTGATTTCTCTTTTAAAATACTTTCTTTTCTCTCCTACCTCCAAATAATTTACTTCCCTCCTCCATAATTTTTACAAGCTCGCCATCCCAATAAGTAATTTGAGCATGTGTGTACCTTGGAGCAGATAGTCATTGCAACAAATTAGATGTTTCTGTCCGCCAAATTCATATGTTGAAACCTAACCCTGATGTGATAGTATTAGAAGGTGGGCTGTTTGGAGGTGATTAGATCGTGAGGGTGGGGCCCTCATAAATGAGATTAGTTCCCCTATAAAAGGGACCCCAGAGAGCTCTCTCATCCCTTTTACCACATGAAGACACAGCAAAAAGATGGCCATCTATGAACCAGGAAGCCGACCTGTACCAAACACCAAATCTGGTGGTGCCTTGACCTTGGACTTCCCAGTTTCCAGAACTGTGAGAAAGAGATGTTTGTTGTTTAAGCTACCCAGTCTCTGGTCTTTTTGTAGAGCAGACCCACTGACTAACATAATGGTATATCCACATAAATGGTTTCAAGCCCAATTTGATCCTAAGGCCATCAATCAATCCATTTTCCGGCTCCTATACAGGATGCAGCAAAACTGGCTACATTGATATTTGCCATGTTTTCAAGACCTTCAGTAAACAGCCTCTTGCCATGTGTTAGAATAGTCTTTTAAGAATTTCTGTAAAGAAGGATTTAGTTACAATCATGACTACTGCTGTGCTTATGGAAACAAGGACAACTGGAAACACCCTAAATGCCCCCAAATAGAGGAATGGTTAAATACCTGAGGCTACCAGCATATGGCCAGACACCTTGTTGCCATTCTAGGGATAGTGTAGAATATTAATGACATGAAAAGATTGTCATATTTTATTAAAAGTAAGGGAGTTATGGAGCACCATATACAGGGTAATTCCATTTTTGTTTAAAATATTGCATGCATATATATACCCCATGTGTGTACAAAATGTATATTAAGAACCTATTACATGCCAGGCACTGTGTTAGGCTCTGAGAAGCAGTGGTGGGAAGACAGACATAATTTCCATGCTCATGAAGCTTACAGTCTGTCCAAGAAGGGAAACATTAGGTAAATAAGTATAGAAGTCATTAGTTAATTGCAATTATAAGAAATGCTGGAAAAAAACAACAGAATATTGTACTTCTTGTCTAAGAAAACCCTAGCTGCAGACATTCCACTCATCCTGTCCATTTCAGTTGTGTCAAGTCCCTCTGTGCCAAGGTTTGAGGACATATTCTGCTTCCTAAGTTTTCATATGGACGTATTTATATATTAAGACCAACAAGAGAAATTTTAGAATCCCTGGGAAATCGTTTCTCATTGAGCATGCCTTCCCATCAAGAACAACCTTGTATTGACTGGAAATCCTAACTCCTCATCTCCTTTTTGCCAACCTAATTATGTGAATTGTTTTAACCTTTCCTTATAGGTTTTGTTTTCCAAGACCTAAATCATCTTCATTGTCCTTTTATGAACTACCTCCAAGTTTTCCATGATTAATGCCTGCTCATTAGATGCTGAACAGATTTGTGGTCAGATGCACTCCAGTAAATTTAAAAGCTTTGGTTTGGTCAAAGAAGGGTTGCAGCCAGTACACCATATATATCATCTGCATCTATGATAAACATACCTCTTAAAGTTGGGTTCTCCATAAAAGCATTCGATCTTCCCATTTCTTTCTAATTAAGATCTTCTTCCCATCTTCAAAGGCCTGGATTGCATCCACACTCTCTAAATAATGTGTTTCATTTCTTTAAAAACAGCATCTCCCTGAAGCAGCATTACACAGACATTTCAACATGGGTTGTTGTTGTTGTTGTTTTTCTGTCCAAGCCCGTCAGCAGATTCGCTACTGCTCTGGCCATCAGACACAATGCCTCAGGTCCAAGCACTTTTACTGGCACAGCAGCAATTTTATTTTATCCCTGGAAAGCAAGTGAAGACACTGCTTTCCCAAGTGGCCTGGATGATTTTTTGAGTGTCTAATATCTCTTGGGTACTCTTTTCAAAATTTTTATTTATTTACTTCTTAGAGAGACCACAGGGGACAGAGAAAGAGGGAGAGAAACATCAACAATGTGCAAGGCATACATAGTTTGGTTGCCTCCCACATGGCCCCTACTAGGGATCTGACTCACAACCCAGGCTTGTGCCCTGACAGGGAATCAAACCTGCAACACTTTGGTTCACAGGCTGGCACTCAAGACACTGAGCCACAACAGCCAGGTTTTATTTTCCAAGCCCTTGGGTACTTAACATGTATGTAATAGTTCTTTTGCACAACTAAGCAAGAAGATGAAGTTCCTATGTTCAAATAACTGACACCTAAATGGAAAGAGAGCACAAACAGGTGGGTTTAAACATGAAGATTTATCCCTGGCTGGTGTGACTAAGTGGACTGATTGCCAGCCTGTGAACCAAAGGGTCACCGGTTCGATTCCCAGGCTAGGGCACATGCCTGGGTCGTGGGCCAGGTCCCCAGTAGGGGATGTGAGCGAAGCAACCACACATTGATGTTTCTCTCCCTCTCTTTCTCCCCCCCTTCCCCTCTCTCTAAAAATACATAAATAAATAAAATCAAAATACATAAATAAAATTTAAAAAAAATTTTAAACCATAAAGATTTACTGGCCTTTTTAATGGCCTGGGTCACTGGGAAAATACACACCGATACTTAACAACCCCATACAACCTTAGCAGAGCATTAAGACTGAGGTCTGTTCAACTGTGGGAAGTTTCCACTCACTAGATGACTTCTATGTGATGTTTCCATTACTGTAGCAAATAGCACACAAGGCCTAGCCATATATGCAGTAACCACTAGGCCAAAGCGCTTTTAGAACCACCACAGTTAAAATTAAGCCTGACCCCTATAGTGCCACCAAGAACTTGGATAGCTAGAATGATACATGTTTTTTCTTTATGCTTCTGTTCCCAGCTGAATCTACTTTGGCAATGATAGTAGACAGAGCCAAAGCTACAGATCCAAATAAATAAAATGACAATTTCCACACCCTTTCAGTACAGAATATGAAATTTGATCCACTTTCTTTATCACCATTAAGGCACTTGAATTTTGCCCCAAAAGGTAAAACTTTTGTGCTTACATTTCTGTTCTACAAATGGATCTGGATTCTAGTTTGTAACAGCATGAATAGAAGTTAAATGATTCCTGTCTGATTTCAGGTGAATTCCCTCTTCAGTGAGATTCAAAGTTATCCAAGACACTGTGCCTACCACCTAAAAGCTAACAAAGAGCCTCTCATAGAATTGTGAATTCTCTGGGATATAACAAACCAGAAACTGGCCTGAATTCTTTTTTATTTCTATTATCCTTAAATAAGTACACTTTATGGTGTATTACAGGGAAGGAACAGGGAAGTGAGGAGAATTTCTTCCAGTGCAGGGCTGTGCAGGTGGTTCACTGCAGAATTCCAGGAACTGCTGTTCACATACTATGTACTGTTCACAGAATACAGCACAGTAGTCTGAGTCTAGTGATTTCCATTAAGCAGACTGCCAGGAGAGGCTGTGCTATAAAGGTTGAGACCTGGTCATGTTTATTGAGCTAGAGTTCTTTATGCCCTGGCTGGTGGCTCAGTTGGTTGGAGCATCATCTTGTAAACCAAAATCATGGGTTGAATTCCTGGTCAGGGCATGTACCTAGGTTGCAGGATTGGTCCCTGATCAGGGCATGTGATAGAGGCAACTGATCAATGTTTCTCTCTCATTTCTCTCTCTCTCTTCTCTCTCTCTCTCTCTCTCTCTCTCTCTCTCTCTCTCTCTCTCTCTCTCTCTCTCTCTCTCTCTCTTGCTCCACCCTTCCTCCCTCCCTCCCTCCTCCCTTCATCTCTCTCTAAAATCAGTAAGCATGTTCTCCAGTGAAGATTTGAAAACCTAAGGTTACCTTTGGTTCCAGAGCCTAAATAGCTGAATGCACAGGTTAGGGTTAAAAGGAATCTGTCAACAAAAGTTAAAAGGCTAAGAGAACAAAATGTTATGCAGATTGTGTCGGCCAAATGCTGACCACAGTTATTACGTTCATACCACTTCTCTCCATAGCTCATAATCACTAAAAAATCGCTTATTGGATAGGTGAACAAACATAAATTATTTTTAAGTATAGCCTAGCTCCAGCTTACAAACTGTTATTCCTCTACCATTTTGCACTGTCTTCTTAGCATTTATAGAAATGTGTGTAACTGATATTACATAACAGAGTTTTGGTCTTTGCCTTCAAGAACACTCCTTCTACACTAAGCTATTTTCCAAATTGTAACCTAAATATTTGCTAGCAGAAGACAACAAGAGTTCCATTTGTTGTAAACTTAGCCAGTATATGAACTTGCCTATTCACTGACTCCAACAAAGCCTGTGCACCTTCATTCATATGTTCTTCCTCCTGTTTGATACCACCTTTCAGAGGCTCTGTTCTATGCACGATGTGATGTAAAAGGCCTTAACCACCAACAGGCTCACTTTCATTTGAAGCCTGATGTTTAGAGAAGTTCATCTTTGGTATTTCTATCACTAGGCCATATGCCAATTGCCTGTCTCTCATATTTCAGACAAGTGCTGACTACCCTCACTTCTTTGGAAAGAAAAGTTCGTGAAGGGAAGAGGGGGTACTGTGCCTTCCTCTCACTTCCTTCCTTGTCTTCATCCTGTGTGTTACTTCCACAAACATGAATTCAGTCAGTCTTCCAAACAGCTCGTGCATGTCTGTCTGGGAACTGCTTGGTTCTGCCAGTTTTAAGCCATGGCTTCATCTGGCTTCAACCATTTGTGATCACATACAAACAGAGGCTTCCTGTGGACGTTGTTTTCACAATGCTTTGAATCAGTCTATTCTATAAGTTATATTTACCTTGGTACTGGTCAATAACAGACAAATGTACATACCTGCCTATCAACCTAGAATAGGGTCAAGTGCTGTTGCTATTGCCAGATTGTGAGTTGGAAAGAATTAAAGTTTGGACTTTGCCATAATCTCTTACAGAGATGCAGCATTTCACATAGGAGGGCCAACTTCACAAGTAGACGGAATGGATATTCTTCCACCCACCATGACTGAAGGTATGTTGGAAACTCATTCTAAGTTGTGCCTTTTACACATCACCTCGAATATCCAACTAATAATTCATTTATTTGCTTATTCATTCATCTACTCTATAGCCATTTATGGGGGAATCATTCTTAGTAAAGTACTAACTAAGGAAACCAATGTGGAAAAGACAAACTCTGACTGAGGTAAGTCATAAACTCAGCTAGGTGATGAGGAGATGAAGAATCCTTAAGTTGCTAATTACACTGTGATGAGTACAGTGAAAGATATGTGCATGGGCCATTATGGCAGCATAAAGGAGGACTGACTAACTCAGGCTGAGCAGAGGAGTGGTTCCAGGAAGTTTCCTCTTGGAGGAAGGAAACTGTTAACTGATCTGAAGCAATGAGTTGGTTAAAAAGGCAGGAAGGATAGTGTAGTCATAAGTCACAGCACAAGCAAAGCCCCAGAAGCAGGAAACATGACATGAGTAAGAACTCTATCCAGGATCATGGTGAGATAGCAAATGGTAAGGAATGAGGCAGAGGATGCAGGCAAGTTAAGGATGCCTAGAAAGCTGTGCTGTAGAGTGTGGACTTGATCCTATATGCAAGGAAGAAAAATAAAGCAGTCTTCATTTTCCATGGACATTCTGGCAGGTATGGGAGGCAGGACATTCCAGCAGTGGAGGCAGGAAAACCAGTAAGAGGGTGTTCCAAACTCTAACATCTGCCTAACCCATGTGGATTAAACATCCGGGTAGGAGGATACAAGAAGGAAGGCAACTGGGCTTCTGATGTTCCTGAGTATAGAGGACCCCTCATCAGCAAGTCTTCACAGCAGACAAGTCTGGGGAACAGCAGCCAAAACTGGGAAGGAATTGTGTATGAATTGTGTGTGAACCAGTGTCTCCATCAAGGGGATGTTGATGCAATTAGATATGATGGGGCTGGGGCAGCCTAGGCCCCTATACACCCCAAACTAACAGCCCAAATCTCCTTCCCAAGGAGAAACCCCACAGTGAGGATAAAATGCTGAAAGGAAAACCCAAATTGAACAAGACTGGGACAATATGGACACCTTTGATTATGAGATCACATAAAAGTGGAGGAGGGGAACAGAGGAGGAAGATCCCAGAAAGAGCAAGCTCATGTTCTGTACTAGTTTGAAGAAGCCTATAAAGTGGGATTGGCCAGAAAAGCTAACTGGTCCATCTCTCCCTTCTAAAAGTATAGGAAAACTCATTCACAGTTCACCCTCTCTAGTCACTTTAACAAAAAGGAAAAAAAAGAGGTATTATAGTGTTCCCACAAAGAAGGCAATTCAGAAAGTCGTGCCCTTACAAGACTGATTAAAAACTGTAAGCTGATATTTCAACACAAACTAAAAAAAATTAGGCAATGATAGATGCTGTAAAAGAGCTGCATAAATGAGAATTAGAAACACCCCAAAATAAAGAGACTGGAGAAAAGGAAATTTGGAATTTTTCTTGAAAATATGTTAATGAAAACAATATATCAAAATACATGGAGTACAGCTAAAACATTTATGAAAGGAAAAAAATCTGCAAAACCATCTATCTATGAAGTTGTCATGTCCCCCAAAATCAGATATAAATCTGACAGCACCTGCAAATCGACCAATTTATAGGAAATTCAGAGGACAGGAGAGCATGTTAATGACACTACATGGGTTCTATCAGCAAATCCAGATAAATAAAAGGACTAATGACCACTTTCTCCAACAAAGGGGGTATGAGGGAGAAAGGGGAAAAGAAGGAATGAGAGAAAGAAGGGAAAACCAGTAGATTAAAAGAGGTTTCAGAGCTGTATCAGCCAATCAAAATGTATGAACCTTAATTGGATCTGAATGCAAGTATATAAACTATTTTTAGAAGTTCTGAGACAATCAGATAAATGTGAATGAGTAGATACTTGATGACATAAGGAATTATTGTTAATTTTTAGGTATGATGATGATATAGGGTTATATATTTTTAAGTCTGTATCTTTTTTTTAAGACTTAGGTCTGTATCCTGAAACTTTTAAAGATGAAATTACATTATTTTGGATTTTCCTCAAAATAATCCCGGGTGGAGGGTGGAGTTTGGGGCTCTGTATTAAACAAGATTGAGTACGTGCTGATAATTACTGAAGAGGAGTCTCTTACAATAGTATCCCTACTTTTTTAAATTCCATTTTTAAAATTCCAGTTAAAGGGTTTTTTTAATTGTCTTGAAAGATAACACATTATACCAAATTAGTCACTTATACTGAAACGCAAATTCATTCATTGGGTTACTTAATCAGCCACAAAGCCAGGCTCTTAGACTGAGAAAATGAACAAGTGTTGAATGGGGCAATAAGGCCAAGAAATTTCCCAAGTACTGAGAGAATTGCCCCAAATCAGACCTAGATAAGCTGCCACTGTGGTGTTTCTGGGCTGCTCATGTGTGGAATAATGAGAAAGCTCCAAATAGGAGGAGGAAGAAAATATAGGCATGCCATTTTTATTATTTCACCTGTAGATGACAACACTCCTCTGCTGCTAGATTTATGGCAGTTCAAATAGCCTTCCTGAAGCCAGAAGATTCTTATCTCTTGTGTTTTTAGACATCTTTATGGAAGTCACTGGGATGAACCAGAAAAACCTCACACTTGTTCAGTAATACCATCAAGATTTATTTAAATGCCCTACAATAAACATAACTCAAGGAAGACTTGGAGACCTCTCTGCTACAAATGCCTAGAGATCAGAAATGTTTACCCTGTGTTCATTATGTTTTTTCTTTCAAGATTTGAAGAAGTCAAGAAAATGCTGGTAAGGTGTGGATTCTCCACAGTACATTGAAAGGTCTTCTCAGTTCTCATGTTTGAGTATCTACTTAGCAAACCATACACTTCAAGTTCTCCATTTAGAAATAGGAAGCAAATCTCTATCACATCAGAGCCACTTGATGAAGATGAATAAATTATGTCAAACACAGTCTTTGTATCAATATGTAGGCATTGAAGTAAATAAACAGACTTTACTCTACTTCAAGCAATAGCCAACAGCTTGAAGACACTGGATTCTAGCTTCTCCTGACCTTGACTGAAATAGCCCAGAGCTTCTGAACTTTATCCAGGTTCCTTTCCTTAATTTTACTCATGAGTATCCTGTCAAAGTAAGTTACATGAGATATTTATAAGCTCCAAATATGTGCTGAGAAAAGTTTCTCTTTATCTTGAACTCCTTTATCACCTTTGTCCTTAGAGCATAATTTAAACAACATACTATTGGCTCACGTGTCTAATAAACTTGGCAATCCTTTAAAATGTCATAGTCCTGCAGGCTTCCTGACAAGACAAAACAGACAAACTGATGGCCACACTGATTATCCATGGCAAATCTTCCTGCCAACCAGGACTAGTTTGGGATCTTTTGCTTCCAGTTTTATTTAATCCCAGAATCGTTATGGTATCATGACATTATACCTGTAAACAGAACAGGGAAACAGGGTTGAGATTTGCAAACTGAGCTGGCTCAAAAGTACTGGTGACTTTTTGGTTCTGCCACTAAGTCAGCTCACACCAGCTTCTAAGTGTACCAACTTCCTCTGAATGGAACTAGCATCGCATTCTCATTCTCTTCCACTTGCATTATCACTCTTACTCCCTTTCTACTCCCAGTACTTCATGAGCCATCCAGATCCTACTCCCTACCAGTCCCAGGCAACCACTAATCTATTTTCCATCTCTGTAGATTTGGCTATTTTGGATATTTCATATCAATGGAATCATATAATATGTGGCCATTTGTGCCTGGCTTCTTTCACTTAGGATGTTTCCAAGGTTCATTTAAGCTGTGACATGTATGAGCTTTACATTCTTTTTATTGCTGAATGATATTCCATTGTATGGATATACCACATTTTTTCTTTATCCATTCATCAACTGATGAACATTTGGGTTGTTTTCACTTTTTGACCATTAGGAATAATTCTGCTATGACATTGCATGTACAAGTATTTGTAAGCATGTATGTTTTTATTTCTCTTGGGTATATGCCTAGGAGTGAAATTGCTGACTCCTATGGTAACTCTATGTTTAACCTTTTAGGAACTGCCAAACTGTTTTCCAAAGAAGCTGCACCATTTTAAATTCCCACCAGCCGCATGTGAGGGTTCCAAAGTATCTTCATCCTCTCCAGCAGTTATTATCTATATTTTTCATTATGGCCATCCTAGCACGAGTGCTGTGGTATCTCATTGTGGTTTTGATTTGCATTTCACTGATGACTAATGAAGTTGAGCATCTTGTCATGTGTTTGCTGGCCATTTATATACCTTCTTTGGATAAACATCTATTGAAACTCCTTGCCCTCTGTTAAACTGGGGAATTGGATCCTGTGTTTTTATTATTGAATTTTAATATTTCTTTATGTATTCTGCATATAAGTCCCTTAGCAGATATTTAATTATAATCTAAGATAATATTTATTGGAATCTACCCTGTGTCAAGCATATACTAATTGCTTCCCAGTTATTATCTCACTAAATGCTTGCTACAAATTGATGGGATTAGGTACTTTAATTATCATTCATATTTATAGATAAGAAAACTGAAAAACAGACACCCAAGCTTACACCATTAGTAAGTGGTAAACCCAGAATTTGATTCCATGCAGTCAGGTGCCAGAACTCACCTCTCACTCCGTACCATGGAGATTTACATAGGCAGTCTACCCTTCTGCATCAAGAAGGATCTGGCCAATAAAGTTTATTATGTACTTACTTCACTGGATGTTATAAGAAGGGATATGATTTCATTAGAGAAATATGTTATACAAAATTCCTCAACGTATGTTCCATATCACTTTAGCCCTGGGAATTAGTTCTTCAACAGTGTTTGTGAACAAATAGCCTAGGAAATGTTGCATGTCCTATCCGTCTCTGGAAGATTTATAATGCATCTAAGTATATTAAAGTCTAGGAGAATTCCTGCAGTAAAAAAAAATAATTAAACTTTTGAGTGATCATCCATTTGCCAAACCTATATATCCACAAAACCCCAAACTATCACAATATATTTTAGGAAAAAAACCACAAAAATAATAAATGTAGGGTCCATAGGAGGAGGCTAGACAATCAATCTGTGTTTCTAAACTATATAATCGCCCATGCCCTTTGATGCCCTAAAGCTTCAGGGACTGAACAAATGTATGCAAGCTCAAATCAAGACCTTGACCTGCTTTCCACTTTTTCAGCTCTGTTTTAAATGCATAAGATCAACATCTTAAAAGGTGAAAAACAGTCTGTCATCGCTCAGGTAGCTATTGTCCACATCTCTCTCTAAATTTTACATCTCTGGCTCATTGATACAGAACAAACCTCTTCAAGTTGTTAGTTATTTTTATTGTGAGTATCCAGTTTTCCATTTCCTTCCCTGTCATTGCTTTTCTGTGGACAGGAACCATTTGTGTCATTCAAAATGTGTTCATTTATACATGTCAGATATTGTTTCAGAGTGCCAGACATGTTCCCTAACTCGCAAATGGATTACATCTAGAAGCTGAGGACCAAGAAATGTACATATAAGCTGTGTGAACTGGACATTAAACAAAGCCAAATATCTACATTCTTAATTTTAACAGAAGTGAGAGGGATATGAAGACGTGCAACTTCCAAGAAGAACACTCTTGTTACAGAGTTACCCATTTGAGATGACTGGCACTTCTTGATTTAGTTGTTTTAGAAATGCCACTTAGGAATAATACTCAATTTGATGCATTAATAATAGTGATTAACAATGCAGGTTTTCAGATTTATACTGCTTAGGCTCTGATATTATCAGTTAGCTCTTGCTATATAACAAACTGCACCAAATTCAGTACCTTAAAACAACAATCACTTATTCTTACTCATCCATCTGTGGGTCAGCTTGGGCGGCTCTGCTGATCTAAGCTGGGCTCAGCTGGGCTTGGTTTCATGCTCTTGTTTGGTCTAGGTCTACTCAACATGTCTCTTTTCCTGTTTGGATAAGGGGGTTTAACTGGAACATGTTCTTCTCATGGTAATGGTGGAAATGCAGGAGGACAAGCCCAATCACATGAGCACATTTCAAGTCTATGCTTGCATCATTTCAGCTAATATCCCATTGGCCAATTCAAGTCTATGGTCAAGCTGAAAGGCAACGAGTGATGAAATATACTCCACCCACCATGAGACTAAAGCAAGTCACATAGCCAAGCCCCCAGCAATGGGATGGGCAAGTATACTCCTCCCCTGGTGAGAACATGAGTATTTTTGAACACTAATCCAATTTTCCACAGGCTCCAATCTTGTTTTTGCCACTTATCAGCTATGTAGCCTTGGACAAGTGTCTGTCTTAATCATTCTGTTCCTCAGTTTTATCTTCTGTAAAATGGGGATGAAATAGTCCTTACATTACAGGGTGTTTGTTAGGAGTGAATGAGGAAATGCATGTAAAGCATTATTTGATTATCTAATACCATCATCAACAGTTGCAAGAATAATATAAATATTATAGAGATTTTCTTTCTGTGAAACAAAATCTCCCTAATCATCACATACAAATAAAATGCCAAAGCATTTTTACAATGGCTAAAGGAAATACAGTTTCAATTTGGAAAATGTCTACCTTAATACAAAGGAAAATCAGAGTGAGAAACCAAGGCCATGTTGGATGCTCTAACCCAGTACTAACCTTATAACAACCTTTTAGAAAAACCAAAAGAAAAAATATATATGCTCTAGTTATCTGTATATAATATACAACATTTTATTAACATTTTTACCTAACGTTTGGAAAGCTGAATTACCCAGAGGGTTGCATCAGTCTTCCATATCATTTTGTATAAATTTGCAAAAAAGGGAAGGAAAGGTACAGTACATTTTCATTATAACCAGTATTATAAGGGAAAACTTTTAAGAGTATTAAATAAGCACTTATATAGGAATTTTGCTAAAAGCAGGAGCACTAACAATAAAGCATCCTACATAGAAAGAAATCTATTGTGGTATGTTTTTTCATAACTCAGTTGTAAAAGTAATTCAACCCAAATACATTCACTTTTTCTAAGAAACCGACTTAAAACTGAATCAACTTCTGGAGTATACATTCTACCCATTTGCCTCCTACTCAAACAACTTGAATTCTGAATCCTCCTTCTTCCTCAGGACTTCTGGAGATCTTACTATCATTCCCACTGATTCAATATTTACCTACAGCTCTGAATTGTGACAAACCATTTTTCAGGTAATTTTAACATAGTTCATTCCCTAACACAAATGGAATCAAGTCAAGAGCTAATGTCTCTTCAAATTGACCTAATCGCTTAGCCCAGTAACTTGGGCATAGCGGGTATCCCATAAATATTTGACTAATTGAACCAATGTCTACAAAATGACCCATTCCTTTCTGACCACAGCAAGTGTACAAGCAATATCCAGAGAACTTTTATTAATGACTAGCAAAATCATCATGTTTGTTTGAATAGGTAAAAGCTGCCTGCATCTTCTCTACCTAGTTAGATCTGTACTTCTAGTTCTGCTTTTCATATTTAGCTATAGGGTCAAGTACAGATTAAACCTTTTAGACTAGTCTAATTCAACTACGAATATATAAATGTATCAATAAAGAATCCCCACAGAAGGACTATTATGAATCTAATTTCACTCAGAAGTTCGAACTGAAAGCATGAATAGCATCCTTGATTCTGAACATACTGCTGCCCTACCCACCCACCCACACACACATCCTTAATCACCAAGGTCTGTTAATTCTGTCTCTTCAATATTTCTTGAATTCTGAACATCTTTCCCTCTCTATTGCCACTATTCATTACTGCTGCTCTTTTAGATTATTGCAACTGTCACCTATCTCTTCTTGATGAGGGCTTGCCATGTTCCAGTCCATTTTTTCATAATACAAATTTAATTGTGATAGGTCAGGGAAAAAATGACCACAATATTCATAGCTTCTCCCATCAAGCAGTAGAATCTATTTCTCCACTCCTTGAATCTGACCTTGACCATGTGACTTGCTTTGGCCAATGGGATGTTAATAAAGAGGATACAATCAGAGGCTTCAAAAGTACTCACATATTAGTACTTGCCCTCTGTTGCTGCTGGGAACCCTTCTGCCATTGCAAGAACAAGCCTGAGATATCTATTGGAGGATGAGATACCACATGGAGACAGATCCCAGCTAACCTACCTGAGATCCCTGATATATGAGCAGCCTTCCTAGACCATCCAATCTCAGCTGAGCTGGCCTAAACCTAAAGAGAGCCCAGCCTACCCACAGATTGATGATAAATAATAAAAGCCTATTAAGACTATTATCTTAACCACTAAGATTTGGGGCAGTTTATTTTAAAACCAAAGCTAAATAATCTTTTTCCCCCTGATTAAAATCCCAGAATAGATTCCCCTAAGATAAAACCCAAACACCTTAACTTAGTAAAATTTGTCCCTTCACAAGTTGGCTAAAATCTAGAGTCTCATCTCCCACCATTCCCTCTGCTATCCTCTCAACATTAACATTTTTTAAACCTTTAAACCCCTACCTAATAATAAATTTATGAATCAGTTTTATTTATGTCTCTGACTAACTCCCTTTATTCTCTGAGTCCTTCCGGCATCCTGGTAAATAGCCATTTCTTGTTGATTTTAATTTATTAAACATACACTACTCAATTTTCAGCTCCCTGTAGGAAGCTCTTTCAGTGTATAATAAAAAGTTGCTGCTGTTTATTCATATTTTAATGATACTGTGAATACAATGGTTCATATTCTGACTCCTATTCTTAGAGAAATGGTCTCTGTTGGATTCTCACTGCCATTCATTTTTCTACTTATTGTTGGACTTTGCTATTATGATAATAACTTCACATACATCAAAATAATATCATTGTGGGCCAGTGGCTTTGTTCAAAAATGAGCCACCTTGTCAATTTGTTTCCTCATATATTCAATAACAGAGCTTACAACATGATTAATGTTTTAATTAAGTCCCACATGTATTTGTATCTCCATATAGAAAGTCAGTAGTCCTCAAAATACTGAACTCATTACTCTTCTCCAAGCTCTTCTAAGCTAACCCACCATAACTTGGTCAAAAGTAGTCATATTTCTTCAGGCCAACACATATATGCTGTGTATATATGGGAAACTCCCATTGATTTAGTTAGTAGTTACCTGGTTAGCCTGATAACTGTATACAATCAAACTAGACCATTCTGGCTCTAACATCAATAGCCAGAGACAGTAATCTAGATTCCCCCTTGGAGAGCTAGTCCATATTTATCCAAACCACTCTCTCATTTGCAAACTCTAATTTCCATGAAACTCGGCAGAAAGGGATAAAGAATCTCCTTTGAAGTGCAGGTACGTGAACAAGCGTTCATTCACATGGTTGAAATGGCATCCTATTTCTCTATCCCACTGCCCGCACACAGCAAGCCAGTTTTCATGAGATTATTACATTTCCACAGTGATGCTGCTGGCAGAATGTAACTGCAAAGGGTCAAAACTAATGTGATCCAAGAAAGGGGTCACTTTGACAAGCTTTTTTTTTTTACTGTTTCCTTGTCATCCACCCACTGGGATCACTACCGCAACCCCAAGGGACCCTCCTACACTGACCAGCTAAGTCAGCTCACAAACCCACTGTGCTGAAAAGGAGACTGTTTTTTAAAAATAGCCCCTTTTAGTGTTATAGCTAAGTTACAATTATGTTGTGCAATACATTTATATGAACAGCCTAGCTATACTCCTTTATTAGACCAAAATTCATTCACAGAGTCAAGAAATGTTTACTCAAGGCCTGCTAAGTGGCAAGCATTTCTTTTTTTCTCAAAGAATTGAATGAAACTCACACCATAATTTACATTTACCCCAATTAATATGTCTCCTGTTCCACATAATTCAATAAAAGTGTTCCTATATCCATCATCCTCTTTAAAAACCCATACCTAATCACCAAGTCTTGTCAATATAATCTAAGTACTCCCGAACTCTGCCCTTTGTTCTCCATCTCTACTCCCACCCCTCAAATCCAGGCCAGGACTTGCCACCATCCACTAGTGTGTCTTCACACCTCCATCTGTTCCCCTTAAGCTCATAATGGCCATCTAAAAAGCAAACATGGACATATCACTCCCAGCTTAAAAATCCCTCAAAGACCCTCCATTCTGTAAATCTCCACATCCTAAACAAGGCCTAAATGCCCTTTTGTCACCACCCCCAAGGCTTTTCCTCCCTCTTTGGGGCTGTATAGTGAACTAGTGAACTTGCAGGAGTTTGGGAGGTGGGCAGCATGGCATAAGAAGTGCCATGGGCCTTGCCAGATTCCCTCTCCCACCAGATCTCTCTTACACCTCTCCCTCCCATCTCCTTTAGATATCAGGAGCAGCCAGCAAAGAATTATGCTATTGTTGGCTTCCATCAGCTAGAGAAGCAGGTTTGGGCAAATGATAAAAGAATTGGCTAAATCATTGGCTTTTCTCAGTCTTTGCTTCACTTAAGCTAAAAACCAACGATCAAAAGTTGACTCATGAGCTACCATACATGCTCAGAGTAGCTCCTGTTGTTCACACAGTTCTAGAAATCTAATAAGCAGCTCCAAAATTTGAGGCCAGGGGCTAGCACTGAGAAGCTTCTACCCTAATCATAAAACTCCTTGAAAATTTAGCAAATTGATACATTTTCCTTAAACATCATTTTCTTTGCGGTGAATATTAAAATTATTGGCCAAGCAACTGCATTGGGGAAAATTACATAATTAATTTTGTAAGGGAAAAAGTTGTTTTATTAAAATATTTTATTTGTTTATTTTTAGCGACAGGGGAAGAGAAGGAGAAAGAGGGAGAGAAACATCAATGTGTGGTTGCCTCTGGTGCTCCCCCTACTGGGGACTTGGCCCACAACCCAGGCATGTGCTCTGACTGGGAATCGAACCAGCGACCTTTGAAAAAAAGTTATGTTTTTACCCTTACATATACCACTTAGTCATAATGGAGACTAGATGAGAGAAAAGTATAAATCAAATCAAATGGCCCTGGCTAGTGTGGCTCAGTGGAGTGCCAGCCTGTGAACCAAAGGGACTTCAGTTCAATTCCCAGTGAGGGCACATGCCTGGATTGCGGGCCAGGTTCCCAGTAGATGGCATGCAAGAGGCAACGACACACTAATGTTTCTCTCTCTCTCTTTCTCCCTCCCTTCCCCTCTGTCTAAAAATACACAAATAAAATCTTAAAAAAAAAACAAATGTCCTTCATATAGATTAACAACAGCTATAAGAGGGTGTTTAATTGGGATTTTGGCTGAAACACTAGGCTATCAAATACCAAAGTGACTTGTAAGACAAACTACCATGAGGAAATTTCATAGCAGAAGAATGAATGCCAGTTAGATATTTCATCTACATCAAGGATATAAATGGAAAGTGCTGGAAATTAAGAGAATTTATAAGGAGGATAATTTTTGACTTTTTGGAGAGGACTGAACTCTGAGTCTCACCCTTGTGCCCTGTAAGGGGATGGGGCACTGCCTCTCATCTCCAAGCCAGGTGTGATGGGCTCCACAGGCATCACTTGGAGAGCTTAATATGTCAGCCGATGAAGTGGTGGTTGACTTTGGAGAGCCCATGTAACAGAAGACAACAGATTAAAGGGCTACTCTCCCCTCCAATGACAGGTCAAACATGTACAAATCCCAGGGAGCAGCTGAGAACTCTGCCCAAGAAAGCAGCCTGTCAGGGTGCAGAGCCTACAGCACTAAGAGGCTGTGGAGTGTGTGACCAGGGCAGAGACTAAAAGGGGATGGGGCAGCTGGCTGAAGGAGGAACACTTGGAATCAAGGGAGGCCCAGCAAGGCGTCTCTATAGAACCCACAAAAATGCTCCGAGAGAATCATCTTCAAACATTTGACCAGAGATCACAAAGGCACTCGGAAACAGGGCCAACAAATAAGAACTCTCCTGTTCCTCTTTCCCTTCGCTCTTCTCATGCTCTGATTACAAAGGGGTCAGAATCCCTAGGCAGCAAGCTAGGGAAGAGAGGCTGGGGACAAAGAGACATTTCACTTTCAATCAGGCTTGGACAATCTGGGACAGGACAAATGGAACTGAATTGAGATCAGGGGCTGCAAATCGAAGGCACCTTAGAACTTGCCTTTTTTCTATGAGTGGCGAGGAAATCTTGGGACTTGACTGAATTTTTAAATAATTGCTGGAGAAGAACATTTTCAAAACAAACAAACAAACACTATTGAGAGACCAAAAATACAAAAATGCCAGTGCTTTGTGAGTTCATCCCAAGATTCTTGTCTATTTGTTGTACCAGTTACATAGCTAACATTTTTAAAAGTTACATGGGCCAAGAATTTGTCTAAGCTTTTTATGCATAATTTAACTAAATCCTTATAACTCCATGAGTAGGTCCTATAATTACCCCCCATTTTATCATTAAAGAAAACTAAGACCCACAGACATGAAATAACTTATCCAAGATCACACACATATTAAAGTCAAATCCAGTCTATTTGACTCCAAAACCCATGCTGTGACCCATTACTCTGGTGAGTTATTGGCAAACACTTTGGTATAGAGAAGACAACTCTCAAATTATCAGAACTGGATTATCAAACAATTGTTAACATGAATATAGTGCACACGTAGGGAAAAAATGTCAAAATACAGTCTTTAAAATCAAAATGGCAAGCACAATCCTTGATCTTTTTATTATTCGAGGCTTACAGCAGCTAAAAGATTTCAACATTATATTGCACACAAATTGCAGATTAACTATGTCGGTGGAGTGTCCCCATGTAATCGCCATAATAGTCTATTGTAGAATGACAGCACAGGTCCTGATCCATAGCTCTTAGTAAATACGGGTAGCTGGAATCTGTTGTTGTAAGGGCTTAACATCCCCCACACATGGTCTTGGCCCGAAAGTGAGTTTTCCAAGGCCTGACATCAATAGTAACTTCTTTGCTGTAGATTTGATTTTTACGAATTGGGATAAACGGAATGGGCATACAGTGACCACAGTTACTAGGAAATGCTTTCATCAACTAACATCCACTGGAGGTGGGAGATTGTTATCCAAACAACTCAGCTGCACGTCTCTGCTAACCGTGATTTAATCTTAGTTTATAGAAGCACCTGTGTTATTTGTCATGGCTCTCTGTCTTGCCAAGGACACCAAATGATGCCAACCTCAGTGCAGGGGGTGGGGGGAGAGAGTTCAGCGATGCGTATCAATCTCTAGAAGGATTAGGATGATGTAGGCTCATTTGTACAAACATCCTAAACTACATTTAGAATCTGCTTTCCCAGAAATAAAATTCTACAGCATCATCTACCACCTCCACTCCTCATGGCAAGCTTAACTTACCTCAGGGGACTAGGCTGTATTTTCTTTTCTCCTCTGCCTTCCCTGGAATGGATACTTCTTTCTTCCTTTTTTGGAAATAAAAATTGGATTGTGCTTTATGACTGAGAAGCTCTTAACAAAATTGTTAGTTGCACAACTTCTTTTGGTTTCCTTTCATTGACACGTCAAAATGTAAATCATCTTTCTTCCTAGGCTCAAGGCAATGGGGCACAAGGTCATCTACACTTCCCTTCACTTGTCCCCTCGGCCTGCCCTCCTCCTTTTGCATTGTGATTCTATCCATTCTCTCTCCATTGCCTTAACCAGAGATGGGGGCAATCGCCAAACTCTGTTATATTTCACATAACCAAGAATTAAAAGCATATCTGAATTAAAAGCGCATTTCCTGGGACTAATGAAAGATTGTTCCACCTACCACAATGAAACAAAGGTTATGTTGAAACATATACTGCAACAAAAAATATTTGTGGACTTAGCTAAGGAATTAGAATCTGCAAATGTGTAATTGTGTCCCCAAGAATTCTGAATCCTTCGCCCTTCTCTGAGAACCACTATGCAGATCTTTGAGTGACAGACAGTGCGGTACAAGACACGCTTTCTATTCTGCTCGCCTCTTTCTTTGCAACAGACAACATCGGGATGACAGAATGCAACTGAAACATAATTTAGATGGGAAAATACAAGACTTTTTCCCAGGAAGTGGGGCGGGAAGGGGGGAAGGGCAGGGACATGGCTTGATTCAGACAGCAGAGGGCGCAGCTTACACATCTAAGTATAAAGGAGCTTTTCCCTGGAAGCTGTAAGGGTTCCTGCTATTTTTTGGTCATAAATTTCACATTTTCGAAAAGCATATCCAAGCTCCCGTGGCCAAAATTCTGCTGTAGTCATTCATTTCTCTCCTCTTGTTCAAATAATATCATTTTCTACTGCCCCCAGGTCCAGTCACTCAAACCGCCACTTTTCTGCCCCTGGCTCTGGCATGGGAAAGAGAAGGAAGATAAACTCCCTCAAAAGAAAAAAAAAAAAAAACCTCGAACAAACAAAAAAACATACCAACAACAACAAAAACAGGTTCGCAGAAAGGGTGACCTGTATTCCCAAGCAGCCTTCATTTGTTTGAGAGACTTGCACCTAGGATTTCTTGATCAAAGCTAATGTGCTGTAAATTTCTTCATTTAACAGACTTAGTCTGTTCAACTCTTGACACTGGGAATTGGGATTTCCCAGAACTATTAGCACTGCACAGTAGGCGCTCCTTGCCGGCCAAGAACGGGGGATTAACAGGTATTTGTCTCAGCTAATTTCACTCTCTATACTGGGTCTATAGAGACTGGGGCTTCTTGGCGGAGTGTGTGCCACCCTGCTAATTGGCTACGAATGTAACTACTCCAGCATGCCAATGGAGCGCAGGGTAGTCCACAGTCTTGAGGCAAATGAATCCTTACACTGGGCATTCAGGAAAGTTGCTGGGCAGCACTGTAATTATAAACGGTTCATTTGCCAACTTTTACTCTCGCTGACTGTCAAACTCTCACCCCTGTAGACCGTGTCGTGATCATTCAAAAAATTACACTGAATAACAAGTGCATCTGTGAAATCCTGTAGCAACAAAGAATTTCCATACATTGTATTCAGGATGCACTTGCAGAATCAAAGGTCCTGGAGGTAGCTCCCATAAAATACAAAATTCCCTGAGTCAAATAAAATAATGATATGCATTGGGATTTCACAGGTATATAAATCACTTCTGCGAAGAAGACTGGAAATAGAGAGTTAGTCCCTTTTCACATGCCCTCTTCTCCCCCTCCCTGCTGACAATCAGACTGTCTTAATGATTGATCCTACTTCTAAAGCTTCTGATGTAGGGATTGAAGAGTCAAATATTAAATATTATATGTATCTATTGCAACATAACAAATTATCCAAACTTTACCTGCTGAAAACAACAAATATTTATTATCTCATAGTCTGTGTAGATAAAAAATCCAGGAGCAACATAGATGGGCAGTATTCATTCAGCCTCTCATGAGGCTGCAAGTGTGAGCCACGTCAAAAATCAATTACATGCTTGTTGGCAGGCCCTAGGAGATCCCATTCCAAGCTCACTAATGTGAGCCTCTCCTCAAGCCTGCTTCATAACATGGCAACTGGCCTCTCTCACATTGTGAACTGAATGTTTGTCCCCTCAAAATTTGTGAACAGAAGTCCTAACCTCCCATGTGGCTGTATTCGCAAATGGAGCCTCAAAGGAAGTAATTAAGGATAAACGAGGTCATGAGGGTGGGGCCCTGATCCAATAGGATTAGTGTCATTTTAAGAAGGGACACCAGATACTCTTTTTCTCTCTTGCCACACTCATATAAAGAATATGTGTAAGCACACAGCAAGATGCCAGTCTCCTAGAAGCCAGGAAGTGGGTCCTCACTTAAAATTGACCAGCAACTTGATCTGGGACTTCTAGCCTTTAGAATTGTAAGAAAATAAATTTCTGTTGTTTAATCCTCCCAGTGTGTAGTATTTTGTTATGGCAGTCCAAGCAAACTAATATATCCCAGAACCAGCAGTCTAAGAAAGAGAATGCTGAGGTGGAAGCCACGATCTTTTTATAACCTAATATCAGAAGTGGCATCTCATTGCTTCTACCATATCCTATTCATTATAAACAGATCAATAAGCCTGGCCTACACTCAAAGAGAGGGAATGACACACGGATGTGGATACCAGGAGGCAGAGATCATTGGGGGTCATTGTGGAGGCTGCCTGCCACACTATATAAGAGCCAATTTATTGAATAAAAATATATCTACAATTATACTATTAATGCTGTATCTATTACAATACAAGCAGTGCAAGTTACATTATTAGCATTTGTAAAAAGACAAAACTGGATTTCAAATTATTGGTGCATTTTGAAAGTTAGCTCATAATTTGGGAGTCCTCTACTTTGTAATCCCATTCACACATGGGCTCTTTCCCACTCCTGAGTAAATGTGTGCATCTCAATACCACTTCCGGTGCCACAAATGTTGCCAGTGGAATGTGGGATTTGCCATTTCAAGTGTGTTGTCTGGTCTGTCTGCCACATCTGCCAACCAATAGTCAATCTCTTATTATAAATCCCATCTTTCTGTCGGATGGCTACATCATTGATTGATTGATTGAGCCCCTCACAACACTCTCATAACAATAACAGTAATACATTTCCAAGTGTGTTTGCTTTACCCCAATGTACTGTAGTGGTTTCATTATTACGTAACTGCTACATAGATCTTGGGATATAGTATTGGTCATCTCATCTTCATTCTTACATCTGTAATAATACTTGAAATAAAAACTTTTTTAAAGATGCACATTCAGGGAATAAAGTAAAAAATGGGAGTATGACATTTTGCTCTTACAGGTTTACTCTATGTTTGGAACATCTTTTTGTTACAGATGAGCTTCTTGATTATAGTCCCTGAATTTCCTTCACTGCAGGCATTAGAATGATACTAAGTGTCTTAAGGCATATTTAATAATTCTATTGCATCAAACCAATGTAAGTGTCCTGTGTGCATTATCGAATGCATTTCACAGCATCCATCCAATTTTTAATATTTAACTCCGCATTTAAACATAATGCCAACATGATGGAATACTGAAATACTAAACTATTACTTAAAATGAGGATTGCTATTTGGAGTAATGAGATGGTATATGTACAAGCACCTGATACAGTAGCAAAGTGCTCAAATATTCCAAATAAATGCTACTTGATATTAAATTCTGTCTGTAAAATCAAATGCAAACAAAATGGAACTAAAGAAAAACTCCCAAAAGAGGGTGAGGCTGACCCTACATGGCTCCAGAACTGGAAATAGCAAACAGGTTATACTGACATGCAATCCTTCAGCCTCCCAATCCCATTAGCATACAAATCATTAGCGCTATGCAAATCAGTAACACAATCAAGATTCCCACAGTAATTTCTATTCCTACCTCTGCAGAGAGATCTAGTCTAGATTTAGTTGTACAGATAGAGCTTCCGGAAAATTTGATTAATTAGGGGAAAACATGATACTCACAAAAGAAAACTTGCAGTTAATCCCAGTTCGGATAGTCAAGGTTACAAAGAGGAGAAATCATGTAGGCCACTTAATCTCATGTTGTGAGAATTCCATTTCACAGCCACCAAGGGACCTCTGATTTCAGCCAAGCAACTCCTAACGCTAGGTCATCAGGTGAGGCAGGTAAGGCAGGTAAATCCCTTGTTATCAAGGAATTTGAATGTTTTGGGTACTTTTTTTGGCATTCCTACAGAAAAGTAACCCCACAGAGCAATCATGTATAGTAGAGCGACATGATGGTGAGACAGTCTCACCATCCTCTCCTATAGGAACCAGTACCAATAGCTCCCAACTCAAAACCGTGGTGACTCAAATGGTAAAATAACATATAGGAGAGAAAATTCATGTTTGAATTTGCTACTGCCACACAAGATTGCTATGGGACAAATTTCACAATAATGCAGAAACTGAAACTAACATTCCATTTTGAAAAAAATACTTATTAAATGTAAATTTAAATAAAAATAAAATATGTTCAGCAAATAAGTGTGAGATTTTTAATCTTTTTAAATTTGTCTATTTTGAAAAAATAATTTACAGAAATTGCAAAACTAGTAGAGAGGTCTATCCCATGTCTGTTACACCCAGTTTCTCCCAATGGTTACATCTTACATAACTACAGCACCCTATTAAAACCAGGAAATAGACATTGGTGCAATGTGTGTGTGTAGTTCTATACCATTTTATCACGTGTGTGTATCTGTGTGACTACCACTGCAACCAAGATACAGAACTACTCCACCACCACAAATATCCCATCAAGCTACTTCTTTAGAGTCAGATCCACCCACCCCACCACCCCTAACCTTTAGCAGCCACTTATCTGTTCTCCAACACTTTAAGCGTGCCATTTTGCCAATGTTACATAAATGGAATCACTTATATAACCTTTTAAGACTGGCTTTTTCACTTAGCATAATGCCATTTACATCAATGAAAGTTGTTGCACGCATAAATAAAAATGTAGTGGTTGCTCTATATATTACAATATGCATTCATAACTTAGCACAGTCTACTGGTGTTGAAATTTTACCAGTACAAGTGAAGTGTAGAAGCCTTATCTCACTTTAAGTCCCTTTACCCTCCTCCATTGATAATATATAATTACCTTTCTTTAAGTATATTTTATTGATTATGCTATTACAGGTGTCCCATTTTTTTCTCCTCCTTATCCCCCTCCACCCTATATCCCCCATCCAACTAGCATTCCCCCACCTTAGTTCATGTCCATGGGTTGTACATATCAGTTCTATGACTTCTCCATTTTCCATACTTATTCTTAACCTTCCCCTCTCTATTTTCTACCTACCATTTATGCTACTTATTCCCGGTACCTTCATGCCCATTCTTCCCCCTCCCCCTTACATGTGATCTCCATTTCTCTGATTCTGTTCCTATTCTACTTGTTTACTTAGCTAGTTATTGTTTTTCTTTTTTAGGTTCAGTTGATAGTTGTGAGTCTGTTGTCATTTTATTCTTCACAGTTTTTGATCTTCTTCAATATCTTAGATAAGTCCCTTTAACATTTCTTATAATAAGGGCTTGATGATGATGAACTCCTTTAACTTGACCTTATCTAGGAAGCACTTTATCTGCCCTTCCATTCTAAATGATAGCTTTGCTGGATAGAGCAATCTTGGATGTAGGGCCTTGCCTTT
This sequence comes from Anoura caudifer, assembly GCA_004027475.1. Classification (NCBI taxonomy): domain Eukaryota; kingdom Metazoa; phylum Chordata; class Mammalia; order Chiroptera; family Phyllostomidae; genus Anoura; species Anoura caudifer. The sequence goes on along the minus strand of PVKU01000287.1, from coordinate 385,877 downwards.
CATGACTTCAAATACTTCTTCCCAGCCCCCTCTTGCCTGCAAGGTTCTTTTAAGAAATCAGCTGATAGTCTTATGGGAACCCCTTTGTAAGTAACTGTCTCCTTTTCTCTTGCTGCTTTTAAGATTCTCTCCTTCTTTTTAATCTTGGCTCACGTAATGATGATGTGCCTTGGTGTGTGCTTCTTTGGGTCCAACTTCTTAGGGACTCTCTGAACTTTCTGGACTTCCTGAAAGTCTATTTCCTTTGCCAGGGTGGGGAAGTTCTCCTTCGGTATTTTTTCAAATAAGTTTTCAATTTCTTGCTCTTCCTCTTGTCCTTCTGGCACCCCTATGATTCAGATGTTGGAATATTTAAAGCTGTCCCAGAGGTTCCTAAGCCTCTCCTCATTTTTTTGAATTCTTATTTCTTCATTCTGTTCTGGTTGAATATTTACTTCTTCCTTGTGGTCCAAATCATTGATTTGTGTCCCGGTTTTCTTCCCTTCACTGTTGGCTCCCTGTACATTTTTCTTTATTTCACTTTTCATTGCCTTCACTTTTTCCTCTATTTTGTGACCATACTCAACCATTTCTGTGAGCATCCTGATTACCAGTGTTTTGAACTCTGCATCTGATAGGTTGGCTATCTCCTCATCACTTAGTGCTTTTTCTGGAGTTTTGATCTGTTCTTTCATTTGGGCCATATTTTTTTGTCTTGGTGTATCTGTGACATTGTAAGGGGTGGAGCCTTAGGTATTCACCAGGGTGGGGCAACCCACATTGCTGCTGTTGCGGCACTGATCCCTCTGAGAGGGATCAATGCCGCTTGCTTGGCTCTCAGATGACTTTCATTCACTTCCTCTGCTACTCACAAGCAAATTGGCCCCTTCAAGTCCTAATTCCCAGGTGGGTGGATTTGTGTATGTTTTAGGATCCTGTGGATCTCTCTAATGAACTCTCCTATAAGGCTGGGAGTTTCTCCTGCTGCTGCAACTCCCACAGGTTTTTACAGCCAGAGGTTTTGAGGCTATCTTTTCCCTCACTGGAACCCTGAGTTTCATGGTCTGTCTTGCCCCCCAATGGTTCTCCCAGTTTATCCACACATGAATGTGGGACCACCCAGTCTGCCAGCTGCTGCCTCACACCCAGTCTGCCACCTTGCCATGCATCCTCTTTGTCCTAGCTGCCCATCTCTGCCCCTCCTACCAGTCTGAATGAATGTTTCTTCTTTAACTCCTTGGTTGTCAAACTTCCATACAGTTTGATTTTTCTGGCAGTTCTGGCTGTTTTTTGTTTTTAAGTTTGTTGTTGTCCTTCTTTTGGTTGTAAGAGGAAGCAAAGCATATTTACCTACACCTCCATCTTGGCCAGAAGTGTAATAATATAATTATCTTAAATATTTCTACCACATACATTGAGAACCACATCAAAAATGTTATACTTTTCACTCCAACTACCAAATATAATTTAGAAAACTCCAGAGGAGTATATGTATTGCATGCACCCATATTTTCACTCTTCTCTCTATTCTTTCATCCTTCCTAATGCTTCAAGATTCTTTTATTTCCTTTCTATTTCAATAACTTCCTTTAAACATTTTTAAGGTAGGTCTGCTAGGGAAAAATTCTTTTGTTTCTCTTAGTCTGAGAATGTCTGTATTTCCCTTTTATTACTGAAGGATACTTTTATTTAATAAAGAATTGGTGATTGATAATTCTTTACTTTCAGCATTTGAAAAATTGTGTGCCACTTCTTTCCAACCTCCATGATTTCTGAGGAGAAATCTCCTGTCATAGAAATTATCTGCCCCATATACAGGCATGCCTCATTTTATAGTCCTTCACTATGCGGCATTTCACAGATGTTACATTTCCTACAAATCAAAGGCAAGATTCTCCACCAGCAAAAAGATTACAACTCACTTTATTGCGATACACGCTTTAAAGTGGTGGTCTGGAACCAAACTCACAATATTTCTGAGGTCTGTCTGTAGATAGTATGCCATTTCTCTCTGGCTGCTTTCAAGATATTTTCTTCATCTTTACATTTCTGAAGTTTGAGTGTGATGTGTCGTGGTGTGGATTTCCTTGGGCTTATCTTGTTTGAGTTTCTCTCAGCTTCTGAAAACTGTAGGTTTATGTCTTACCAAATCTAGAAAAATTTAGCCATGGTTTCTTTGAATACTTTTTCAGTCTTACCCTTTTTCTTTTCCCCTTCTGGGATTCCAATCACACAAATGTTATAGCCCTTTATAGTCCCACAGGTCTCTGAGTATCTACTCAATTTTTCAGTCTATTTTCTCTTTAGTGTTCAGACTGAGTAATTTTTATGGTTCTACCTTCAAGATCATTGATTCTGTCCTCTCCATTCTGCTCAGGTGTTTTTTTTTTCAGGGGGGTATCTTATTATTCAATTATAAAATATCCATTTGATTCTTCTTTGTACCTATAGAATATATTTCATCTTAATGAATTAGCTGAAACCAAAAATAACAATTTCAACCACCTGGAACTATACAGGAGACTTGTTTGTTTTAATCAAAAGCAAAGAATGGTACAATAGCAAATATAATCATCATAGTGTTAACCAAAGACAGTAGCATCCAAAACTAAGAAAACAAGCTGATAGTCTGCTGGCAAGGAGACATGCAGATCTGTAGACCCTGGTCATGAAGAAGCCATGGAATGTGCTTGTTTGTATAAGCTGTAGTGTTTATACAGGACCAGAAGGCTGCTACACAATCATTCACTGGTCTGTCTAAGCACAAGATGCCTCTCCAGTTGCCTAAAAAGAAGCAGCTAGAGGCATGACTTCAGGCACCTAGGGAAGTCCAGGTTTTCACTGGCAGCACCACAATTTCAGGTAATATTATTACAATCAAACATGGGGTTGTAATTAATGTATCATCTGAGAAACAGGAACACAATAAAACCCTGTGCTTTACTTAATGCTGTGACTCCTTCTCATCATTTTTTACTAACCACTTAAAATGGATTGAGGAACTTTCCCACTACTTCTAGTCTCTGAAACTGTTTTTATAAGGTAGTGTTATGTATTCCTTTAAATTTTGGTAGACCTCACTTGTGAAAACATCCAGGCCTGGGTGTCTTTTGTTTGGTGGAAAGGGCAGGCTATTTGGGAAAATTTTATGGGCAATTTTTGACTAGTTAGTAAATCCCATTGATGAATATTGGTTTATATATGTTTGGTATTTCCTTTAGAGTCAGTTTTGATAATTTGTATTTTTAATAAAATTGTCCATTTCACCTAAGTTTTTGAAATTTAATGTCAATGGCTATACCTTTAATATATCAAGATCTGCTGAAAGCAGAGGAGAAAAAGTTCTAAAACACTAAAGAATATGCATGATAAACCTAAACAGGGAGACTGCCTGCTAAAATTAAAAATTTAATAGGACAAGTGTCTAAGATACAATTTTAAAAATCACCCAATCACACAAAGAACTAGTAAAAGCACAATTTGAATGAGGGAAGATCATCAACTAATACCAACACCAAGACAAATCAGATGTTGGAATTATCTGACAAGAATTTTAAAGCACCCATGATTAAAAATACTTCAATAAGCTGTTATATATTCTATTGAGACAAATGAAAAAGTAGAAAATCTCAGCAAAAGAAATAGAAGTTACAAAAAAGAACCAAATGGAAATTATATAACTGAAACAACAATAGCCAAAATTAAAAACCGTCAATGAGCTTAACCCCCCACAAAAAAAAAATAGAACACAGAAAAGAATCACAGAATTTGAGAACATACCATGGAATTCACTCAATTTTTCTGAGAAAAGCAGACTAAAAAATTAACAGATCCTGTAGGACTATAGGACTATAGGAAAAAGCCCCAATATGCCTATCATTGAAGTCAGAAACAGAGGAGAAAAATCCAAATGGAGAACCTGAAGCTGAAAGAGTATTCAAATAAATAATGGTTAAAAACTTCCCAAATTTTGGGAAAGACATAAACATACAGATTCAAAGCTGAGCAAAATGAAACAAAATAAACTCAAATAAGTCATAATTAAACTTCTAAAAACTAAAGGCAAAAATAATTTTGAAATCAACCAAAGGGAAACAATACGGAAAAATCAAGTCAAGTGGCAATAGATTTATCATCTGAATCCATGGAGACCAAAAGGAAGTGGCCTAACATTTTCAACTTTTGGAAGAAAAGAAATGTCAACCATGAATTCTCTATCTGGTAAAACTATCCTTAGTAATAAATGGGAAATAAAGACTTTCTCAGATGAAGCAAAGTTAAAAGAATTGTTCACTAATAAACTTATCCTTAAAGAATGGCTAAAGGAACTTGTCCAAACAGAAAATGATTATGTAGAAATGTATTGGTTAATTTCCAAGTGATCAGAGAGGAAGTAAAGAAAATGAAGTAAATTACACATACAATGGAACAACAATGCAAATAAAATATGTGGGAATACAGCTAAAGGAGTGCTGAGAGGGAAGTTTAGAGCACCAAATGCATACATTAGAAAAGAGAAAAAGTCTCAAAACAACAATCTAAGTTTGTACCTCTAAAAAACTAAATAATAATAATAAACCCAAAGTAAGCAGTGGATTAGATATCAATGAAATTGAAAAAATAAAAAAGAAAAGCAATGAAACAAGAAGCTGATTCTTTGACAAATTCAATAAAATTGATAAACCTTTGCCAAGACTGACACAAATTATAATGGAGAAGACAAATTACCAGTGTCAGGAACGAAATGGGATATCACTAGAAATCCTGAGAGAATATCGTGAATAACTTTAATCTCATAATTTGAAAACTTAGAAAAGATAGATCTGTTGCTTAAAAATCACAAACTACTATAGCTCAACCAAGATGAAATAGATCATCTCAATAGTCCTATAAGTATCAAAGAAATGAAATTTATAATTTAAAAGCTCCCTCCAAAATAAATCTCCATTCCCAAATGATTTTACTGGAGAATTCTTCCAAACTTTTAAAGAAAAAAATAACACCAAATTTATACAAGTTCATCTAGAAAATAAAGAAAGAAACACTTCCCAATTCATTTTATGAGGCCACTATTACTCAATACCAAAAATAGACAAAGACAATACAAAAATAAAGAAACCTACAGATCAATATCTCTTATAGAAGATAAAAAGCTAAGAAGATGGATAGAACATGGAAGATAAAAAGAGAGAGCAGAGAACTGTCCTATAGTACCCCTTGACACAAGTTAAGAGAGAAGAATAAGAAAGGAAAAAGAGGAAAATATGGAATGAGATACCCCAGGGAGGAAGAGACTGACAAGAGAAAGAGGAAATGGTGCATACTCATAGATGAGAGAAAGACATACAGAGAGAGAGAGAGAGAGAGAGAGAGAGTGCAAAAGATAGAGAATAAAACACACTGCAAACAGATTATTAAGCATGAAATATCCAAAAATAGATAAGAACCATAGGGACCTAAATGAACCAACTAAACTGAGACTTAAACAGAGAGATCCCTCAAATGCATAACGATGGTTGTAATTTTGTTTGTTTCACAAAAAGACTCTAAAGCCTTGTTGCATTTTTGCAAACATGAGAAGTTTAGGTCCCTGGTGTAAAGAAAAGTGTATAGAACTGTAAGAAGAAAATCTCTGCAGCAAGCCAGCAATGTGGACTTCAGAAACTCACCTTAAATCTTGGTTTTGAATTTTTTAACCTACAAAATAGAGACAAGCCAGATGTCCTGCAAGTTTCCTTCCAGTTTCAAGATTTCATCAAGATGTGGTAAACTTTCTTGTCATTCATGATTTCTAAATTAAGGGTTTATCCTAAGATTCAGCCTGTGAGTCAGGAACCCCTCATGCCAGAAAAAGGTCCATATTATTCCAGACTGATGGGAACAGAATTTAGTTTCTAAATTTCCTCCATAAATGGCTTTGATTAAATCCCTTAAATCTGTTTTAATCACATGAACTTAAAAAACATCTGAAATATTACTTATACTTCAATTTCTCAAACTGAATTTCTTCTGCAGCTAATGTGCTCCTAGTTTAATTTTCCCTTTTATTTCTACTTTTATTCTAATCTTGCTGAACACTTCAAGAAAGACTTGAACACCAAAGACGCTCAAAATAAAGTGTTGTAGACCAAAGCAGGGAATCTGCCTCCTACATACACATGCACATGGACATATACACAAGGTCTCCCAATCTAAATACATAAAATCTGGTGGACTCGAGACCCATTAGGAGGCATGCCAACCCTGGGAATGAAGGCCACAATCCCAAATCCTGAGCTTCGGAGAGCTTCTCTTCCAAGAAGTGCTACTAATTAGTGCTAAAAACACTCAGGGCTCAAATGCATGTCATAAATATACATACAACGAGCTGATAAATATCACCTCATAAAAGCAAGTGAAAACAACATGTCCCTCCCATATTGTGCTTACATATCTTAGGCTCAGGACATTTTTGTTGATTTCTCTTTTCAGCCAAAGGTGTCCTTGATGTTTATTTTTTTAACTTGGCTCATTTGGATTAAAGCACAGAAGAGAAGGCTTCTAGGAAAATATCCAGCTTAAGATATTCCCTGCTACTGGAGATGCACGTTCTTGCTCACAGAAATAATGTACCTTCACACAGCCAGCATCCCATCTTGCAGTATGCATATAGACAAACTATACAAATGACCTTCATGGTGCTCTGTAAGTCACCATCCCATTCTGTGGTTCCTCATTTCCATTTCAGAAAAAAAAAAAAACAAAGTAAAGGATGTGAAGTTTATCCATCGCCTCCCCTCCTCCAAACATTTTTATAGCCACATGTATCCTTATAACTCTATCCCTCCTGCCTCTTCTCCTCTGTCCATATTGGTATAGTCCTTCAATTATACCTCCCTCTCTTGAATTTTAAATCTCTGCTTCTCTACTGGCTCCTTCTGTTCAAGTTATAGCATGTTCTAATTTCCTCCCATACTATAAACCAGCGGTTCCTGACAGTAGTCCTACAACCCTTGCAAGAGGTCTGTAAGGCCCTTTTAGGGTCTTCCTCTTACTAACTACATGTGGAAGGCTAGCTTTTTTCTTATTTACTTCAACCAAGGCAACAGATTGCAACATGGTGGATGCAGAAGCAGATATGAGAATCTCATTGGCTCTTACTACATCGAACATTAGAGAGATGTGCAAAAGTGAAAAGGCATGCCACTCTTTCTATTAAATGTTTTGAAGCGTTATTTTTCTTAAAAATATAATACAATAAGAAATAATGCATTTATTATTATTTTTGAATGAATAGCTAATGTTTAAGGTTCTATGTTAATATATAATATGGTAAATATTAAGTCACATACACAGAAGCTCCTTGGGATCCTCAATAACTTTTTAGTAGAAAGGGGTCTTGAGAGTAAAAGGTTTACAACTGCTGCTATAAATAATTTTCTAAATTCTGCTACTCACTCAAGACACTGCTTTTTCTCTCCTTGCCTTTGCTACCAACAGGGATTCAAAGATCCCTTTTTCCCATTTCCTCAGCTCCAACTACCTTTTCAATCCACTGGAGTCCCACTTCTGCTTCCCATCACTCCACTCAAACTGTTCTGACCAAGGTCACTAGTGATTTCCTTTTGTAAGAATTTTATCATGTTCATTTATGATTATGAAAGTAATACGTGCTCATGGTAGGACATTTAGAAAAGGCATATAAGCACAAACAAACAAAAAAGCAATTTAAAAAATCACTCCTGATCAGAGTAGGAAGAAAGGCACCAGGAGCCAAGAAATTCAGGTGGCTTCTAGAAACTGGAAAGGAGCAGGACTCTAAGGAAGAAGTTAAATAACATGATGAAAACTATCTGGCTAGAAAGTCACATCTGAAGATGTAACAAGGGGCTTTTGAAGCCAAAATAGATGTTCATTCTTCTGTGCTCTACTGCCGCTGTATGGGTAAGAACTGTCTAGTTTTTCTACCCTGATCAGCTGCTATCTCTTCAGAGAGATTTGAAGGATAAGGATGACTCAATCCCCCATTGCAGGTTTAAAGATGGAGGAAGGAGGGCAACAGGAAGTAATGTAGGCAGCATCTAGAAGCTGCAATTGACCATGGCTGACAGCCAGCCAAGAAATGGGGCCTAAATTTGAAAAACAATCTGAATGAGGTTAAAAAAAGACTTTACCCTAAAAAAAAAAAAAACAGCCCTAATGCCACCACTCAGAAGTAGCCACTATTAGGAATCTATCCCTTTAGCATTTTCAGTGCACATTGTTATGAAGATGGTATTGGAAAACACGTATTGTTTGGGTGTGCAGTTTACACATTGTTTTGAAACCAGCTTTTTAACCGACTTGGTCACTGGTGACCTTCTTCTAAGTGCTAAATCCTACAGTTTCTTATTCACCTTTGATCTCCTTGGCCTCCCTGCATCATTTGGCATTGCCAACCATTGGTCCTTTGGATTCTCTTCCTCTGCTTTCCATGCAGCATTCTCTCTTGGTTCCCCTTTGACCTCTCTGTCTACTCCTTCTCTATCCTCTTCACTCCTTCTAAATGAGCTCATTATTTCTAAAGCTTTAACTGACCCCTATATGTAGATGAGTCCCAAATTTCTATTTCTAACCCCTATTTTCTACAGAACTTCAAACCCAAATTTCTAACATTTCACTGGTCAACTCCACCTGGACATTTCACAGATCTTCAAACCCAACATATCAAAACTAATTTTTTCACATGCCTCTCCCAATCTGCTTCCGATTCTGGAATTCTTTGCCTTACCTGATGGCCCCACTTTGCTTAAAATGGAAACCTGAAACTGAAGGTCCACTCCACACTTTCCTTCAAGCACACTAAACAATTCATTTTCAAGTACAGTAAGTAGTATCACCTGGTTATCTCTGGAGACTCTCACTCCTCACTCATGACATTGCTAGTGCTCTCGTCAGTGCTCATCTTCTAGCCATCCCCCTGTCTCCAGTCCACTCATCTTCAAACCCAAGCAGAACATGGGGTTAACTTTCAGAAATGGAAATGTGATGATACTACTCCATCCTTCTATGGCTCCCCAATACTTAGTGGGCCTCATTCACTGGCTGGTTTCAACTTACTTCTCCAAGCTCTTCTCCCTCAAATTCCACACATGTACCTATTCTGTGTTCCAACTACACAAAGCTACTCATTGCTCCCCCTAAGACTCCATTATGCCCTTTGATATACTTTGCATTTGTGCATACTACTCCCTCTGCCTTTTCCCCAGTCTGTGTCCAACAAACTCCTCATCTTTAAAGACCCAACTGAGATGCTACCCCTCTTCGGAAGACTTCAGCGAATCCTCCAAAGAGAGTTCATTGCTCATTCATCTTTCTTCATAGGGTCTGGAACCTCTGTCATAGTGCTAATTATGCCATATTGGAGTGGGCCACCACATGTCTATGGTCATGTCAAGGGCTGAGATCTTGTCTTCATCATCCTTGTATCTCTACCCTCACCTACTGGACAGTTGTTGGATAGATAACTAAGTATACTTGTATATTAAACAAAATTGACTTTGTAGCTTTCATACTTGGTATACCATCCTGTGAAGAAGCTACACATCAAGCATATACATTGCCAAGCATCAGCACTCACTCACTTATGTTCACAGAAGTAACATCTGTGGTGCAAGGAAAGTCAGTCTTCCAACAAACTAGCACAGTTAAACACACCATAAGTGACCCAAAGTAGTAAATGGATATATTTCCAGGCTACATGTTAAATGAGCTCTTGCTGAAGCCTTTTCTGAAATGTATTTTTCATCCTAGACTTTGGACCCAGACCTTTCCATCCACGAAATGCAACAAAAATTTAGTCATGTAGACAGAAAACCAGGTAGCACTATTCAATGGGGAAAACACTGGCTTTATTTGTTTTGTGGCCTTAGGCAAGCTATTAAATCTCTCTGAACTTCACTTTCCTCATCTATGAGATGAATAGAGATATAACTTTATAGCATTTTTTAAATTTGGGAGATAACAGTCCTCATAAATAATGCAATTCCTCAGTAATTTAAGAAAATCATTCATTCAAAAGTATCTATATTGGGTAGTATTGGCAATTGGTCTGCTTTAATAAAGGTCATTTATTTCAGACTACTCTATCAAAGAATAAATTCAATGTGGAATTGAATCTAAGGGGGAAAAAAAACATGTTCATGACCCAAACACTGTGTTAAGGCCAAGACTTGACCATCAGCTAGGCTTAATTAACCCTTTGCTAATTAATAAATGTCATCCTTTACACACATACACACGCAGAAATGCATAGTATTATGCCTCACTGTTACAATAACATTACTCAAGGACCAAAAAAATTCAAATATTCTTTTAATCATTTAGGAAGATTACAGAAACCTGAGTGTTGCTTCCAGCTGTACCCTGAGAAATTACCTCCCAAACAGTGCATTATTTCAGAATTTCTGGAATCCTCTGAAGTCTATTTCAGGCTTACTCCCAGACCAGAAAATTATAGAGAGCCCATTCATTGATTTCAACTGGCTGTGCAGCAGCCTTCTAAGTTAACTAATTTCCGTCACCACCCTTGGCAGTCGATGGGTAATTAAGAGGTTAACATAACAAAAGTGGAGAGTGTATTCTTGTGGTGGGAACATGTACAAAGGGTGACCTTTGAGCCTTCCACCTGTCGCTGCCCATTCTGGTCACACACGAGTTTTCTTTGTGAATCATGAAAAAGTGTTTTGGGCCATTGGCAAAGGGGGCCAGCTGTCCTGAAGTGCTTAAATTTCCCAGCAGCAAGGGCACAGGAACCTGTAGTGTGACTTGCTAATAAATATGAACTAATGCAGATTATGTCAGCATATGAGCTAAAGACTCCTCAGAAACAATTCAGAAAATGGGATTTCAGAAGAGGGACTATATTAAGTGTGTCTATTCAGACTTCTCTGGATTTTCTTCACAGCAGCAGTAGGATTGTTATGTACGGAGACACACCACCACCACTCTTAGAATCAGCAATGATATATGACCAAAAGATGGCACTGATAAAAACAAGTTTGGGGTCAATAAAAGTATTACTAACGCTAGACAAAACTCAACTTGAGTAGGGGAGGGGTTAAAAGGACAAAAATACAAAAGTGCTTTCCTGAAAAAGCCTCTTTAAAGATCACCTATAGAGCAAAGAATATGCTTCCATTTTTCCATTTCTAGATCCAAGCTCTAATATGAACATGTTTGTATAATTTATGCATGTACTGGTATTTATTTATATCAACATGACTGGTTATTATAAGGCAGTTATTAATACACACGTTAAGGAGTGAGCACAGGAGTTCCTCTGCTTTCCGGGTAACTGCCCTGTTATGGGAGTGCCTCTCTGTCTGGGTAGCCACACCCCTCCTGACGGCTCAGTGTGCTTCCAAAAAGTTCAGTGGTTTGCAATGTGAAGAAGTCAGCTCTGCTCATTTTATACTGTTGGTCTCCCATCTATTTACAGCTCTTGGCTTTCCCCTCACAGCAAGTGAGACTAGAGTACAAAGGGCTTAGGATGGAGGCTGGAGACTGGAGGCTGGGTGGGGCAAGGGACAGGGAATCCAGGAACTTTGCTGTCCTCACAGCAGCTTCCCTAGACTCCATCTCATGACTGCACACAGCAGGTGCCATGTCGATGCTGAAGAGGTCGGCCTTGACCACCAACCAGCCTACTGGTTTCCCATAAGTCATTGCAGTGCCCCCTACACTGCAATGGTCTCCCCTTATTAGTCACCAGCAGCATGCTAGCCACTCTGCCAGGCACTGAAGCAGGGGGCAAGATGAAGCAGGCATCCTACCCTCAAGGGGTCTCGGCAGGGAGGGAGGAAAGGCACACACTCCATGGCCTGCACAAGAGGCCAAATACTTTAAGAAATTTCCAGAGACAGCATAGATCCCTCTAGGACTCTCCCCTGCTCAGAATATTCCAGCCTCCTCCACTGATCACAGAACATAGTGTAAACACCTTAGCTTACCAATCAAGGTACTTCAAGCATTGGACTGCTTTTCCCCTTAACTTGCATTTTTACTGAAGTATCACATTTATGCATACACTGAAGTACTAAAGTACACTAAAGTACACTAAAGTATGCTACTTACGGAGCCTAAATCCTCACACATGTATATGCCCATGCACATGCCACCAGGTCAAGATACATTTTAAGGGCAAAGTGAATCAGACTTGGTTGTTGCCCCTTGTCCCTGCACTTCCATGACCCCTCTCCACTGTGTTTTAATTAGTCTACAGTGATGTAGTTGCAAATATAAGTCATGCTCACAGCCAATGCTGGATTAGTTTCATGGCTGTGCTTTTGTAATTTTTTTAATTTTGAGGAAAAACATCCCACATGAGATCTACATTCAACCAGTTTTTCAGTGTACAGTATTGTTAACTACATGCACATTGTCTCATAGAAGATCTAAGCCTTGTTCATGATGTGTAAGTGGAACTACACTCTGAGCAGCCATGCCCCGTGTCTCCTCCCCCAGCCCCTGGCATCCATATTCTGCTTTCTGCTTCTGTGAGTTTAACTTCTTTAGATTCCTCACATAAGTGCAACATCTGTCCTTCTGTTAAGTTCTGCTTATTTCACCCACCCATGATACAGCATGGAAGAACAAACATTCTTCCATGTTGTATCATATTGCAGGATCCTTCTCTCTCTCTTTTTTTTTTTTTTAGATTTTATGTATTTATGCTTATTTTTAGAGAGAGGGAAGGAAGGGAGAAAGAGAGGGAGAGAAACATCAATGTGGCAGAGATACATCAATCAGTTCCCTCTCACATGCCCCCAACTGGGGACCTGGCCCACAAGCCCAGCATGTGCCCTGACTGGGAATCAAACCAGCAAACCTTTGGTTCACAGGCCGGCACTCAGTATACTGAGCCACACCAGCCAGGGCCCTTCCTTTTAAAGGCTGGATAATGTTCCGTTGTACATGTATACAACATTGTCTTTATCTGTCTCTCTGTTGAAGGACATCTCAGTTGTTTCCACCTCAGGTCCTCTAAGTTACTGTGAATAACAGGGCAGTGAATATAGGAGTTACAAATATTTCCTATTTTAACTATATTTTATTGATTATGCTATTGCAGTTGTCTCAATTTTTTCCCATTTGCCCCCTTCTACCCACTACCCCTTTTCCCTCCAACAATTCCCCCCCTTAGTTCATGTCCATGGGTCGTGCATATAAGTTCTTTGGCTTCTCTATTTCCCATACTATTTTAACATCCCCCTGTCTATTCTGTACCTATCATTTATACTTCTTAATTGCTGCACCTTTTCCTCCATTCTCCCCCCTTCCTCTCCCCACTGATAACCCTCCAAATGATCTCCATAGCTATCGTTCAGTTCCTGTTTTGCTTCTTTGCTTAGTTTGTTTGTTTGCTTTAGATTCAATTGTAGATAGTTGTGAGTTTATTGTTATTTTACTGTTCATAATTTTTATCTTCTTTCTCTTAAATAAGTCCATTTAACATTTCATGAAATAATGGCTTGGTGATGATGAACTCCTTTAGCTTTACCTTGTCTGGGAAGCACTTCATCTGTCCTTCCATTCTAAATGATAGCTTTGCTGGGTAGGGTAATCTTGGTTGTAGGTCCTTGTTTTTCATCACTTTGAATACTTCTTGCCATTCCCTTCTAGCCTGCAAAGTTTCTTTTGAAACATCAGCTGACAGTTTTATGGGAACTCCTTTGTATATAACTCTCTGCTTTTCTCTTGCTGCTTTTAAGATATTCCCTTTTTCTTTTACCTTTGGCATTTTAATTAGGATGTGTATTGGTGGGCCTTTTTGCATCCATCTTGTTTGGGACTCTGTGTTTCCTGGACTTGTCTGTCTATTTCCTTCACCAAAGTGGGGAGATCTTCTTTCTTTATGTTTTCAAGTAAGTTTTCAATTTCTAGCTCTTCCTCTTCTCCTTCTGGCATCCCTATGATCGGATGTTGGCATGTTTGGAGATGCCCCCAGAGTCTTCTTATACTATCATTGTTTTTTTTTTTTATTTCTGTTTTTCTTCTTGCTGTTCTGATTGAATGCTTTTTTCTTCCTTATGTTCCTAATTGTTGATTTGATTCTCAGCTTCATCCCGTCCACTGTTGGTTCCCTATAGATTTTTTTTTATTTCACTTAGTATAACCTTCATTTCTTCCTTTATGTTGTCGCTATACTCAATGAATTTTTTGAGCATCCTAATCAACAATGTTTTGAACTCTGCATCTGATAGGTTGGCGACCTCAGTTTCATTTAGTTCTTTTTGTGGGGTTTTGTTCTGTTCTTTCATTTGGGCCATGTTTCTTTGTCTCCTCAATTTGACAGCCACCCTGTGTTTGTTTCTGTGTATTAGGAAGAGCTGCTTTGACTCCCTATAAAAGGCACCTGCAGCCTTGGCTGGTGTGGCTCAGTGGATTGAGTGTTGGCCTGAGAACCAAAGGGTCACCAGTTTGATTCCCAGTGAGGGCACATGCCTGGGTTGTGAGCCAGGTCCTCAGTTGGGGGCATGTGAGAGGGAACTGATCGATGTATCTCTGCCACATCAATGTTTCTCTCCCTCTCTTTCTCCTTCACTTCCTCTCTCTCTGAAAATAAATAGTTAAAAAAAGTCACCTGTAAATTGTGTGGGGTGGAGCCTTAGGTAATTGTGAGGGTGGGGCAACCTGTTTTACCACTCTGTTGTGGGAGGGCTCAGAAAGAGGACAGTCCCGCTGCTTGGCTTCTGGGGGTTTGCCTGGCACTTTCCCTGTTTCCAATCACTTCACCCACTCCCTGTATGCAACTGGCACCTTCCAGCTGTTACCCTGGTGGTGAATCTGAGAGCGAGTGTGTTTACATATGTTTTAAGATTATGCGGCCCTTTAAGTGGAGTTTCCTGAAAATCTGGCAGGTTCTTCCACCATGCCAACCTGAACTGGTTTTTATAGCCAGAAGTTCTGGGGATATATCTTCCCAGTGCCAGAACCCTGGGCTGTGTGGTCTGGCCTTGGGCTGGGATCACTCATTCCCAAGATATCTGTCATTCCCACAGTATCCTTCCTGATTTTTACCCACCACATGTGAATGTGGGACTGACCATGCCTGTTCTTGCTGCTGTTGCCACCTCTCCATGCCACTCTGTGTCTCCTTGCCTCTCCACCCTGTCTCCAGGTCTCTGCCCTATCTCTGCATCTCCATTCCTATCTGTCTGGATGAATGTGGCTTCTTTAAATCATTCATTGTCAGACGTCCATACAGTTCAATTTTCTGACAGTTCTGAATGTTATTTGTTTTGAGATTTATTGTAATTCTTTTTGTGCTTGAGTGAGGAAGCAAAGTATGTCTACCTACGCCTCCATCCAGACCGGAAGTCCCATAATAGGTTTTTTTTCCATAATAGTATTTAATAGGAGCAAATTCACACACCTGCTGATTTTCCTCCATATGAAAGGAAAATGTAAAGGTCAACCAAATGATTTCCCCTTAAGTAGTGGAACTAGACAGCATGCCGTTCAAATCCCAGTGCTGCCATTTACTAGCTGTGTGACTCCAGGAAGTTATTTACCTTCTTTGTGCCTCAGTTTTCTTATGAAAATGGGGCTGATAAAAGAAATGACCTTGTGGCTTTGTTATAAACATCATATAAGTAAATACCGAAAATGCACTTAGAAGGGAATGAAGCACATGAAAGTTATTTTTATTGTTATTACCATTCCATTATTTAAGCTTTAAAAGATTGTGGTAGATTTTGAAGTACTTAGCATGTAACTTTATGTAACAAGGGTTAGAATTTACATCAGTTCACCAAGCTCTCATTTGAGAGAAGTAAAAAAAAGAGCAGTGTTTAAAAAAAAAATTAGCCAAAAACAAAATTGCCGGTCCCTAGCTCTCAAAACAGATCACATTTATTCTTTACAGGCTTCTAAGGAAAAATTATCCACATATGTGTAGATGAAAGGCAGCTGCAAATTCCTCACACTTTTCTCTTGGTGAGAGAGTCTCTATGTCCCCTCTCCTTGAATCTGGAAAAGCTTTGTGACTGCTTTGACCAACAGAATATAGAAGTAACGTTGTATCACTTTCCTGAGACAGGCACTAAAAGTCTGGTAGCTTCACACTGACTGGTGTGGCTCAGTGGCCTGAGTGCCAGCCTGCAAACTCAAAGGTTGCTGGTTCAGTTCCCAGTCAGGGCACATGCCTGGGTTGCAAACCAGGCCCCCAGTCGGGAGTATGCCAGAGATAGCCAATCAATGTTTCTCTTGCACGTTGATGTTTCTCCTCCCCTCTTTCTCCTTGTCTTCTCCTCTCTCTAAACATAAATAAAATCTTTTTTAAAAAAAGTCTGGTAGGTTCCATTTCCTGTTTCTTGGAATGCTCACTCTTGGGGCAATATCTTTAGGAATCCAGCCACCATGCTTTGAGAAGCCCAAACCACAATACAGAGACAATGCATACACACTTCAGATGACAGTGTCAGTTCAGCTCGCATCTGACAGTCGGCACAAATTGCCAGCCATTCTAGTCCATGTGCCCAACATGTGAGTGAAGCAGCCATCTTGGAAGTGGCCTGTCATACCCCAGCCACCCAGCTGATACCATGTGGATAAGAGCTCAACCACCTAGCCAAGCTCTTCCTGAACCACTAATCCACAAAACAGTAAGCAAAATTACATGATTTTTTTCAAGCCTAAGTTTTGGGGCACTAGATAACCAGCACAACCTAACTATAACCATCGTTTCTCTGGCATTCAATTGAATAAAAGGAGTCGAAATTTGGGCTCTGTCTTGAGTTACTTTTCTCTTTGTACCAGATAACACTCGATCAGGGAAAAGTAAGAACCTATTATAAGATGCAGAATGAAAACAAAAGTTGCTATTACAAAATTATCATGAATGCCTCAGATATTGCTCAGAAGAAAATTGCTTTGAGGACTGATGGAGAAGGGTCCGGATAGGGTGGTATGAGTGCGCAAGGACACAGATATGATGCCTAAAGATTCCGCAAGCAGTTATTGTGTTAAAGTTGGAAAGAGTATGAGGCCTCCTACAGGAATAAGGAGTAAAGAAGGAAGATGGTGTCTGTGAAGGCCAATATGTTATCAGTGCATCAACCAAGGCAACAGCATACTCTTTTGATCATATATTTCTTGTAAGAGGGAGAGTATATATTACAATAAAAACAGTAAAAGCCACAATGTATGGTTGTTCCAGGTTGACTGGCTGAAAATGAAACCAATAAAAGCAATTTTAGAAGGATGCCTTTGTCCATGCTACACCTTTGTATGTTTTACTGTGTATGTCAGGTTTCTGCCTCATAACAAACAACTTGAATTTTCAGTAGCTTACAACAATCAGTATTTCTAGTTGAGAGCTATGAGGGCCAGCCAGGGTGTTTCTACAGCTGTAGACTGATTGCAGGCATTGGGTAGAGTCCAAGTCTGCTCCACATGTTTTCCACTCTGTTTGGACCAGTGACTATTGGGGCAAGCAAACTCATCCTGGACATTTAAAGGACATCAGGGCAACTCTTTCACTAACACTGCATTGGTCAAAGCAAGCCCATGGCCAAACCAGCATTAATCGGATGGAGAAATGTCTACTCTAGTGGGAAAAACTGAAAAATCACATAACAAATGGCACGGTTATGGAATTCCATGTCAGCAAGGAAGGAAAGAATTGGTGATCAATTTCTACTTCACAAAGAGTTGCACAAATTTTCCAACTGCCCAATTGCACCAGAAGTTGCCCTGGAGTCACTAATGACCATAAAGTCACTAGATTATTAAATACATTTTTGGCTTTAAGTGCTTGATTATATTACACTAGTGCAATAAAAACTAACATTTGCATAATGTGTTACAATTTATAACATGCTTGCATATATATTATTTCATTGGAGATTGTAACAACCCTGTAAAGTGGGTGAAGCAGGTTCTTCTACCACCCGTTTAGAGATGAGAATAAATGCAAGTGACTTGGCCAACATCACACCAGCACTGACTGGGAGGGCATTTAAACTCAGGCCTCCAGACTGGAGTGCCATGCTCTTTCTGCCCTCTTTCCCATTCCTAATGACCTAGCCACTTCTGGGACAAGCAGTGTGACCTAACAGGATTTGACTAGGTTGTTACTTTTGTCTCTCTCTCCCTCACTGACTTGACGATGTGAGAACTTTTCAGTTGTATATAAGTCTTCTGCACAAAATCTAGCAAAGACAGTGGTACCTGTAGGAGAATTAGTTGAAGTGTGGGATCCCTAGATGGTGTCTATACACAAAAAAGATTTGACTATTTGAATGATTTGAGTGGTAACTAACCAATCACTAACCAGCTCAGTTAATATGTAAGTAGTCTCAGCTTGAAGTGAAGTAATAGGTGCTGTATATTACTTTTGTTCTACTGTTGACAAGACTGGTATGTATGATTCATAATCTCATTGGCACCTATTTACTGCACCTGTCTTTTTATTGTAATAATAATATTTAATAACAACAATAATAGGCCAATCATGTTACCAAGTAAAAGTAGTAACATGAGTTGTTCCAAGATAATGAGAAATGATGCTTTTTAATAAGGTGGGTCCATGTCAATACAAGAAAAGAAAGAATGACAGGAATATAACTTTCAGCATAAAATGGCCCCAATGAACTTGTAGGGATTTCTACCCACTATACCAGGATGCACTAGAGGGTGGCTTGAAGGATGGGGTATTGGGGAAAGGCAGGTTTTCCTTTTTCTCTGTATCTCCTCTCCCCAGCTAAAGGCCCACCAAGATACTGGAAGTCTCTGACATGCCCAACACTTTGGCACTACACCCTCCATCTACAATTAGAAGGTAGCACCAATCCTGCTTGTCACGCAGGTAATACACTGCATGGACTTACAGAAGGCTGGAGCTGGAAATTTCCTTAGGAGCACTAATCCAACACCTTCCCCTGCAGATGAAGAGACAGATACCCAAAGAGCAAAATCACTCACCCAATGAACTACAGTGAGTTCTTGGCATGTTGAGTCCCCAGTTCACAAAGGTTTTCATGTCTAATCTCAGTCTCATCATACTGCACAAGCTAGCTAATAAGAATAATAGGTAACAGATATTAAGTGTTAAACAACTCAGGCCCTGTTCTAAGTGCTTTATGCATGCTAACCCATTCTACAATGACGAGACTGGTACAGACACAAGTATCTTCAATGCCAAAAGGCACACAGCCAATAAGTGGTACAGCTGGAACCTGAACTCAGGTGACCTGACAGCACAACCCCATCCTTTACCACTCTACACTGCTTCTCTAGAGCACTGTGGAATGCCTCCTTGTACCAGGGATTATTTAGATACCAAGGAGGCAATGGAGAGGAAGACATAGACTTGATCTTCAAGGAGTTTTCAACCTTGTGGAGGAGATGGAGCAGAAATAGAAAAGGAATAGATGCATTTGTTTAACAAACATTTATCAAGAATTATATTAGTTTTGTAGAGACAACATAAGAAAGTACCACAAACTGAGTGGCTTAAAACATCAGAAATTATTTTCCCACAATTTTGGAGACTAAACTCTCTGAAATTGAGGTGTTGGCAGGGTCAGGCTCCCTCTGAGACTCGGTGAATCCTTGCTTCTACCTAGTTTCTGGTAGTGGCTGCCAGTGCTTCTGTTGTCACATAGCACTCCCCTCCTTTATAAGGACACCAGTCACATTGGATTCAGGCTCAACCTTATCACCTCATCTTAACTTAATTACATCAGCAAAGACCTTATTTCCAAATAAGGTCACATTCACAGCTACTGAGAGTTAGGACTCGAGGGACACAACTCAACACATAACAAGTATCTTCCATGTACCAGGCACTGTTCTAGGCATTGTGGATACTGCCGTGAATAAAATAGACCAATAAATCACTGCCTTGTGGACCACATATTGTGGAAATATGTAAGAAACAATAAATATGATAAATATAGAAACTATAGAATGTTAAAAAAGGAATTGGCTAGTGAAAAGCTACTGGCTTTGTCAAGAGCAGGTCTGGCTGCATCAAGGAATGGCAAAGAGATCAATGTTTAGGGAGTAAGATAAACGAGAGAGAGAATAGCAGGAGATACAGTCAGAAAGGTCACAGTGGGCCTCATCATGAGGGCCTTGTAGGCCATTTTCAAATACTTTGGCTTCACTCTGAGGGTAATGGAGACCCACGTGACCTGACTTCTGTTTTGAAATTATTTCTCTGGCTGATTTGTTGAGAAATAGCTGGATGGGAAGAGCAAGAGTGGAGCAAGGAGACCAATGGAGAGGCTACCATGGTGACCCTGGTGACAGGTGATGGTGGTTTGGATGACAGAGGTAAGACTAGAAAGGTGAGAAAGGGCCAGATTGTGGATATATCTTCAAGTTAGGTAAATAATTCCAGGCTGTTGTAAGTGTTCTAAGGAAAAAATAAAATAGGGAAATAGGAAAGAAAGGACTGAGAAGATGCTGGTTTACATTGAGTGGTTAGGGGAGGCCTCTCCAAAAAGTTATACCTCAACTGAGACCAAATGATGAGGAGGGAGCCATGCCATGCCCCAGGGGAAGAAAACATTCCAGTGAAGGAATAGGCACCAAGATGTGAATGAGCTTGGTACATTAGGGGGCACAAAAAAATCAAGATGAAGCAGTGGAGTGCAAGGAACAAGGAAGACAGTGCTTGCAGATGAGCTTAGAGAGGTAGATGGGGCCACAGTGAGGAACTGAAAATTGACTCTAATTGCAATGAGAAGCAACACCCAGGATTTAAAGCCAGGAGGTTGTGTGGCCTCATATGCTCTTTGAAAAGGGACAATGTTTCAGTTGTTCAAGATGAAGGGAGATCTGGAGATGGAGAATGGTGATGGCTGCACAACAGGGTGAATATGCTCAATGCCACTGAACAAAACATTTTAAAATGGTTAAGATGGCAAGTTTTATGCTATGTATATTTAATCATGATTTTTGTTAATTTTTTATTGTGTTTTTTTAAAGAGGGAGAGACATTGATGTGAGAGAGAAACATCAATTGAGAGAAACATCGATTGGTTGCCTCCCATATGCTTCCTGACTGGGGATTGAACCTGCTGCCTCTAAGTTTATAGGATGACCAACTGAGCCACACCTGTCAGGCCCTTCCCATGATTTTGTAAAGAATAGAATCATGTCATCTTAGTAAATAAATAAATAAAAGGCCATTCTACAAATTCATAGTAAGAAAATGGAACAGAGGTGACCATGGCCTACAGTGGGAAGCAGGTAGCTAGTTGGTGTTTAATGTGGACCAAGCCTCAGTTTGGGAAAATGGGAAGTTCTGGAGATGGACGGTGGTGCTGGTTACACAGCCATGTGGGTGTCCTTAATGCCCCTGAATGGTACACTTAAAATGTTGAAATGGTAAAATTTATGCTATGTAAAAATATAAAAATACCACAATAACAATATATTTGTTGTAATATTTCTTTAAAAAGATCATCCTGAGTACCAAGTCAAACATGAACTCTAGGGAGAAGGTCTAGACAGGCAGACCACCTGTGATGCTGAATTCTGTCAGTTATGCTCTCTTCCCTGTCTATTCTCCCCCTTCATTATAATATTTCAATATACTTTGCAAAGGCCTCTCTGCCCACCCATATCCAGATGTTTCCATGAAAATTTTAAGATGTCTAAGTGTCAAAGTCTCAATACGTTAGGAAGCAGTTGCCTAACTTCTGGCTACAGCTGATCAACATGAAAATGGCATTGAATTCCTAAGGCTCCAGAGCAAGTCCACAGCTGCTTTCAGGAACCTGCTCCAGCATCTATCGGTCTTTACTGTGATGGAACACGTTCCATGTAGCTTAACTAAATCCCTCTGATTGCATTTTAAGTCCGTGTCCTCTCATTCCAGTCTCCTTGAGTCGAAAGACAGCTGGTTTCCATCCTCTGCAAAATAAGGCGCTCCACTGCTTAGAGATTTCTGCTAAGGCCTTCTCTTCAGGCTGAACAGTCTCAATTTAAGCTTTTCTTCTATAAAACCTCTCTCTAAATGCTCCGTATTCCCATTTAAATTGTTCATAACTGGATACAATTCTCTCTGAAGAACAGGGAGAACAAAAATATATAAGATTGGGGTAAAGGGAACATAATTATAAAGAATCATGGAGAGCCAGCATGCATGTCAAATTTTTACAATGTCATCAACACCATTAACACTCGTTTTTCTGAAGTTACCACCTTTTTAGGTTAATTAACAAATACACAGTAGTTATGAATCACATATGATCATAGATAATTGCACTGTACAATTCACTGAATATTGTTTATCTTCCAGAATCAACAAAATATGGGGGAAACGGAGCAAATAGTAAGTGCCACTAACTTCACCTGGGTAACAATGGTTAAATATTCCATTTCAGTGGCAATTAAGAAACACTCACCTAGATAACAATGATCAAATTACAAAGAGCAATGACAGTTAGCCCTGAGTTGCTAAATTTGAGCAGATTCATAATAAGAGACTGTGTAATGCCTCACCAATGAGTCTTTGTAAGACACACAATTGCAATAGCATTAAAATGTATTGTTTTATCTGTATATTGCATTGTGTGCCCACTGTCCAAAGTCAAATCATTTTCCATCACCCGCTTTACCCTTTACTACCCCCCACCCCCCTTCCCTCTGGTGACCACCATACTGTTGTCTGTCTGTGTCTATGAGTTACAGTTTTATATCCCACATATGAGTGAAGTCATATGGTTCTTAGCTTTTCCTGACTGACTTATTTTGCTTAGCAGATGTGTTATTGCTAGGTTATGAAAAAATTCCTCAGGCTCCATATTAATTCATTTTCTGAGCTTTTTACAATATTTCTCTTATGTTCTTTTTGCACTGACCCATGTGTATATTAATGGAGCAGTACTCAAAAATTTTTAGTTTGAAGACCTCCTACACTCTTAACCTCACTGAGAACTCCAAAGAGCTTTTATTTTACATGGGTTTTATCTACTGATGTTTACCATCTTAGAAATGAAAGCAGATTTTTTACAATATTTATTAATTTATCTTAAAATATTCCCTGGCTGGTGTGGCTCAGTGGATTGAGCACCGGCCTGTGAACCAAAGGGTCACCAGTTCAATTCCCAGTCAGGGCACATGCCTGGGTTGCAGGCCAGGTCCCCAGTAGGGGATGTGCAAGACGCAACCACACATTGATGTGTCTGTCCCTCTTTTTCTCCCTCCCTTCCCCTGTGTCTAAAATAAATAAATAAAATCTTTTAAAAAATAAAATAAAATATCAATAGACTGATTATATGTTAACATAAATGTTTTGTGAAAAATAGTTCTATTTTCCAAAACAAAAAAAAATCATGAGACGAATGACATTGCTTTATATTTATGCAAGTCTCTTTAATGTCTGATTTAATAGGAGACAACTGTTTCATGTATCCGCTTCTGCATTGGGTCTGTTGTGATATCACATGTCATATGGCCTCTGGAAACCTCCACTCTACAGTCAAGCAAAAAATGAGAATTAAAAATCAAATGGTTTCTTCATATTATTATGAAGATATTTATCTTGTATATCCACACTTTGAGAACCACTGTTAGTAGAGATTGTAGGGACTGAAATTATTTCCAGGAAACTGAAATTAGTAAGGACAAATTCTGTAGATACTGGAAATTAGAAAGATCAAGTGGAAAGTAAACTATACCTCTTTTGTGAAATACCTTGTGCTTTAAACATACTAATCATATTAAATCTGTAGACAATAAAGCTTAACAAGATGGCCCCATTACCAAATGTTACTCAGGCATTATCTTCGCTTCACCTTTAGAGTTAGTTTTCACTGGATTAAAGAGAAAGCATCCTTGTCCCTTAGGGCGTACAACCTGACTCCAGACTCCCTTTAGCCTATATTATATTCTTATTTCTCTTTCCTTCCTTATTGCTAGATCCCAAACATAAATGGCTGTAAAGTGGCAAGGAAGGTGCCTTATGAGGCAGACTTTTAAGGAGATTTTATTCAGTCCCAGGGAAATTTACATAACGTGATCTGTTCTGGACCTGAAACCAAACTCCTGCCTTCTCAGAAAAGGCCACAGATATTTTTTATTATATTTTATTATTTATGCTATTACAGTAATTCCCACTTTTTCTCCCAGCACCACCTCCCATTTCCTCAGCCAATCCCCATATCATTGTTCTTGTCCATGGGTCTTGAATAAATGTTCTTTGGCTAATCTGTCGCCCAGCTTTCATCCAGTCCCCTACACCTCCCCTCTGGCAGCTGTCAGTCTTTTCCATGTATCCATGCATCTGTTTCCATTGTACTTGTTAATTTATTTTGTTCATTAGATTCCGCATATAAGTGAGATCATATGGTATTTGTCTTTCTCTGACTGGCTTATTTCACTTAGCATAATATTCTCCCGGTCCATCCATACTGTCACAAAGGGTAAAAGTTCCCTCTTGTTTACTGCCAAGTAGTATTCCATTGTGTGAATGTACCATAGCTTTTTTTATCCACTCATCTGCTGATGGGCACTTAAACTGTTTCCAGATCTTGGCTACTGTAAATAACACAGCTCTGAACATAGAGGTGCATGTATCTTTTGTGTTGTTATTTTGGGATTTTTAGGATATGTTCCCAAAAGCAAAATATCTAACTATATCATGGTATAAGACAAAGTATGCTACTGTCCTATAGCCTTAAGATGTGAAAAATTATTTCAAGACTAAATGTTCAGTTATGTTTTTATTCCAGGAAATGGGAAAATATATGTGAGGTCTTATTTTACCCTTTTCTACCTTTCACCCCTTCATACTGACCTATTAGGAGAAATATGTGTGTTGGAGGTAGGCAGTATATTAATTTCTAGAAAGATAAGAAAAATGTCATCAATCCCACTTCTACTCATGAAAAACTAGTTATTCAACTCTTGGGAAATATTTTATTTATCCATTGCTAAGTGTATACCAAAAAAATGTCAAACAAAAATAGCTTAATTGGCCCAATCCAGGGACTAAATCTCTGTGAACAAAGCCATATTCTTGTGGGGGGATGGCAGAACAGTTTTCACAAAATTAAATTGGAATATATGCTTATGTGTGTATCTTTCACCCTTTGTAACTGGAAGGAGAAAACTGGTTGGCTTTATCTTGTAGTAGAACATGTATTATAACCAAATGAGGTTTAAAAATACAAAAGCAACAAATAGCTTTTTTAAAAAATAAAAGGAACCCTAGGGCTCCTCCTTTGGATAAGATATCACTGGGGGCATTTTTAAAAAATTCAGTAAAATACTCAAATAGCAAGTGTCAAGGTATTGTGTATCCACCCAGTTGGTAAAATAAGTCAGTTAATTTGGCAGGTAAGTATTAAGTAATCATGCTGTCAGAATCGGGTAAGTATCAAAGGGAGAAAGACAAAGACTAAACAAAGGAGGAAAAATAAAATAAGTAGCAGATTATCAAATAAGTAAATAAAAATGAAAACTTCTCAATACTCTATTGTATCCCCCATAAGCCAGCTCAGCCCTGCAGACTGTTTCCCTCCTGCTTGGGAGTCAGGAAAGCAATTTGGGTATAAGGAGCCTGAATGCTTTTGAACTGTGCTGTTGAGAGTGGTTTTCAAAGGTTGGGGAAAGAAAGGCCTGGTCCCTTTAAGAATGAAAAGCTGGTCTCTGGCAAGCGGGGAGTTGTAGAATGGCAAAGAAGCCTGCTTCTCCATATGGTAGCTTTTCTCCTGAAGGAGGGAGCTGAATTAGAAGCATAGCTGCCAGGAAAAGCCTGACTAGAGACTATTGAAGCAGATTTTATTCAGGCCCAGGGAAATTCACATAGCATGCTCTTTTCACTTCTTAAAACAGAAAGTGTATGTGTAAGTGCATTGAAACGTCCCTCGCTCTGGGAAGCAAGTGCTTTACACAGGGCTGAGCACAGAGTAGACCCTGGACACCTGTTTGTGGAATCAAAAGACAGGATAATGTCTCTAGGCACTACCCACTATTAGTTGTTACCGTACTTTTATGCTCTGCAAAGAAACAGTGATTTCAGGCCTTTCTGATGTTAAGACCAACTTGCTTTTCATAAAAAAGACTAGAGACCTTCAATAGAATTATATGGTAGAACTGAAAGGGATAGTTCAGATTAAAGTATGATAAATCTCTCCTTTTTATAGTTATGGAAACTGAGGTAATGGATTTACTTAATATAATGTAACTAGTTAACAGCAGAGCTAAAAATAACCCAGACCCTGGATCCACGGATGGACTTTAAGTCCAAAACCTTGTCCGATAATGTATATATAACCTTCCACGTGCATCGTATCTGTGGGGGAGGAGGGTCAATGAAGAAAGCTTCTATGTTCATTGTCAGCCATGGAGTCTAGGCCACAGTTTTTGTACTTCAAAATACATGATTTTACCACTTCGGAGACTGATTCACACCCATCAAAATTAAAGTAACTGAGCTACCAACCACAATACAAATGCGTTCTCTTATGTTGTATTGGAGTGGTACTAGGCTGCAATGTCCACCAGTAGCTTCTCTCTTCCCCACCCCACCTCCAACATTAACGTGGCACAAATATCAAGTTATCTCCAAGTCTTTTTGATAAAGGGATGATGTGGAGGAATTGTAGCATTGTGATTAGGAGCACAGGCTTTGATCCTGGCCCAGTGGCTCAGTTGGTTGGAGTATCATCCCATATACCAAAATATTATATAGGTTCAATTCCCAGTTGGGGTGCATATGGGAAGCAACCAATCAATATTTCTCTCTATCTGTCTCTCTCTCTTTCTCCTTTCTCTAAAATCAATAAACATATCCTTGGGTGAAGATTAAAAAAATAAAAATTAAAAAAACCACAGTCTTTGGGATTAGAGCATCCCAGATCTCACACTTAACCAGCTCAAGCAAGTTGGTAACACTGTTTAAGCCTAGGTTTTTTACATTCCTGAAACAGAAGTGATAATACCAACATCTACTTCATAGCATTATTGTAAAACTGAAGACAAAAAAAATGGAAAACACCTACCATACTCCCTGGCAATATTAAGTGCTCAATTCATGATAGCTATCTATACTTTTAATAAGAAAACAGACTGAATCCTAGAAGAAAAATTAACATGATTCCACCTTTTCTGTCACCCTAAGCAATGGTCCTCAATCTGGCTTCATGGATTTTTAAGGACAACGACTGACATACAATATATTGCCCTTAAGTTCTGCTATACAAGCCCATTGAGGCAACCAGTATGAAGAGCAGACTGGCGGAATTTAATCCAAGCACTTGTGTACCATATGATCCAGCAGTCCCACTCTGGGAATATATCCCAGAAAAATTCACACATGCCCCAAAAGGGGACATGTATGAGGAGCGTTGTCTCTGGTAAAGGAAGGTAGAGCAACTTAAGTGTCTATCATTGAAATATAATGGGTACCTGGCATGTGCAGGGTGTACACTAGCACATCATGCAAGAGAAGCAACAAAGGAGATGGACACACAATAACATGGATAGATGCTGAGGATGTGGTCATTGTTTTTTAAAAGATTTTTAAATTTTATTTTTTACAGAGAGGGGGAAGAGAAAGAGAGAGAGAGAAACATCAGTGTGCAAGAGAAACATCAATCAGTTGCCTCTTGTGCACCCCCTACTGGGGACCTGGCCCACAACCCAGGCATGTGCCCTGACTGGGAATCAAACCAGTGACCCCCTGGTCCTCAGGCCAGTGCTTAGCCCACTGAGCCACACCAGCCAAGACAAACCTATATATTCTGATACATACAAATTTGAATATAGACATTAGATACATTAGAATCATGGGGGGAGGGCAAGGAGGAAGGGAAGAGTGAGAAGTGGTGGTAAAAAGGAAGAAAAGAACTAAAGAATCAAAGAAGGGAAGGAAGAAAGGAGAGAGAAAATTCAGGGAGGGGAGAGTCGTGTGTGTTTTAATGATGATAGTATATTTTGTATTGGGGAATATAATTCAACTCTCCAATATACTGAATAAACTGCACCAACAGATGGCTGCCAGTAACACTTGGTTGGTACACCAAACTTGGTGCCATTTCAAAACTAAATGTTTGAGAACTATAGGAGTATGCCCTATTTTCAAATAACTGAACTCCTCTGCTATTCATGTTGCTCATTTGACTAAATTCCCTCTCTTCTTTTGTTGTAAACATCCCAACTTGGAGAAAGAAAAAGGAGTGTAGTAAATGAAGAGCATTGGAGATTAGTCCATTAATTTTAATATTAATCTTCTGAAATAAAGTCAAACAGTGAAAGAGACAATATATACTGTGATGTATACTTCCACCAAAACAGGCCAATTATCAATATTTGAATGCTTGCACCATCATTTACTCATCATGGACTTACAAAAAAATCAGTAAAGTACTCAAATAGCAAGTGTCAAGGTATCGTATATTCACCCAGTTGGTAAAATAAGTCAGTTAATTTGGCAGGTAAGTATTAAGTAATCATGCTGTCAGAATTGGGTATCTAAGGGAGAAAGACAAAGACTGAACAAAGGGGGGGGGGGAATATATAAAAGAAATAAGAAGGGGACCAAAAATAGGCATAAGGAGAAAATAAATACAGTGTGACAGGTTCAACAGTAGGATGGATGTCTCCATTCCATCAGAGAGAGATTATCCTAGAAATAAGGACAAGACACTTCAAAGTGGAGCTGAGGGGTTTAGCCCATTGGACAAAGGCTATTAATAAAAGTGAATTGTTGATTAAAGTCGTCTTTCAATGTCACCTTTCTCTTTCTATCCCAATGTTTTACATGCTCTGCGACATGTTGGACAGCATACAGAGCACTCACATACAGGCACTGCTTTTGTCTCTTCACTCCCTGGGCCAGGGGTTGGCAACTTTTTTCTGTGAAAGGGCCAAATAGCAAATAGTTTGGCTTTCCAGGACAATGACAATACCATGACAGACCTCTAGGATACAGAGGGACAAGGAAGTAACTTCTAAAAGGTCACAATATGGCCTCAGCTCCTCTCTTTCTCTCCCTCTTATAACTAATCCATCAGCAAATCCTGTTGGTTACTCATCCCAAATATATCCAGAATCTAATTTCATCCCTCTGTTGCAACAACCCTATTGCAAACCACCACAATTTCTGGCCAGGACTATTTGTAATAAATTCCCAGTATGTCCCTGCTTCATTCCCTGTACCACTATACCTGTACACACATTTTGTGCTCTATATCTACCTCACTTTTTCATGTTTTATTTTAAAATAGTTTTAGACTTAAAGTAATGTTGCAAAAGAGTACAGAGTCACCATTGACCCTTCACCCAGATTCCCCTATGTTAATATATTATATAACTGCTCTGACCAGGCAGCTCTGTTGGTTAGAGCATCATCTCAATATGCCAAAGTTACAGGTTCAAACCCTGGTCAGGGCACATACAAGACTCAACCAACGAATGAATAAGTAAGTAGAAAAACAAGTCAATATTTCTCTTCCTCACTTCCTCCTTTCTTCTCTCTCTCTCTAAAATCAATAAATGAAAATTTTTAAATATCTTACATAACCATAGTTCATTTATCAAAACTAAGAAACATACATTGATACATTACTATTACCTGACCTACAGATTTTATTTGGATTTCACTAGTTTATTCACTAAATGTCCTTTTCCTGATCCAGCATCTAATCCAGGATAGCATGTTGCATTTAGTTGTCATGTCTTATTAGGGTTCACCAGTCTATAGCAGTGCCTCAGTCTTTCCTTGCCTTTGATGTCCTTGACCCTTTCGAAGAGTACTGCTCAAGAATTTTGTATCACATCCCTTAAGTTTGGTTTCTCTGATGTTCTTTTGTGATCAGATTGAGGTTAAACAATCTGGGCAACAACACCAGAGAAGTGATAGGTTCTTCTCAGTGGATCATATCAGGTGTGAATGATGTCTTATTATTGTTAATGTCAACTTTGATCACTTGGTTAAGGTGCTGCCTGGTAACTTTCTACACTGTAAAGAAATCATTATTTTCTTTTGTAATCAATATCTCATGGGGAGATACTTTAAGACCAGGCAAATATCCTGTTTCTCATCATGCTCTGTCCACTGATGAAAGCATCCACTGAAAATCCACAGATAATTCTTAATAATAAGAGTTATTATTGTGATGTTTGCCCAGTTATGATAATCTATCATCTCATTCCTTCTACATTTGGCAACTGCAATTTCACTGTAAGAAAGAGCCACCCCTTCTCTTTCATTAATTAATGAAGCAAGTAAGCCTAGTCCCTGGCCAACTCACCAGCTGTACGCAGCCCTTACAAGCAAACACTGGAAAGTCACCTAAATGAACCCAGTCCAGATTGCAAAATCCTGAGGGGGAAAAAAACGTGCAAACGTGGCTGTTGTTTGCAGGTACTCTGTTTTGGAGCAGTTGTTATGCAGCAATAACTAACTAGGAGAGTGTCTGCAGTCACACCTTATCACATGCTGCACCTTGGAAAAAAACTATGTTTGTGAGTCTGGGCTATCCTGGAACAGAGAGAAAAAGCAGAACTTCAAGACTACTCCAGAAACCTTTATAACACAATTCTAGTCATTTTGTCCCAGATGGGCTGGTGAGGCTATACATCCAGGCTCCCTTGAGTGAAATGAATAGAAGACAAAGTTATAAATTTTTATATATATTGAAAAAAGCGAAGGGGTAAAAGCTGTTTTTTGTTCATCTGATTACAAATAACTGAGATACTCTCCCCTCTGAAAAAAATCCTCTTGAGACCCCCTCACCACTGCAACTAAGGTTTCACTGGAGAATGAACAACAAAACTAATAATAATAATTACAATAAAAATTAATTCTTTTGAACATCTATATACCAAGCATTTTGTTCTATGTGCTTAATGAGCACAGTGTTTACAGGTGATAGGGACCTGGCAACGAGCCATGGAGGAGGGCACCAAGACTTACGTGTAAATATAAGTGCACTGGGCACCTCCAGAAGAAGCAGCAACCTTAGAATCCCCACTCGGGTCACACTGCAGGCGCAAGATGTTGGAATGTGCTTTCCACTGTCTGGATGTGTAACATAAAAATAATGTCAATGGAGCAATAATAAAAGTCATTGCTGCCATTTCTTGAGCACCTGCTTCCTCAAAAGCCAAGGAAATGGCCTCATTTTATTCTCATAACAACCTTGAGAAGGTGCTGCAATGCTCCCCTTTTTATAGATGAAGAAACTCAGTGAAGTCCGGGGGCTAGTAAATAATGGCATCAGTGTTGGCACCCAACTATCTCGTGTCTTTCTAGTCATCAAACAGCCTAAAATAAACATTATTAAATAGAAGGATCTAAAGTAGAGACTCAGTCTGTGGCCATAACTTCAAGGGTTCTGTGAACCTTGAAATTAAATGCCTGAAGCATATAGGCATATATTTATATTTATTTATTTATATTCATATGCACACACACATTTAGGGGGTTATCTATTACTTTTCTTAGTCTTACATGACTCCCTGATTCCAAATAAGACTAAAACCCTAATTAAAAGGAGGTCCACGCTAAAAAATATAATAGCCAACGTCAAAATGGGTGTTAACAGGTTAAGACAGGCAATGCCCCAATATGTGTGATGATGGCTGTTCATCTGAACCTGCCTCTAAAATTCACTGCATCCCAAAAGAACCTATTTCTTTATCCGCATAATGGTCTCACACATAGCACTGCTGGGTTTTCTGAGAGTGCAGTTAAACTTGCTTTGCAGCAGTTACAGGGCAAGCTCTGCAGCACCTCACCCAGCAGAATATCTGATGACCCCAGAGTCCTGGTGAGCAGTGGCTTGGACACTACCCTGTTTAGAAATGGAAGTACAGGATGGAGGAGTAGTAAAGGGTAAAGGGGGTCAAATATATGGTAATGAAAGGAGACTTGATTTTGGGTGGTGAGCACACAATGCAATGTACAGATCATGTATCATAGAATTGTACACTTGAAACCTATATAATTTTATTAACCAATGTCACCCCAATAAATTCAATTTAAAAAGAAATAAGAGCACAAATGGATAGCTGCTGCAGGACTCTTTTAAGCTTATTTTTCTACACACAGGGATTGGATTCTGATGCTGGTCCAAATAGAAATTAGGTCGGTTATTCCATTTTTGAAAACCTGGCATGAATACCTTTCTTTAAACACATTCATTAGGCAAATTGAATATTTTCCAAATAGGAAACAGAGGGAGATTTCCAAGTCTCATTCAAGTCCACAGCTTGATCTTGCTTTTCAGTCTAATTGCAGAAGGATCCGCTGGTCACTCACAGTCATTGCTGTCTCCTGCCCACATTCACAATGTAGAGTTAGCTCAGAATAGATGTTTGCTGACAATGTTGGAAGAGCTCAGGTTCTTGTTGGAAAATTCATCTCCATGGAAAAGAGACGTGCTAGACCTTTCTCTGCCAAACAAAGAAAAGAAAAAAAGGGGGCTTGTGTCTTTATTTATGCAAGACTCGGAGGAGAGTGCCAAATCTCAACTAATACCAGCTCAGCTCTTCTCCTGGCCAAGTGCCAGGGTGAGTTGACAGGTACAGGCCAGCCTGGGTATTGCCCACAGGAGGATGACCCTCAGACTTGTCATTACATTATCCTCTT
Organism: Anoura caudifer; assembly: GCA_004027475.1. Classification (NCBI taxonomy): domain Eukaryota; kingdom Metazoa; phylum Chordata; class Mammalia; order Chiroptera; family Phyllostomidae; genus Anoura; species Anoura caudifer. The sequence continues at coordinate 353,320 of PVKU01000287.1, read as the reverse complement.
AAATAGTAGACATGTTCCCTCCAAATGCAGAGCTTGTGATCATGGTGCACTGGCAGTGTGGGACAATGAATGCTCCCACTCTTCCTCAGGACCAAAATCCCCAATATCAGCCAAGGGGAAACCACTATGCACTCTCCTTCTACATTTTTGTCCACTTGCCCGGATGTTTAATATCTTCACACAGATCTAGCACAGTGATGAGCAGTAGTAACAGCCTAATAATTCCATGCTGCTTGACTAACCCATATGGTCTATTATCTTAATTACTTCAAGCTATTCATTTTAAGTTCAAGCTGTTCTGACTCTTAGTGTTCCTAAATACACTTTCAAAATTAAAACTCTTTTAAGGTCCTTTAACTCATATTTCAGAGTAAACTATGGGGGAAAAATGTTCAAATCCATTCTACTAACCCCAAGACATTTCCCTAATGGAAGCCTACTATGATTAGATTGAATTTTTGTTCCCAAATCTTCACTCCCTGCCTGTAATGTAGAATTATAAACCCACAGCCTTTGCCATTTGGCTTTGCAGTGGGAGAGTTTGCAAAGTAAACATCTCTACCCAGTTGATTTTAGGCCTACGCCTATGACTTGTTTTGACCAACAGAATGTAAGTCAAAGTGATAGTGTGTCTGTTATGAGCAGAAGTTTTAACACAGACAGCAAGGTTTCATCAGCAACTTTTCTGCTTCTGTCATTCACCATGCAAAAAGCATGTCTCAGATCACTGCTGTTCCTTTGCCTTCATCCCAAGGACATAGAGCAAATGTGCATGAGGCCCAAACCTTGGGTCCAAGCCTAGCTGAGCTTAGCCAAGCCCAGCCAATCCACAGACCCATGAACAACAGATAAAGGAGTATTTTTGTTACCTACTGAAATATCCAGGCTGTTTGTTACTTCAGCTAAAGCTGATTAATATGTCTTCCAAATCCAATGCATCAACAGGTTATTTTTTAAAAACATTTTATGTATTTATCTTTAGAGGGGAAGGGAAGGAGAGAGGGAGAGAAATATCAATGGGTGGTTGCCTCTCGTGCATCCCCTGCCGGGAACTGGCCTACAACCCAGGCATGTGCCCTGACTGGGAATCGAACCGCCATCCTTTGGTTCGCAGGCCTGCGCTCAATCCACTGAGCTACACCAGCCAGGGCTCAATGGGTTATTTTGTAAGTTATAAACCACAAGAATTCACAAAGGTATGGGACACCTGGCCAACTCTGATCCTAACAAGCAAACAAGCAAAAAGAAGTACCCTCATCAAAATGCCCAGAGCCATGTCAGCTCATTGGAAAATAGCATTCTATTTCTTCCCCTTGTACAATGTAGGAGAAATATCACTGGCAGTCATTTCAGAATTGTTAGCCTACATCTTTCTCCTTTAATCCTGTATTTAAAGGAAAGTTGACAACAGTTTTGGGTTTGTTTTTTTTTTTTTCAAGCTTTCTGACACAGTCGATTGTTTGGGGTGGTTTGGAATATCTGAAACTAAGTCTTCCCACTCTTTTTTAATCTTGCTCTATACGTGAAAAATATTCATATCTGTCGTAGTGAATCTTGAAATAAGTGTACAGTGTAAGGATACTAGGTTACCAGCTGATCAGAGCAAGACAACAAAATAAATGATAAGCAACAAATGACTGAAGCCTCCGATAACACAGATAATTTGATGACAGTAGGAATGGAGCAGAGAATGCCAGGCCTTGGCATTGATTTTTAAGAGCCTTCTTAAATCCATCTGTTCTTTATCATATTAACCTGCAGTCATAGTTCTCAATCTCTGAGTTCCCCTCCCCCTTTTTTCCTTTTTTGCTTCTCTATTTATTTCATACAAGACTGAATAATATTGAGCTGCTGTGAACTGCTGAGTTCTGTTTAGTTCCTGGTATAATTGGAAACAATTGAATTTGAATGGCAATTTGGTTTTCACATCTTTTATTTATTAACGTTCTTCAAAATATAGAAAGTAAAAGGGTAAAAACAGTTTTACATAATATAGAGGATGTCAAGAACAGAAAGAAAAATGAGGACAAAGAAAAAATAGAAACTGAATAAAAACATGAGTTTAATTCAATCTAGAGAGTTGCAGTTTTTACATGTTTGTACTAATGTATATTTCTTATCTGAAGCAGTGTTACTCCATAAATATTATAGCTAAAGGGTTCATCCATTTAATAAATAGATCCAGTGATTATGCAACTAACATTCAGAAAGAGATAAAGCCTTTGCTTTGGTCCCCACTTAAAATGTAAGGATAGCAAAAAGTAGATGCAACTTGCTGAAGTCCATATGTAAATGGTTGACCACCATCATATGCAAAACTACTATTTGCTCTGTTGCTGGCACACAGAGGTGTGCTCAATTTGTTATATGTGCACTATTCGGCATGCACATCATACTTCAATAGAAAGGGCTTTTTAAAATTTAAACTATAGAACAAATAAAAAACTAACACCAGGTCATTGTGTTTCCTGGGCTTTGGCAGCAAATATACTTATGAACTAGCTATGTAGTGGTCAAATATGAGGGAGAATTAGCAAAACAGATCCAGAGAGTTTAACAATTCACTATTTAGAAAACCCTTCCTTTACTATAACTATACAGTTCTCTCTTGTGTACAAATGAGTGGAAAGTGTGGTGTGTATTGTCCAAGGCATGTGTGGTCTTCTCCATCTCTTACCAGGTTTGGGAACCTTCCAGTGGCCCTTACCTCCTGGGCACTAGATCTGCATCCTCATTACTCCTCTCTGTGACTCAAGGCCCAAGCTCTCAAGTCAAAGTACAAGGGTTTAAGTAGCAGCTCGGCCACTTACTTACTATACAACCTTGAGCAGGTATTTAACAACCCTATCTCAGCTCCATCATCTAAAAAGTGGAGACAATAATAGTACCTACTTCCTGGGATTGTTGTGAAGAAGTACATGCCTGGTACCTAGGAAGCATTCAATAAATGTTAATTATTATCATAATTTCCATGGTGATGGTTGTCTTACATATTAATGTGTAAGACATGGTAATACGTCTTACATATTATGGCATGAATATGTAGGACACAAATAACTGAGAGAAGAAATAGCACCTAATTCTGCCAAAATTGCTTCTTTCCATAAACATTTTTTAAATGGCTGAAGTGTCCATGGCACCAGTGTACCAATGTTTGCAATTTACTTTAAAATATGCCAAAATGTGCAATAAGCTAAACTAATGGATGGACATCAGGATCAATAGATGGAAGGGTATGTGATGAAACAAACATATTGAAACATTCATTATAGGATCTAGGTGATGAGTATGTGGGTGTTCAAAGCACAGTTTTCCCAATTTTTATGTATATAAATGATGAAAAAACAAAGGAAATCTGAGAAAAGTGCATGACATAAATATTTAATTCTGTATAATTACTATGTATAAGCAGAGACCTGTACTGTACAACATCAAGTTAAATATAAACACCTAATTATGGATTTTTTTTCTCTTTCTAAACTTAGGTGTTGAAGTTCAGTTTTCCTCTCTGATTTCAGAAAAACCTTTGCGTTCACCCTAAATTCTTCTATCTTGTCAGATGTTCCCATGAATACTTCTTTCTCATTTTGTTTATTTGCAGACTTTGTGTTCAAAGCCTTTTTCCTACATGCAGTGATAACAACTACAAAGCCCACTGTGGTTTGTCTAACCCCAAGAAAATAACAGGAGGGATGTGGGGCCCTTTCTCAGTTTTAACAGCCCAATGGGCATGATCCATTTCTCACAGAGATCGAAGTTACTTATATTTTATCCATCCCTTAAATTAGGCAAATTCTAAGGCTATTTAATTCCAAGAATACATTAATTCTCCAGAGAACTGTAGTCTTCTTTGTTCAAAATTCTATCATTGTTATCTCCTTTTATAAAGAGCTTCATATTTGGTTCATCATTGTTTGGACCAACAAAAGGAGAGAAATCTCTGGCAGACACAGTTGGTTTGCCTCCTCCACAGCCTGTCCCAACCGTCTTCTTTGCTTACCAGCTCATAAGACTATATACGGGCCAAAAACAAAAACGGAGGCATGGTGGAATCCCAGTGAGCTGTGGTGGACTTCCCATTTCTCTTAGTTAAAATAAAGTGATTGGAAACTGAAAATGCATAATAATTTCTATCATCTGTGGATGCTGTGGCAATTGTAAAACATGTCCACAAATTCTGTGTCCTCCCATCAAAAGCTAGGATGTATCTACGTGCAAGACTGGAAAAACAGGTTGAGAAAATGAGTCTCTGGTTTTTCTCACATCTATAATAAGAAAGCTATAAGGAATTCAAGGATGGAAATGAGTTTTAGGTAGTCAGTCAGAACTGTCTGCCACAACTCTTCTCGGAGTCAGTTGTGGAGTGTCTGCTCTTGCGGTAGCTACCCTGTTCCATTCCCCCACCTTCTGAAGGGGCAAATGCACAGGAGTCTGAGTCGCCCCTTTCCAGAGTTCCAGAATGGACACTGACGGTGACCCAGAGGCACAAGTAAAGAGACTCCAGAATGACCACATAATGTCACCGCCAAATGAGATGATGGCTAGGGAACCAGAAGACCTCCTCCTAATGGCAGTTCCCCAGGCCTGGGTTCCAGAATAGCCTTCTAGGACTCCACCAGAGAGCCTTGGTGAAGACTGTATCCAAGCTGTGGAGACCATGCTCGGAAGGAATCCTCTCAACCCTGCAGACTTCAGGTGGTTGTTCAAAAAGTTCCACTATGAGGATGCACACGGGCCCAGGGATGTCCCTGGTCATCTCCTGGAGTTTGCTAGGCTGTGGCTGAGAACTGAGATTCACACAAAGGGGCAGACTGTGGAAATGCTGGTGCAGGAGCTCCTGAGGGCCTCAGAGCTCAGGTGCAGAAAGGTCAGCCTGGGGTCAGACTCACTGGCTCACGTCTTGCTCTACCTACACATGAGATGTTTGGCTAAAGGTCCCTTATTGCAAGTTCCTGCTACAGTCATGGGAAATCTGAACCTCAGTTTTCTTTGAGTTTGCCTTTGACTGGTTGTTAATAAGATTGATCAAAACCCCTGCTGGACTTCTTTTTGCCTGAGGCAGTGCTATTTCATGGCACTGTGAACTCCAGGAGTTTCTCTGCCCTCTTGTGAGGACAATCAGCCTGCTGCTTGTTTTTGCTCTGCTCTGTTTTGCTCTCTGTGACATCCTTTATTATATTCTTTTTATGTATCCAAAGAAGTAATTGCTTTAACTTTCAGAATTCTTGATTCTTGCTGTTGTGGCATGACTGGCAGCTTCTGTAACCCCACCAGTCCTTGAAATATTAAAGTTTGCTCCTAAATAAAAATGTTCTATGGTAAAAAAGAATAGTCTGCCACAAATATCTTTACAATAAATACAAAATCAAATGACCAACTTATTGCTAGAAGGATAAGAAAGAACATAGATTTATTTTCCTAACAGACAATCATTTTGAGAGGCTAGTGATTTATCAACACCTGCAAACAATTTCTACTAATGTTATATAAATTTTGACTTTTTTATTATAATGCTTTGACATCAATGCCTCTCCCTATATGGATTTTTTTTATTGCTTTGTCTTTGTTTGGGTTGTTTTATTCGAGGTATAACATACATACAGTATAGAATGTGCTCTAATTTCAAGTGTGCAGCTTAATACATTATGAAATATGTACACACCTGAGCCACAACCACCAGAGCAAGATCTAGATTATTGCCATCTTTTGTGACTGGCCTCTTCCATAATGTCTATGATAATAAGTAGGGGTTTTTTTTGTATATTTGTTCATTTTCTTTTTTGGAGTATACCATTGTATCTACGTATTATAAATTATATATCCATTCTCCTATTGATGGTTATTTTAGGTGGCTTCCAATTTGGGACTCTCAGGAAAAGGCCACTATAAATACCCTTTTTCTTTAAATATTTATTTATTTATTTATTTATTTATTTATTTATTTATTTAGAGGGGAAGAAAGTGAGAGAAACATGATGTGTAAGAGATACAATGACTGGTTTCCTTCTTGCTTGACCCCTACTGGAGACCTGGCCCGCAACCCAGGCATGTGCCCCAACCAGAAATTGAACTGGTGACCCTTTGATTTGCAGACCAGCTCTCAGTCCACTGAGCCACACCAGCCAGGGCTAAACATTCTTATGACATCTGTCTTTTAAGGACACGTGAGCTCATTCCTCTTGGATATATATCTAGAAGCAGAATTTCTGGATCATGGAGTAGGGATATATTCAGCTTTAGTGAATATCGCTAAACCATTTTTGCAAAGTTGCTATATTCCCCTATTTGGTTGTAGTTTCTAAGGCATTAATATGCTCTGTAATGCTGCCTCATCTCACCAAAACAATGCCTTTAAAGAGAAGTCTTATGACATATAATCTTGCCTCTCTGATTGACCTCCATCATTCTTTCAGCCTTTCTCCATTGCTCTAACTATGAAGACTAGACTGAAGGAAGCTGCACTAAGTGAATATTTATAGCTGTCCTATGATGTAATTAAAATATAAGCAGGTAAAGGCAAATGATTTTTAGGTCTGCTTTCATTTCATCTCATCTCATAAACTTGAGTAACTTTTCCGCCTTTGGTTCATGCCTTTGTGGTTTAAAGAAATGAATGCAACTAAACTATGGGCACGTCATGAAAATAAATGAGTAAAGTTCTTTAGGCTTCCCGGGGACAGGAAGGAGGATGGGAGGAAACTGTTACAGAAATGTAATCATTATTGTAATCGGCCTGCAGTGCTGTGAATAAGTCATAATTATCTCACAATCTGAGTTAATGCTGTGATGCTTTCTCTTGTCGTGTCAACACATGCACATATATATCAAGAAGACCCACAGAGCTGCTGCATTGCTGAACACACCAAACCCTCACAGTACAAGCGTGTTGACCTCACACTCCAAGAAAACATTCCACACCCTGAGGTAGGGGCCTTTTTACCCACAGTGTTCTCACCTTTCCCTATTCAAGTCACTACTGATTTTTTTTTCCTTTGGCCTGGAAAACCCAATAACATTCAACAGTAAAAATGACTGATTCATATTGGATGGGGAAATATTTCTGACATTTGTGTAAGTGAATCCTTAATTTAAACTTACACAAATTCAAGGAAAAAAATATTGTATTCTCATGCATATGGATGTCCCCAAACTCATCTTCATTTCATTCTTGTGGGCTGTTAGACAACATTCCCCTCCACAGGAAAAAAGAAAACTGAAGCGATAAAATAATGAGAATGAAATTTACTAAACTTTTGGGTTCATGAAAAAGTCTGTGTTAAGTGTACTAAACTGAATGCCAGTAGCTTTACTTTAGATCAACTATTTTGTTTTCCCAGATTTTTTTTCTAAAACACATCAAGAGGCAATGGTAAACCAAGTGGTACCTGGAGACAAAGCTCACAGTTCCCTCAGATGCTCTTGTCTCTTCAGCACCAAGATTTGGTTGACACCCAGTCCTTATTGGACCCTTGACCAGTTAATGAGAAGCTCTGGAGGAGAGAGGGCCTAGTCACTGCTAGTCAGTTCAAGCTCTCCAATGGTTCTAATGTACAGCCAGATTTGAGAATTGCTGCAGTCAATCCTGCCTTTGCACCATGGGCTATAAGAGGAAGGCATCATTGCCTAAACAGTGATAGCCACATTCAGAATATTACCAATGGAATCTGCTTGATTCTTCAATGCACTGATCAAAGGACAGGGTGGAAGGGTAACTTTCACTGATGCAAAGCATAAAACAGGTGGAACACTAACACATTTCCCCAAAGTCATGCTTCATACAAAAAAAAGATAGTGAGGAAGAGAATGGGAGCAGCAGGATGGGCAACCAACCAGGCTCACCATGGAGGACATAGTAGTTCTCAGCACTCATCCCAATGCTGAGTAAAAGTACAAACATTTTGATGTGGGGATCTGGAAGCAGTCAATAGAGGCTGCCTAACCAGAGCATGGGTGCTGATCTATCTGAGGCTATGTTGTCTTCATAAGAGACCCACCAGCACAGCCCCCCACGAAGGAGTTTGCATGTATGTTGATGCACTTTGTAAATACAGGAGGAGGGAAATTTTTGTGTGTCTCAGTACCAGGGGTAGGAATAAGATGTGGGAGGGGAAATGGAGAATGGCCTGGTATTAGTCCTCCAACTGGCCTTAGGAATCAGAACCCAACAACTAATCAAGAGAAACAGCACAGGAAAAACTGAAAGGACCATTTTAATTCAAGATTCCATGAGGCATGACTTTCAGGGAGCAAAAGCAATTCTTTACTCTCCCAGGTGGCACGGCCTGATGCAGAGCTAGAGAAAGAGGTGGTCTCCGTACTCCATAATGCACAACCACGCCTCCCAAGGATAAGAACCTCTGTGAACATCAACAATCCCCTTGGTGCTCCCACAAGAGGCAACACATAGCAACCAGAGGCACCACTGAGCAGAGTCAGGAACAAATGTGATCAGTGAGGAGGACTTGGAGCAGGAGAGAAACAATATGACTACACTCCAGGATGATCTGTAAGCACATGCAAGCCTCCTCCTAATGACTAACAGAAACCCTTTTGGGGAAAAGGGGGCTTTATGGAGGCAGAAGTCCTATGTGAGCTAGGGAATCTAGATTCCCATTGTTGATACAATTCCATCTGTATCCACTAGTGAGGCCCAGAGGCATTCATGTTTCAGTAGTTTATTGTGTGATATTGAAAAGAAAATAGACCTGCCAGACATACAATATAAGTATCCTCTTAAATTTTTACCTATTTTGGTGAATTAATAGACTTGTGAATAAAAGAAGGCTGTATAGCAAGGAAAGTCATATTGTTGTAAAATTACTCAGAAAGGAATCAAATAATTTTGACTGTTTCTTAAGGAAATAATTTTTCTTTTTCACCACAATGCCTATTGGAAAGTTCTGAATCAACTGGTAAGTCATAAAATCCCCAACCTACAGTCCATTAGCAAAGAAGATCATAGAATCAGAATAGATGAGAAGAGATATCTTTGAGAAGAGGGGCAGTAAACACAACTATTCTACTGTCACATTCTTGACCTCATTCCCACCATTCAAGAAAGCCAAACTCTGTAGAACTGGAAGGACTTACAGGATGAAGAATAAAAAAATACCCAAGAAGCAGAGGCAGTAAATGGCTCCTATCAACTGATGATCAATGGTGCCAATTCAATGCCAACAAGAACCCCCAATTTGGGGTGTGGTAAAGAAGGAAAATTTATTCAATGCAAACAGCTCAACAGTGAGGCAGCATAGCTGTGAAAAGAGCATGGCTGTGCAACAGCTCAGAAGTCAGGCAGTCCTGTGCCAGGCCCCTCTCTGGCTAGGCAGCTCTGCTCTGGTGAGACCTCTTCTGTGATTCAGTGCTAACAGGGTACACACAGCTCTCAATGGGAAGTGCGCTCTCTGAGCCACATGGGAGCTGGCTAATATGAACAGAAGTTTCCACCCCTGGTCCCTGATTGGTCTGTCCTCATGCAAATGAGGATTCCAAATCCTTACAGTTTGATTCGTCCAAAGGCACTCTCTTGATTAGTCAGAATAGAACTGCTCTGATTGGTCAGAGCTGTGCAGCTCCAATTGGATGGGGAAAACCTCCGTCTTATTGGTTCAAATAAGAGTCTAACTCCTTTATAAGGGCTGGCTCAGATTGCAGAAATACAGTGCAGACAGGTAGTTCAGGGCAGGGGCAGAAGGCTTGGTGCAGAGGCTGCTCCGCAAAGTACAGTTTTCCTGAGAGGCCCCTGTGCAGAAATGGCTGTTAGGCTCTGCCTTTATTGGAGCCCAGTTAGCCACCAGGAGTCCTTCTTAGTATGTGTCATTTTTCTCTCAGGGTTCACACTCCTGATAAACTCCTTGTTTTTCATTGTTAGGATTTCAGTTCTCATAATGAAGCCACCCACATTGGGCTTTATGTGTTGCCTGAGCATAGTGGCCTCTGCCGCACACACATTAAAAAATGTGGCCTCACAGAGTGAATCTTAAAGGACTAATCAGCTCACAAAAATTGTAGCAAACATCGCAGTTTAGGGAGCAAATTCCAGACAACGATCCTCAGTTTCAAGGTCTCCATTTAATAAGATCCACTAAATACAATTTAGACAAACTCATACTTGTGTTCTGAACAGGGCCATCCATGCCACATTGAAGAAAAGTCAAAACATTCCACAACTTACTGAAGTTAAAAGGGGGGAAACTCTTTTTTTTTCTTATCAGATGCCTTTTTTCATTCGTCATTTAAAATTGTTGTTCAGTTACAGTTGCCCTGCCTTCCCCACCCCTTGCTCTCACCTGCCCCACCTCCCACTCCCAATCAATCCCCCCCTCCATTGTCCATGCCCATGAGTCCTCTATCGGTGTTCCTTGGCTTGCCCTCTCACCTTCTTTCCCTCTTTACCACCCTCCCATCTCCTCTCTGGTCACCATCAGTTTGTTCTTTATTTCCATGTCCTACACTTCGTGAAAGTTCTTTTTTTATATACTGAGTTTCCCTTTCACTTTCTTCCACTCTGAGGACAGAGATATTTTCAAATTTTTGGATCTTGATCATAGCAAAAGAAAGAAGTATCCGTTTTTTTCAAAAAAAAAAAAATTACAGTCCTGAAAAGATACAAATAAATAACTAAAGCTTTACTCTAACATTATGTGTGGGGGTCCAGACCACAGGACCACCTTGCAGGCAAAACTACTTTATACCGACCTGGTCATTAGCATGCCTTGATAATTAGAATCCTTTGGATGAGGTCCAAGACAGAATTCCATCCCCAATTCTATTTTAATATTCAGAGCACTAGAAGTGCCAATTTGTTTCCCAAAACAAAAATAAGAGCCACCTAGGGGCTCTATTTTCTAAATGAAATCATATTTAATAACCTCCAGCATATCATTTGTATAGGCCAAAACATTGTTGCTATCCCATTGAGATTTACATTAGAGAGAGAAGAAATGGAAAGTTATAGTGCAGCTTTGTTATTAGTTGGGTTTATGCCCTAAGTAGAGGTACAGAGCTCTTATACCTAGGATGGAAAACACTGTTGAGACTCAAAGTCCAAAAAGGGTCTCTCTCTGCCCAGAATCTAAATGTGAGACAAGAGAAAAAAGAGATAGCCTAGCCTCCAATGCTCTGCACAAGAAGGCCAGGTAAGGAAGAAGCAGAAGACTGCAGATGTACTACCCCAGCTTTGTGACTGACCTCTGAACAAAAGGACTCCAGAAGCTGGAATGCATGAAACATCCTGGCTAACCTGGAAGGTCTATACAAGTGAAACATTTGCTTAAGGTAGGGTTTCCATGTACTAACAGTGCTATCAGTGAGAGGAGAAATGTACAGTGTGTCCATGAGCAAGATGGTAGTAGGACATTTACCATATCAGGCTGACAGAGGTAACTAAAGTTGCTGGAGAAACCGAGATCTAGGCATCAGGGTTCAAATCCTGAGTTTCCCACTTACCAATTTTGTGACTTTGCCAAGTTCTTTCTCCTAAGCCTCCATTTCATCATCTGTAAAATGAAGCTGATAGCAGGACCTACCTCGTTTTGATTAAAGGAGTTAAAACACTTAAAGAATGGACCAATGCCTGGTGCAGAATAAATAGTGTGAACATGAGCTATTATCATTTACAACTTTTTCCGGTGGCTTGATATTATTACCATTAGAGCCAGAAATGGGCCCTGGCTGATGTGGCTCAGTAGATTGACTTGCGAACCAAAGGGTCACCAGTTTGATTCCCAGTCAGGGCACATGCCTGGGAAGTGGGCCAGGTCCCCAGTAGGAGGCACACGAGAGGCAACCACACATTGATGTTTCTCTACCTCTCTTTCTCCTTCCCTTCCCCTCTGTATAAAAGTAAAGAAATGAAATCTTTAAAGAAATAGAAATTTTAAAAACAGCCAGAAATGGATTACAGATTAAAAACAGGACATTAAACACAATTGGTGGTGGTGGTGATGAGATTGATTGGGCTGGAGATGAAACAACACAAAATAGCATATTGGAATCAAATGAATCTTTCTCTAGCAATTGACAGAACATAAAATGAAAATAATGTACCTAAAACACTCTCACGATGTCATTTAAAGACAATAAAATGGTAGCTGAATTATAGGCAGTAAGCTTTTATCATGTTAAAACAGTGCACAAGTCATCAGTAGGGTTGAAGCAGTGAAAGTTTTAAAAATAGTTCTGTAGTTATTGCCAAGTTACACGACCATTTGAAACAACACATGGTGAACATAAAAATAAGGCTCTTAGGTCTTTCAGCATAAATTAAACAATTTAATGTTATTGAAAAATTATGCAAACAAAATATAAATCTGATTATATAAATACACATAGGATCTTTTAAAGCAAGATGCCACAAATGCACATAGAGAAAAGCTTACCAAAAGAAGCAGACAGTTTAATAGAAAAATGACCAAAGATTAAGTCAGACACTTCACAAAAGAGGATATCCAAATGGGTGTTATAAACATAGGGAAAGGGGCCACACTTAGTCATTAGGGAAATGCAAATTAAAACTGTAATGCCATATTGCTGCACATCTATACAATAGCTAAAATGAAAAAGACAATACCTAGTGTTGACAAGGGTGTGAGGCAACCAAAACTTCCCTATATTTCTTGGGGGAAAGTGTTCAAATGTCAAACGTTTTAGAAAACTCTTTTTCAATCTTCTGTAGTTGAACATAAGCATTCTGTATGAGGCAGCAATTCCATGCCTACTTATATACCCAACTGAAATGCATGGAATGTCTACTGAAAAGCATGTATAAGAATGTTTATGGCAGCACTATTCATAGTCGCCGAAAATAGGAGACAACCAAATGCCTGTCAATAGGAACATGGATGAGAATAGTGTGGTATACTCACATAATGGAATATGATACAGTAAGGAAAATAATTGAACTGCAATTACACAAAACAACCTGATGAATCTCATGAACAAAATGTTGAAAAAAAGAATCCAGTCCAGAAGACATTTACTGTATGATTCCATTTATGTAAAGTTTAAAAACAGACAAGTCTATTTAATGGTATTAGAAGTCCAGGATAGGGCTTACTCCCAGGAGACAGGGACTGAGGCAGCACCAACAGCATCTTGGGTTCTGGTTACACTGGTTTGTTCACTTTGTGAAAATGCATTAAGCCTTTCAGTTAGGATTTCTGCACTTTTCTGTACATATGGCATATTTCCATTTTAAAAGTTCACCTTTTTCTCAAAAGTGCTTTGTAAGCCTTGATCTATTGACAGTGCAACACAGATGGAAGTTCCATGAAGGGAAGGGGTATCTTTGCTTGTTACTCACTGATGTGCCCTAAGCACCTAGAACAGCACCTGATTCATACTAAGGAGTCATTAGATATTTAGAGGATGGATGGTAAATGGGCAGCATGCTCCAAGTGTATAACTTGTACCATTATCTGACACAACTGGAATAGAATCCCAGAATGTACGTATGTGATGAATCTGTTCAAAGGCTTTGTGGATAAGAGTAGACATTTGTGTATTTCTCCTCTTTACCTATTTTTATATATGTTCTTTCAAGTAACTATTAAGAAGACTTTTTGTATTCAACAGGAATATAAGTCTCTTTAAATATGTTGATAAGTTTCAATTTATTACCAAACAGTAACAAAGTAGTGAGCCCTTTACTGAATAAACTGGAGAAGTAAGGGCTTTGATCGATGCTGATGCCATAATGTTTGCAACTGCAGTAGTTCTTATATCAAAATAGGGCTGAATAATGCCATACAAATTGTCGATTTTATTAAGGAGCAGACTTTTTTTCTAAGATCTTATTTATTAATTTTTTAGAGAGAGGGGAAAGGAGGGAGAAAGAGAGGGAGAGAAACATCAATGTGCGAGAGATACATTGATTGGTTGCCTCTCGCATGCCCCCAACCAGGGACCTGGCCCGCAACCTAGACATGTGCCCTGACTGGGAATCAAACCGGTGACCTTTTGGTTCTCAGGCTGGCACTCAGTCCACTGAGCCACACGAGCCAAGGCAAGGAGCAGACTTTAAATTGCAGACTCTATGGAGGTGTTTATAATTATATGGGCAGCAAGTGTCATAATTTCCTTCTTTACATTGAAGGCCAATAGCTGTCTCAAGGCAAGGTGCAAGTACTAATTTTTCAAATAAAACAAGAAACCGGTATTTTTTATGAAGGAATTTGCTTCAGAGACAGATTCCCATTTCCCCCTCCTTCCTTCAATAATGGAATAGATGAATTGTAGCTGGACTCATCACGTCCTAGTCAAACACTACATCTCCCAATCTCCCTTGCAGCCAGATATGAATATGTGACAAAGTCCTGATGATTAGGATGTCAATGAAAATGTTACGTGCCTCTGCTGGGTCATGCCTACAAAAAAGGGGGTGTGTTGCTCTGTGGTCCCACATTCCAACTGGCTGGAGTGTGGATTCATGACCATCATAGACATGAGTAGGAAGCCAAGTGCTGGGGCTGGCAGAGCAGTGAGATAGAACATGCCCACAGCTCTGAATGACCTGCTGGAATACAGCCACCTTCTCAGCTCTGGACTGTGTTCCTCTGGATCATTACATGAAAGAGAAATAAACTCCTATTTCATTAAATCACAATGCTGTAGTCTTTTTTGCTACAACAGCATACATTAAACATTAATGAATAAAAAAAACTCCACTAAAATATCCCTGAAGTAGCACAAAATACACTCATTTACATAGATTTGTTTCTCATTTCTCTACTCTCTGAATGTGGTGGGCAAAACAATGATCCCTCATATTTCTCTGGAGCCTGTGAATGTTACTTACATGGCCAAAGAGACTTTACAGACATGATTAAGGATTGTGAGATGAGATGATTCTGGATCACCCAGGGGGATCCAATATAATGACAAGGGTCCTTATAAGAGGGTGGCAGGAGGATCAGAGGCAGAAGAGGAGATGTGAGGACAGAATCAGAGGTTTAAGGGATGCACTGCGAAGATGGAGGGAGAGGCCAAGAGAAAAGTAAAGAAGGTAGCTTCTAGAAGCTAGAGAAAGTAAGGAGACTGATTCACCTTTAGAGCCTGCAGAAGGAATTCAGCCCTGCTAATGCCTTAATTTTATCCCCAAAAGACGCATGTCAGACTTCTGATGTCCAGAACTGTAATAAATGTGTGGTAATTGCCCTGGCTGGTGTGGCTCAGTGGATTGAGTGTCAGCCTGTGAACCAAAGGGTCACTGGTTCAATTCCCAGTCGGGGCATGTGCCTGGGTTGCAGGCCGGGTCCCCAGTAGGGGGCATTCCAGAGGCAACCACACATTGATGTTTCTCTCCCTTTCTTTCTTCTTGCTTTCCCCTCTGTAAAAAAATAAATAAATAAAATCTTTTAAAACATAAATAAATAAATAAATAAATGGTAATTTGTTGCAGCAGCAATAGGAAACAAATACACTGAAAATGCTTCAGCCACATGGGCCTTTCAGTTTATCAAACACACCAAGCTCTTTCATGCCTTAGAACCACTGTCCATGCTGTTCCCATGGTCTGGAATTGGCTGGAATACTCTGCCTTCTTCCAAATTATTAAATAGCAGCTTCCTTCTTACTACCATCAGGGCTCATCCTGAATGTCACCTGCCCTGGCCCTGGCCACTCAATTTAAGGCAATCACCCTTATTCTCTCTGACAGTATACCATTCTTTTCCATCATAAAATCCCATTATTTGTAATTCTTTACCTAATTGTGTGTTTACTTATAGATTATTCATCAATTCCACTAAACTATGAGTTCTATGAATCCTAGAATCTTATCTATTTTCTTCATCATTTGTGAATTGTGGACCTAGCATGGATACCCCATAAACATTTGGCTTTTTAAAATCTTGATATAATTTATTGGGGTGACATTGATTAATAAAATTCTATAAGTTTCAAGTGTACAATTCTAAAATACATTATCTATATATTGTATTGTGTGCTCACCACCCGAAGTTAAACATCTATTAAACAGAGGTTTAGCCCTGGCTGGTGTACAGTAAAAGAAACTAGTGAATGAGGAAGAATCTCTCTTCAGAAAAGTATTCCAGCAAATAAACAAAGAAGAAATGACAGAATTAGAATATCGTCTAATGAATTAAAGGACCTAAACAATGATCATTAGTTGCTGCTAACATTACAAAAAGAGAAACCACCTGATATGGTGGGTACAACCCACCTTACATACAATTCTACTTACAAAAAATTCTTGCCAAAGTATCAAACCAAAATCTGAGTAAGCATCTGTATCTACCTACCAATTTAACAGAAATACAAGGGACATAGGAAAATGTTAAATGACACTGTGGTGAATGCAATTGGTAAAATCTACATTCTGAAAACTTCAACAGGTTAAACAATCCAAATTCTTCAGCAAATAAATTAGAAATTTAGAAAAATAGATTCACAGATTAAGAGAAATAAAAGACATAAGAACAAATTGGATGATAATCAATCTCATTTGAATCCTGTTTCAATTAGACTGTTAAAAAAAGATGTTCATTGCACAACTGGAGAAATTTAGGCACAGACTGAATATATGATGATTTTAAGAAATTACTGTTTTATGGATGTGATTATGGTATTGTGATTATGCTTTAAAAAGAATATTTGTTATATTTATACACACACACACACACACACAATGGAATATTATTCAGCCTTAAAATGAATGAAGTTCTGACACAGGCTACAATATGGATGAATCTTAAAGATATTATGCTAAGTAAAAGAAGCCAAACACAATGTACAAATATTGCATGGTACCACTTATATGAGGCATCTAGAATAGTTAAATTCATAAAGACAGTAAACAGAACAGTGGTGGCCAGGGGCTAGGGGAAAAGTGGAATGGGGACTTATTGTTTCATGGGTATAAAGTTTCCATTGGGGATGATGAAAATCCTGGAAATGAATGGTAGGAATGGTTGCACAACAATGTGAATGTACGTTATGACACTGAACTTTACAGTTAAGAATGATTAAAGTGGTAAAGTTTACATTCTATATATTTCACCACAGTAAAAAGAGTTCTTATCCTTTACAGATGCTGAGGTACTGATGTCTGTGATTTGCTTCAACATATTCGTGGTGGGGAAGTGAATGAGGGTGAAAATGAAACCAGAGTTGATAACTGTTGAAGCTAAGTGATAGGTTCATGAAAATGTATGCTAGTCTCTCTACTTTTATTTTATTTTTGTAAAGATTTTTTTTATTTTTAGAGAGAGGGGAAGGGATGGAGAAAGAGAGGGAGACAAACATCAGTGTGTGGTTGCCTCTCATGTGCCCCCCACTGGGGACCTGGCCCTCATTCCAGGCATGTGCCCTGACTGGGAATCAAACCAGTGACCCTTTGGTTCGCAGGCCAGCACTCAATCCACTGAGCCACACCAACCAGGGTAAATTTCTTTACTTTTAGATGTGCTTGAAGTTTTCCATTAAAAAAAGGAAGGAGAGGAAGAGGGGAAGATTTATTTACATTCAACCCTGCAGTGTCCAAGTCAGCCCATTGATGCCTTTTATTTTGAGTAACTCAGCCAGCAATTCTGCCAATCCTGGCTAGGCCTGGAGGTATACCGGGGGCATCCAGACCCACAGCAGGGGAGGTATGGAATTGCTTATGCTGCTATCCACCCAGGATCCAGAGGGACTGTGATAGTAACTGGACACCCATAGCTCTGGCCATTGCAGTTCTACCATAAGCTGAAGATTCACCCCAACAAAGATACTTCCATCTCAGTGTCTTGCTTTGTACCCTAGCTCTCTCCTGAAGAAGTCTATTCTAAAGTTCTGTCTACCTACCTGAGACTGTCACACCCTGCCTCCTTCCTGCCTTTTCTCTTATAATCCCAGCCTTTGTGTCCAATTTCTCCTTCAAGGAACTAATAATGATATAACAAACACTGAAAGAGTATTCATTGTGTGCCAGGCACAGTTTCCAATGCATTACATATATCAAGTCATTTAATCCTCACAATAGCCCTATGATTTTAGTACCACTTGAACCTCCACTTTACAGATGAGGAAACTGAGGTACTGACAGGTTGTGAAGTCACACACCCAAGCTGACGCTGCCAAGGAAGTGGTGGAGCTAAGGTTCAGATCCTGTTCCTACAAGCTCAGAGTCCTTGGCTTTGCCCCATATGGGCTATCTCTATCTCTTACTAGCAGAATATTCATATAACTTTCTAAAAAATATACCTTAACCTACCCTTGCTAAATTCCTAAGGCTCCTGTGGGCTATATTCAAGGTCAGGGATGTGATGGTCAAGCAGCTGGAATTAGAAAAACTGTAGCCAGAGAAGCCCTGCTGCTGTTGAAAGAAATCCTAGCTCCCAGAGAGGGCCCTGCATCCATGCTGCAGGGCCACTGCTGCACTCCAGCCTTGACCCGTGAGCAACAAACAGGGCATGTGAGCTGGCAAAGCCATTCTGACCCACACACCAAATGGTACAGGAAGCATCTGGTGTACCTGCTGAGTTTGCTGAGATGGGATCTGACCCACATTAAAAAGTCTCCCACTTGAAATGAGAAAATGAGTATTTTCCTCACTTCATAGTGAG
The DNA here is from genome assembly GCA_004027475.1 of Anoura caudifer. Lineage (NCBI taxonomy): Eukaryota > Metazoa > Chordata > Mammalia > Chiroptera > Phyllostomidae > Anoura > Anoura caudifer. The sequence continues at coordinate 334,754 of PVKU01000287.1, read as the reverse complement.
TATCCTCACTATGTTTAGAGCAACACAGACAGTATACATTATAGTGTAACAAATGAGAATAATAGTATCGAGACAAGTTTCCAGGCTCACCTGGGAATACATTACTGACACATCACAGGAGCCAGTATACTTGTATTCCCATAGCTTGCAGAAAAACACTCTGCCTTCACAATTCGAGAGAAACCTGCACTCCAATGACACCCACGTCTTTTTAATTTTATCTTCTAAACTAAATCTCTCATTTCTTGTGAGTTTTGCGCATTACTGGTGAGGGGAGGGTATTCCCGGCAAGAAATTCACAAGATCAAATCTCTTTTGCTTTCATTTCAATGTCATGTGGCTTATCATTAATATGCTAATCCTTCATAAATACATCATATGAGTATATAGCATACATTTATGTATATACATAAACATATATACATATGTAAGTTTTCGTCATTAAAATGCCAATTCCTCCCAAATTGTCTCTCTCTATATATGTATATATATACATAGACACACACATTTTTATATACATTTGTGTATACATTTAATACAACCCAACCAGAATCCTAAAGGACTGGGTGGGGAAGAGAGGACAGTTATTTTGAAGTTCATAAATGAGAATAAATGGCTACAAACTGATTGCCAGGGCATTTTTAAGGGGAAAAACTTGTGAATGCTTATCTTATCCAGTATTTTTAAAAATTTATTTTTAGAGTGCAGGGAAGGGAGGAAGAAAGAGAGGGACAGAAACATCAATGTGCACTTGCCTCTCAAGCACCCCATAATGGGGACCTGGGCTGCAACCCAGGTGTGTGCCCCAACTGGGAATCAAACTGGCAACCCTTTGCTTTGCAGGCTGATGCTCAGTCCACTAAGCCACACCAGCCATGGCCCAATATATTTTTACAGATTTTATTTATCTATTCTTAGAGAAGGGAAGGGACGGAGAAAGAGAGAGAGAGAAACATCAGTGTGTGGCTGCTTCTTGCTCACCCCTAACCAGGGACCTGGCCCACCACCCAGGCATGTGCCCTGACTGGGAATCCAACCAGTGACCCCTTGATTCACAGGCCAGCACTCAATCCACTGAGCCACACCAGCCAGGGCTTATCCAAAATTAAAAATTAATAGAAAATACTAAAGTAAAAAGAGTCTGGTATTAGTATAGGAATAGTGGAGCAGAATGGAGAGATTGCAGAGACCAACATATATAAGAACTAACCACATGGGCAGAGATTCCACAAAGGTGGAATTTTAAATATTTGCCAAAAGGATAGATCATTTAATATATGGTGGTGACATAATTGCTAATTCTACAAAAGAAAGCAAAATTAGACCTTTACCTCATGCCATGTAAAAATGCAAATCAGAGTAATGCTAAAAGAAAATTTAGGATAGTTTTATATTACTGTAAGGTAGTGGAGACCTCATGAAGGAAGACAGTTAACCCAGGAACCATAAAGGAAAAGATAGACTAAACTATATTTTTAAATCATAATTCTTTGTATAGCAAAAGAGACCATAAACAAAGTGAAATATAGGGTGAAATGGGCAAAGACTAGGAACAGAAGAAAAATTTAAAGAGCCCAAAATTATGTACTAGGTTGCAGAGCCTCATGAGTACTCTCAGAACTACAAAATAAAGTATCCATTTTTACACATCAGATTCTGGGAGGGGGGTTAAAAGGAAATTCTATCCAGTGATATTGAAGGTTTGAAGAGACAGGCACTCTCATATATTGTTGGTGGAAATATGTTAGAAACTTTTTGGAAAGTTTGTAACATCAAATAAAATTTTAAATGTCAAATATCAAATAAATAAAATGTCAAAATTAAAAATATACACGCTTCTTGATGTATGGGGAATCTAGTCCTTAGAAATAAAAGCACCAATACTTAAGAATACTTAAGTACAAGAAGGATCATTGAGGTAAAGGGGTGGGGGTAATACTTTGTATTCATGCGCCCTGACTGGGAATATAAACGGCAACCCTTTGGTTCCCAAGCCAGTGCTCTCCACTGAGCCACACCAGCCACAGCTGAATTAGGGAGATTTTAATATAAACTAGATATAAGAAGATATAAGGGAATTCTTGATTTTTCTAAGGTATATGATAATGGTCTTGTGCATATGTATGAAAAGGTACCTATTTATTTATAAAATGCATGATGAAGCATTTTTGGATAAAATATCATAATGTCCAATTTACTCTATCTCAAATGATTCAGGAAAAAATAAATATCAGGCTGTACTGCATCAAATTGCCATTTTTGTATGTCAAAACAGTTGGCAACTCTCCTTACATGGCTCAGACTGAAAAATGGGGGCAGGGAGGCATGAGCACAAATATAGTAAAATGTTAATAGTGACTGAATCTAGATGAAGACTATAAAAGTATTCATTAGTATTATTGTATCTTTTCACAATAAAATTGAAGGTAAAAACAGATTTATGTCTATTGGCTTGATGGTTAGATGATCTATTATCCATTTTTTTAATGCTGAGAAACATGTATAGAAGAGACCCATCAATGAGTACAGGGACAGCCTATATGTTTTTATAGATATGCCCAACCATGAAGAAAAGTGTTCACTGTGAATTAAGTTATTAATATTGTTCATCTGAGGATGGTCAGAATGGAGGGAATTTATGAAAGGTTAATAACATCTTCTTTATGTATCTCTGAATTGTTTCACTTGTCAAAATAAGAATGTTTTACTTGTATAGTTTTTGAAAATCTAATTTAAAATATACACATAACACATACAGAATCTGCCAGAAATTAGGGGTATAGATTATTTTCAAATGGGGTTTTGCAAAAATGTCCCCAAGGAATTTTAACCCTGTATTTTCAGTTAGATCAGGGTTGACTCTCTCTCTCTCTCTCTCTCTCTCTCTCTCTCTCTCTCTCCATATATATATATATATATATATATATATATATATATATATATATATATATCCATTCTGTGGCCAAATCCTACCCTCCACCCATTTTTGTAAAGTTTAGTTAGAAGATAACCAAGCCCATTATATATGTTGTCTATGGCCAATTTTGTGATACAATGGCAGTAGCTGGGTGATTGTGAGAGACTACATAGCCCTAAAAGCTTAAAATATTTATTATCATGTCCTTTACAGAACAAGTTTGCTGATCTCTCATTTAGATGATTATCTTTTGTTAAAAAGATTTTGTTTATCCGTCTTTAGAAAGAGGGGAAGGGAGAAACAGAGGGAGAAAAACATCAACGTGAGAGACAAACAGAGATTGATCCCTCGCTGGTGCCCCAAACAGGGATGAACCTGCATTCCAGATACATGCTCTAACTAGGAACCGAACCAGAGACCTTTCGTCCTGCAAAACAATGCCCAACCAAATGTGCCACACCAGTCAGGACCAGATGATCATCTTAACAGATGTTCCAGGTCATCTGGACAGACTGCCTTATAATGGAAGGCTATCATCCTATTTCAGTGTACTAATCTTCAGATGAATTTGTAATCACTCCAGCCAAAGTAAGGCTGCTTGAATTGTGACCTACTGAAAAAGGATATAGGTAGGCTTAAAATGTAGTTCAGGAAAAGGCCATCATTCGTCACTTCAATCCTTACCTCAGGATATGTTCACTGATTTCTTTTAGAGAGAGAGGAAGGAAGGGACAGACAGACATCAACCAGTTGTCTCCAGTATGCGTCCCAGCCAGGGATCAAACCCGCAATCCTTTGGTGTAATAGACGATGCTCCGATCAGCTGAGCCACCCAGCCAGGGCAATCATCCTTTACTTTAAATTAATATTGTTAATTTAAATGTTATAGGTGTATACATTTGCTTATATTTCATATATGTCACCTGATTTGGCTTTATACCGGCATAAGAACTAAAAGTAGAAGGATTTATAGCTGATGTTATGCTAGCACATAACAAAAATAATTTAAGTCAACCCTAGAGCCCAAGAGATTTTTTTAAAGGGTTTGAATATGTAGGTCTGAAAACTTCCATAATAACAAGTGTATAATTAATTACATAATGAAAAGAATTAGAATTTACTCATATTTGAAAAATACTCCCTTTTAATGTTGAAATCAAACCCAACAAAACTGAAGCTAAGAAAACTCTCTAGGTCTAATTAGGCTGTCTGGAGTATTGATTCAAAGTTGTATTTGAGCCACCTCTAGCATGTTAGGCCAAAGTTATTGTATTTGTTGTATATTTAAATAATATACTATAGTATATAATGGAATTTCCTTCTTTGGATTTCTTTTACTTTTTATAACAGGAGAGTCAAAACTGCCTGTGAAGGTTTAGCCCATCTCCTCTCTGGTTAAGAAAGTGGCCTATTCTAAAGATGGAGGCATAGGTGGACACACTGTGCCTCCTCTCACAACCAAAATTAAGGACAACAAAGATTTAGAAACAAGAAAACAACCGGAACTGATAGAAAATTGAACTGTACGGAAGTCTGACAACCATTCATCCAAACCGGTAATAGGGGCAGAGTTGTGGCAGGAAAAAGTGGAGGTTGGCGGACTCAGGCGCAGGCAGCAGCTGGCAGGTCCCAGGCACACAGGAGGCGGTTAGCAGACCCCAGGTGCACAGGCAGCAGCTAGCGGACCCCAGGCACAGGGTGGCAATGGTGCAGACCCAGTGAGGCCACACAAGGCGGCTGGCTGACCAGTGGTTCCACATTCGCGCACAGATAATCCAGGTGAAGGGGAAGCAGCGAAGGGACTGGAATCCAAGAGAGAGCTGAGCAAGCGCCGTTGTTCCCTCTCGGACCCCGCCCCCACATACAGCGTCACTACCCAGCTACTGGGCTGCCTCGCCCTGGGGAACACCTAAGGCTCTGCCCCTCACTACATAACAGCCATGACCAGACCCTGCCCCCCCAAAAAAAGGCTCAAATGGGAGAACAAATCAAAGCCCCAGAGCCAATTCATCTAAGAGATCAAGAGATAGCCAACCTATCAGATGCACAGTTCAAAGCCCTGGTGATCAGGATGCTCACAGAATTGGTTGATTTTGCTCACAAATTAGATGGACAAATGAAGGCTACAATAAGTGAAATGAAGGAAAACACAGGGAACCAATAGAGATGAGAGGAAAACTGGGACTCAAATCAATGGAGTGGACCAGAAGGAAGAAACAAACAGCCAAAAAGAAAAGAAGGAAGAAACAAGAACTCAAAAAAAATGAGGAGAGGGTTAGGAACCCCCAGGACATCTTTAAATGTCCCAACATCCGAATTATAGAGGTACCAGAAGGGGGAAAGGAAGAGCAACAAGTGGAAAACTTATTTGAACAAATAATAAAGGAGAACTTCCCCAATCTGGCAAAGGAAGTAGACTACCAGGAAGTCCAGGAAGCTCAGACAGCCCCAAAGAAGTTGGACCCAAGGAGGAACACACCAAGGCACATCATCATTACATTATCCAAGATTAAAACGAAGGAGAGAATTCTAGAAGCAGCAAGGGATAAGGGCACAGTCACCTACAAAGGAGTTCCCATCAGACTGTCAGCTGATTTCTCAAAAGAGACCTTCCAGGCAAGAAGGGGCTGGAAAGAAGTATTCCAAGTCATGAAAGTCAAGGACCTACATCCAAGATTCCTCTATCCAGCAAAGCTTTCATTTAGAATGGAAGGGAAAATAAAGTGCTTCTCAGATAAGGTCAAGTTAAAGGAGTTCATCATCACCAAGCCCTTATTATATGAAATGTTAAAGGGACTTACCTAAGAAAAAGAAGATCAAAAATATGACAGTGAAAAGATAGCAAACTCACTGATATTAACAACCACACCTAAAACAAAAGCAAACTAAGCAAACAATTAGGACAGGAGCAGAAACACAGAAATGGAGATCCCATGGAGGGTTAGCAACAGGGGAGTGGGAGGAGGAGAGAGGGGGACAAGGTACAGAGAATAAGTAGCATAGATGGTAGGCAGAAAACAGACAGGGGAGGGTAAGAATAGTATGGGAAATGTAGAAGCTAAAGAACTTATGACACATGGACATGAACTAAAGGGGGGAATGTGGGTGGGAGGGAGTGTGCAGGGTGGAGGGGCATGATGGGGGAGAAATGAGACAACTGTAATAGCATAATCAATAACATATATTTTTTAAAAAATAAATAAAATAAAATTGCTACACTTTAAAAAAAAAAAGAAAGAAAGTGGCCTATTCTAAATCATCTCCAGACTCTCACCCATATTCTGACTTTATGACTGAGAAAGAAATTCTTTTTACCTTCACGCACAATCCAAACACTTCACACACAATCCATCAACACCAACACTCAGTTGATGTCCTAAACTTAGTAAATGACACATGCACAAATGCTTTGAGCTTCTAATGGAAATTTTAAGGCTGACTTTTTTCAAAACAAACCAAAATAAAAAAACAACCAGGAATTTTCAAAGGCAACCGCATCTGGGCATAGTTCAAACACTTGTGAAATGATCATAGGCAAAAATTAACTCTCCCAACAACCCTGTGACAAACACATCGTGCACAATGCAGTCAGACTCCACAGCTCTGCCTCTCAGCAGGCTTCTCAACCTGAGGAGCCAGAATGCTGCGAAACAAGATGCATGCATATCTGCAAGGAATATGATGCAATAATCATGTGTCTACAATTCCATTATGGTATAATTAATCTTAATTACACATTAAATTCTGCCTGAATTAAAAGACTCACATAGCTTGAATCTTGTTTGTGTTGCCTATAATTTTAGCGTGTTATTTTGAGAAATGTAAAATAATAAACCTTCTAAAGCAAAATGGTGACTTTAAGGACCCTGTTCTTCAGGGCTCTTATAACTCCACTGTAGTCAGCCCAGCCCATTTTCCCCATTTGCCAGGACCAGATGAGAGTGTTTTGCACCCCTATCTCCCATTTTCAGGCTGAGAGGCAGTCAGCACGTGGAAAAAGAAGCACGGATTGCAGAGCCAGTCACCTGATGGCAGGGGGCATCACCCACACCTCTCCCTGTGTTTGTTTCTCCACATTGTTCTGAAGGCTGACTAGAGACTTGGCACTTGCCTCCTTTTCTGTGCACCATTGTGAGAATTTCCCAGGTTCTCTTTCAATCTTCCCTCTCTTGCTCCTACAGGCACTTATTAACCTTTTTGGAGCTTCTCCAGGCACACCCAGCAACTCCTACAAGAGCAAAGAATCTTCTTAGAGGGTGGAAAGCTGCACCCACGGAAGCACCTTTATTATGGTACAATTCAGACACAGCCCGTATTTCTGTGAGGCCAGTATCATGAGATCTTTTTTTCTGTTTGTACCTATTAAGCCATGGTGCCAGTGAGGAGTTTTTGAAAATTCTTCAGTGGTGATAGGAATTCAAATGTTCTACATCTTGCTCAGGGGAAAGAAAAATGACTGGAATTATTAGAAAAAACTTAGTCTCTGGAAACATAAAAAGCAAGTCATGGTTTATACATTTTAGCAGGGCACATTTTGAGCCTGGGAAGGACACATTTTGCTTCTCTTTGGAAGGGAGAAGAAAACATTCACTGAGAGCCCTGCGCCAAAGAGATGAGAGCTCACTAAAAACTCTCAGTGGAGGAACTGGAACAAAAGTGGCAAAAAATGATGGCTGATGCCCTGAGGAGGGAGGACACTGAACCACTGCAGTGAGAAGTATGCTTAAAGCATGCAGTGGCTAGAAAATTGGGGGTTCCACATGAAAGCTTCATCTACTCCATGAAGCCCAGTAGCACCTCTCCATCCTTCCTAGCTAGTATGGTAAAGGGGGACATCTGCTCTGGACAGGGACCCTCAAAATCCCAGAGAAATGTATGAACTCCGTGTCTGTCTATCTGTTTCTCCTTGATTTTACTGCCTTTTCTAGGGATGCTAGTGAATTGTAAAGCTTCCCTTTATGAAAGGTATACCATGTTCATAGATTGAAGGATTCCATATCGTAGAGATGGCAGTTCTCCCCAAGGGGCCAGAAACAGACCCACCCACATACTGTCACCTGTTTTATGAAAAAGGTGGGGGCTACTAGAGTACTGGTAATGTGCTGTTGCTTGATCTGGGTCCTTGTTACATCAGAGTGTTGAGCTTGTGAGAATTTAACAAGCTTTACATTTACAGTATGTGCATTTTTCTGTATGTCCACTAAAAGTTTGGTTCTAATCCCTTTCTAAGAGCCAAATGACATTTTTCAAAGATTAAACTGTTATTGTTCAAAGCAGAAAAATAAAAGAAAATGCTCAAAATCTGGATGAGTTCAATGGTGATTTGGTTGCCAGTTTCTCTTTTAGATAGTTTGCCTCTTTCAAATATCTAGATAGTGTTTGTTCTTCTTTACTCACACCATATTCTGGCCTCTTTTCTTGGGCGGTTTATCTTCCCCATTCTTTATCCTACCCATATACTTTCAGGCAAATGAAAAGCCATTGATTAACAGGTCTTTTCTATAATGTGATTAAACCTAGTGCCCCAGGATCCTTTGCTCCAGCCACTGTCTCAAGTATCTTTGTTCACAGAAAACAAATAGAACAACTACACTGAAGGAAAAATATAATGTTAGTGCTAAAACGTCTCACTTCAAAAGTTTCCTCTTTGCCTGCTGAGAAATTCTTCCCTTGTTTTCTCAAGGAGCATTAAAGGCCATTGGGACTGGATCTGTTATACTTTCTGTGGTTACTTTTCTTTAGCTGATGCCTTCATAGATAACAATTAGATTAGCAGGACACCTTATTAAGTGAGTAATGATTATTTATTACTTAGTTGTGTGCACAAAAAAAAGGTGCCACACACTAAACCTGACGAGCTCATTGGAGGCCTGTGGGATGGCCTTACAAACTAAGAGACCAAAGTAAGCACGTGGGATGGTCTGAAATTAAACCTTCCTAACTAAAAGCACTTCATGGTGGACAGTCACGTCCCAAGTCTGTATTGTCCTTTAACAAAGGTCAGTCTCTACCTAACTGAGCCTGTCTGTTGTGTTTTTACATCTACGATAACATATCTTTGGAATGTCAGGGTAATTTCCATTTTTCCAGACCCCTCATGGCACAATCCCTCCCCACAGCACAGACCAGAGAACCTCACCTTGTTATCTTGTCTCCCCCACACCATCTGCATGTGCTGCACATGTTCATTGTTCACTGTCCTGTACCCACCAATGGAACAGGAGGATGTGTCTATCCCTTCTACTCTTTATCCTACCTCAGAGATTTCCTCGCTTTGCTTTCTCCTGCCTCCCTAATCTACCACCAATGGGTTTCACAAACTATCCTGTGCCTTCTCCTTTGACTATAGTGCATAAAATAAATTGCAAAATTGCCGTTCTCCTGAGCATTTTTCTCAATCCACTGAGACTTTGCTTCCTGGCAATTGTTGCCAGTTTGGCTTAAGTAAACTCATAAAAATTCTTACAGGTCTGGATGTTTCTGACGTCAACGCATCCATTTGGAATTCTGCAACCCAAGACTCAGTGAAGTCAATAAATGGTGGAAAAAAGGGGGCATTCTGGCATGAAGACTGTTTATATGTTATACTGGATTTGTGCTCATATACCATTAAACTTATTGAAGACACTTGGAAATTTGATTATTTTCCACTTCTGAAATTCTATTCACCTAGAAACCACCCCCAAACAGCACGATGCATGGCTCCACATATCCTGTGTGCCTCTGCAAAATGAGGGACACAGTGGCAACATGAAGATATATTAAAAAATACATAATGTAACTTGTCTTAATATACTTTTCTGAGTCTAAAAATATGCCAGACCAAAAGAAACATATTTACATAAAAAGCAGACAAGGTCAAATAACAAAGAAAGCCCTTAATTAGTTGTAATCAACTTTAATTTGCATACCGTATATAATTCCTAAATGATTGTTAATAATAACTTTATATAATGGACTTCCAATTTTCATGAAAATGGCACATTTTGATAAGCAGACACAAAACCCTAGTACTAATAAGGTTTAATTTGCATACATTAGACTGATTATCCAAACAAAAGGATTACAGTATTACTTCTCCATACCTTTATGTCCTTATTATGCACATTTATTAACTTCACAAAAGCTAGCTGTTAGTGACAAACAATAGCCATGGTTGAAAGAGAAATCTAAGGAATGAATAAGGAACATTTTCATGCTAAGGAGCAAAGTTTATACATCATAAATGCTGAACTTAACTGTTTGTTGGCTAAAGGGGCTAGAATTCCACAAAGGATGCTCTATCTTCTGAATAAGCCAGGTTGTATTTGTGATCGGAAAAATAAATGTCCTAACACACTTCATCACTCGAATTTCACAATAAATTTAACTCAAGCTAGAGAGCTCCGACACTGTAGTATGCTGAGAATTCATGAACAGCCACAGAATTAAGCTTTAAATGTGTAGTTCTAGGGTGCAGTGTTAATAAATATACTTCAACAAGCTTAGTTTTCAGCCAAGTAAATAATAATATAGGTAGCATTAGTATTGCTATCGGTTCCTAATGGTATCATTTCTACCCTGCAATTAAAGTTTAAGCACTAAATAAAGCATTATTAGCAGATCTGGGTTGGCTTTTCTTATATGTGAACACAAATGAAGCTCATGAGTGTTTGGATAGGAGCCAAAAAACTTGAAACTTCACCACAAGCTACTTCCGGGGTTTTCCTCTGTGCTCTTGCTACTTGGCAAGATACACAATTAGAACACCAGGAAATGGTTTCTAAAGAAGGCAAGAGAAACTAGAAGCCCCAGGAACTGAACGGAACGCCACTGTGGTTAACTCTGACCCTTCCACGTATAAATAGCAAAGATAAGAGCCATCTGGTAGAAATTTGTACATCTCAGCATCCAGTAAGATTTTGCTAGTGTTGTGCTGAATGTTCTATGCTTAAAATAAAAGACAACTTTGGTGAAGGACAAAAGGCTTTACATTTTCCTGTGTTTCCCACAAACTGTTGCTCCCGGCTCAGAGCTCCAAAGCACTACCAAGGGCTGGGTTAGGAAGTAGAAGCATTTCAACTGACAATCTTATATGGAACAGGACTCTCCAACTTTTCCTCTTACACTTCCAGGCCCGAGAAAATACCTAATTCAATGAATAAATTCAATGTCCACTTGTCAAACGACTGAGCACTATAAAGGAAACACTGCCTCCAAGATGCCCTGCCCCACATGTGGCTTCGCTAATGGATGTTAATGGATGTTCGTTGTACTTATTTGATCAAGTGTTGTTCTAGGAGCTGCCCTAAACTGCTACTAGTATTTGAGGGAAAACATCTTTAAACCGCAATAAGACTGGAAAGTTAACAGAAAGTTATGCTTGTCAGAGTGAACAAAGGAGTTCCAGTGAATTTTCTTCCCAGTATGAACCTTAGAGCCTTTATTTCAAATTGGACAAGCAGTAGTAAGCAATTCTCCACCATTTGGCATAACCACCACTATGCAGGACCCATAACAAGACAACAACAACAACAAAACAATGCTACCACTCTGAATAGAGCCATTATTGTGATGCCAAATTGGGGTACTTAGAAAACATTTCAAAATATAATAAAATGAGAACTGTTTTTACCACTCAGTTACTAAAATGACATAAAATAGCAATGGTGCCGCTAATCACTACTGTTTTGCCAGCTCCAAAGTCCGTATCTGAACGTGCCCACGATGGTTCCATTGACTTCAGCAGGGTCACCCACACACAAAAGAACACAGAACTTTGGTGCTGAAAATAAATGCTTTAGTAATACAGTTCGCCCAAAGACAATATTTAGATAGCAACTCTCCTCTGACAAACCCCAAAGGCTTGTTAATCGTATTGTTACATGCTCCATTATTTCTGTATGTGGATTTTCCAAATGGGAAGAGTCTGGCCCAGCCAGACTACAGGCACTTTTAGCGAGGGGCAGAGCTAGATAAACTGCAGCTCCCCCCTCCTCTCCCAGGCAGCTGTTTTTAGTGCTGCTCAACCTTGGCCACCGAGTGGAAGGCTACACTTCTGGACCCAGCTCCAGCATGAAAACATAACACAACAACAGGAAACAGAGTATCCAAGCCAGGAAGATAACTTCCATTGGCATTATTCTTTGCTCAAACTGATAGTGCACACTCCCAAAGAAATCAGTCCGCACTTCACTTCTCTACCTTTTCTCTGTGCATTGTGGAAGAGACAGAAAGATCTCTTTGTCAATTCAGATGCGCTGCTTTTCATGTGCTATGCTGCCGATCAGAGAGCACTTCAGACTATACTGAGAACAAAGGCCAGCTTGCCTACTTACCTGATTACTGCGAAGTGTCCATCTTTAGCAGTGTCTTCTAATAGTACATCAGCTGCGACCATGATTCAATCACATTCCAGGAAGACTTCTAACAATGGTAAGAAACCCTCATCAAACTCCAGAAGATAAAAACTCACAGAATGAAAACATTATGTAAATTATCGTCCTGTTAATCTCATCTACCAATCCCCAAATCACCTCGGCCTAACGGGGCCAGCTAAAGCTGTAGCCAGCCTCCAAATGAATCACTTGAAACACTCAGATTCTGTGCATACCATTGTATCTCATCTACTTGCAGGAGAATATAAATATATTGTACATTAGTTTATCTGAGATACAATTCTGCTGAACCTGCCATCATTCACTTGCCAATTCCATCATTTAATATTTTTCTTCCTCTCAGGGAAGACTCTTGTGATCTTCTTTTCACCTACCCCTGTCTTCTCTAAGCATTAAAAACCAAATTACTCCATTAAGGTGAAGAACACTAGACCAAAGAAAATCCTCCTGGTGAATTTCTAAATGCCCATTAGAAGCAAGGATGGGTGCTGGAGATGGCAAATTTAGTGCTTATTATTTTCTTTTATTTCACTTAGCCCAGGATTCCTGTTTATGACACCAAGATGTCCTTATAGCACATTCAAGGTAATGAGTTTTTAGGGGGGTAAAAAAGAGCCATTTGCATATACAGATCTGATGTCACCACACAACCTGACAAATCGATTTTATATCCAGTGACATTTTATCTATACCTGAGGTAACCATGGATCTCACTGTACCCAGAGCCATGCTAGGTTCTGCCTGGTGTCCTGCGGAACCCCTTTCACACTCCAAAGTATCCTGGTTTGGATGATAAATTATATAGTCCATTCAAACTGTTTCCCATTGTTAGCATATGTGAGTATTAGGTAACATACCATATTTCCAGACTATAAGACACGCTGTTTCTTTTCTTTTTCTTTCCCCTTTCCCCAGATTTGGGAGGAAAATGGGGGTGCATCTCATAGTCCGAACGTAGCATTACCTGGCTTGCTGTCAGGGGGAGGGTGGTGGTGGAGCAGGGTCACAGTTTATTAAATATTTTACCACATTTTTTGCTTCAAAATTTTTTTCCCTATTTTCCTCCTCTAAAACCTAGGTGCGTCTTATGGTCCAGTGTGTCTTAAAGTCCTAAAAATATGGTAGTGTATGATGTTTGTGTTGAGAAGGTCCTTCTCAACTCCTATAGAGGTAGTTCAACTTCATATTGATATACTATACTACAGTGATACTTCATATTGATAGTTTATGTAGACACTCAACATTTCTATATTACTTTCATGTACTTTCAATTTTTTGGACCCATACAACAAGCCCATATCATGTGAGTAGAGATATAAGTGTCCTCATTTGCAGCTAAGGCAAAGATCATTGATTTGCCTAAGGACAGACTGAAATGCTGCCTTATTCCTACTTAAGAAGTGCTCTTTCTATTAAACCATAAATAGAAACCTATTGAATAGTATTGAGATCTGACTCTTCTTCATACATCATTCAGCTTACTACTCTAAGTTTTAACTCAAACTTATTTTCCTAGCAAAAGGAGGCCTTGGAAACAAATCCTGTAGGGTTTTTTTTTTGGGGGGGGATGGGTTGTTTCTTTTTTGGTGTGTGTGTGTGTGTGTGTGTGTGTGTGTGGTCTGACAATAATCCTTTCACAAGAGTTGAATTTCCTTGTCTCTCTGGGTCAAATCAAATTGCAACCCAAAAATGAAAATCAGACTTTTTAAATTATAAAGCTGCTCAGGTTTGGACAGTGGAAGGAAAGGGGCTCATGACAGTGTTTATAAGGCTTTACATGTGAACTCAGACAAGTCTGTACAGTCTTGAAGGTCTGTCTTCTAGATCAAAGAGAAACAGATCATAGCACAAACATTTTCCACCAGGCACACTTCTTAAAACAGTATCTACCTAGTATTTTCTTTTTAAAAATATATTTTATTGATTATGCTATTACAGTTGTCCCAATTTTTTCTCACCTTTATCCCCCTCTGCCTTGCCCCATGCCACCCTCCTGTATTCTCGCCCCTCTTTAGTTCATGTCCATGGGTCATACATATAAGGTCTCTCTGGCTTCTCCTTTTCCTATACTGTTCTTAACCTCCCTCTGTCTATTTTGTGCCTACCTATTATGCTTCTTATTCACTGTGCCTTTCCCCCCATTCTTCCCCTCCCCCTCCCCACTGTGATAACCCTCCATGTGATCTCTATTTCTCTGAATCTGTTCCTGTTCTATTGTTTGCGTAGTTCATTTTTGTTTTTCTTTTGTTGTTTTAGGTTTGGTTGTTGATAATTGTGAGTTTGTTGTCATTTTTCTGTTCATATTTTTTATCTTCTTTTTCTTAGATAAGTCCCTTTAACATTTCATATAATAAGGGCTTGGTGATGATGAACTCCTTGAACTTGACCTTATCTGGGAAGCACTTTATCTGCTCTCCATTCTAAATGATAGCTTTGCTGGATAGAGTCATCTTGAATGGAGGTCCTTGCCTTTCATGACTTGGAATACTTCTTTCCAGCCCCTTCTTGCCTGGAAGGTTTCTTTTGAGAAATCAGCTGATGGACTTATAGGAACTCCTTTGTAGGTAACTCTCTCCTTTTCTCTTGCTGCTTTTAAGATTCTCTCATCTTTAATCTTGGGTAGCTTAATGACGATGTGCCTTGGTGTGTTTTTCCTTGGGTCCAAATTCTTAGAGACTCTCTGAGCTTCCTGGACTTCCTGGAAGTCTGTTTCCTTCGCCAGATTAGGGAAGTTCTCCTTCATTGTGTTCTCAAATAAGTTTTCAATTTCTTGCTCTTCCTCTTGTCCTTCTGGCACCCCTATGATTCAGATGTTGGAATATTTAAAGCTGTCCCAGAGGTTCCTAAGCCTCTCCTCATTTTTTTGAATTCTTGTTTCTTCATTCTGTTCTGGTTGAATGTTTACTTCTTCCTTCTGGTCCAAACCATTGATTTGAGTCCCAGTTTCCTTCCCATCATTGTTGGCTCCCTGTACATTTTCCTTTATTTCACTTGTCATTGCTTTCACTTTTTCCTCTATTTTGTGACAATACTCAATCATTTCTGTGAGCATCCTGACTACCAGTGTTTTGAACTGTGCATCTGATAGGTTGGCCATCTCTTCATTGCTTAATTGTATTTTTTCTGGAGCTTTATGCTGCTTTTTCATTTGGGTCATATTTTTTTGTCTCAGTTTGACTGTTATGTATAAGTGGGAGAGCCTTAGGTATTCACCAGGGCAGGGCAACCCATGTGGCTGCATTATGGTGCTATATGTGGGGGAGGGGTCTGAAAGGGAACTATGGCACCTATTCAGCTGTCTGTCAGCTTTCAGTCACTCCCGCTGCTACCTACAAGCAAACTGGGCCCTTCTGGTGCTGATTCCAGGGTGGGTGGTTTTGTGCACACTCTAGACCAAGGGTGTCAAACTCATTTTCACCAGGGGCCACATCAGCCTCATGGTTGCCTTCAAAGGGCCGAATATAATTTTAGGACTGTATAAATATAACTACTCCTTAACTGCCCCCAGTGAAAATGAGTTTGATACCCCTGCTCTAGGACCCTGTGGGTCTCTCCAAGAACCTCTCCTGTGAAGCTGGGAGTTTCTCCCACTGCCACAACCTCTACAGGGGTCTTTTTACTCAGAGGTTTTGAGGCTTTATTTCCCCACTCTGGAACCCTGGGTTGCGGGGTCTGTCTTGCTCCTCAGTTGTTCCTCCTGGTTTATCTGCACACTAATGTGGGACCACCCAGTCTGCCAGCCATTTCCCTGCCACAAGTCCTCTCTGTCCCAGCTGCCTGTCTCTGCCCCTCCTACTGGTCTGGATGAATGTTTCTTCTTTAACTCCTTGGTTGTAGGACTTCCATACAGTTTCATTTTCTGGCAGTTCTGATTATTTTTGTTTTTAAATTCGTTGTTGTCTTTATTTTGGGTATGTGAGGAGGCACAGTGTATCTACCTGTGCCTCCATCTTGGCTGGAAGTCCACTTACTTAGTGTATTCTTTACATACATCTTATAAGCATTAAGATCTGGCACACCACAGAGCACTGGAGACTGAACATTCTCTTGCCTTGGCCTTCAGGATGCCATGCTATCCTGCTTTGACCTCTGGCCACTCCATACCCCTCTCTCCCAGGCTTTTGAATTGGTTCATTCAACTGGATTCCTCATGGCTCAGTTCCAGACACTCTTCCTTTCTCAACTGGCTGCAGGCAAGTCACTTCTAATACATCTGTGTTTTATTTGGCCCAGATCAATTTTTTAAATTGAGCCAACATTTAAAGCCAAGACATTCTGTCGTTAAATCCAGATTCCTGGCTTTAGTTGAAAATCCATGCAATTACCACATGGCAATATACAGCCGGAACACAGTAGACAGTCCCAATCATTGACTCAAACAAAATATGTGTTTGGCCTGCATGCTCACATTACCTATCTAGCCCCTAAAGGCATTGGAGTTGGCAATCTCTGTTCCACACACCTACGATGGCTTCAGGGACCACCTTTCTGCACACTAACAATGTCCATTTGGACAATTTATGATGTCCAGCTACACACACCTGTGAGTCCTGAGATCCAGACAACATAGTTGTGTGTCCTCTAAGGTCCAGACACACACAACACATGTCCTCTGTGGTCACCTGTAATTATGTGTGTACTCTCTGGTCCAGGGACAAGTATCCAGCTGCCTGCTCAACAGGAGAACCTTGTCTTCAGCATCTCCAAAACTGCTTTCTCCCAATTCTGATCCCCAGTGTGGTTTATCTCAGGGAAAAAAAAATTCAAACTAGACATATGAGAATCATATCAGACACCTTATCCTTCAACCTGTACATTCAATAATTACCAGGTTGTGTTGATTTGCCTCCAGAACATCTCTCCAGTGTTCCCACCATCACTTTGTCCACCTTGGACCACACCACTATCATTTCCATCCTGGTCTAAACTATATAGTCATTTTCTACCTGGTCTTCCCACATGCATACTTTCATTCTTCCAACCCATTGCCTTGATTAAAATTTCTCAGTGGCTTTCCACTGTTTTGAATCCTTAATGAGGTCCTCCAACTCCTTTATGAGCTGAACCTCTAACATTGTTTAGCAACATGTTTCCTGGACCTTTTCCACTACAGCTTCACTGATCTTCTCTAGGTTCATTGAAGAGGCAGCATTCTTCCCTGTTTCAGGGCCTTTAGGCAAACTCTTCTCTCTGACACCATCAGCCTCTCCCCATTTGACCAGGTTGGTCTTTACCAAATTGTTTCACTATCATGGTAGATATAAGCATGATGTCTGCAGAGCATGCTGGGGGAATGCATGAGACCACACCCAGCTAGAGACAACCATCCTTGAGCTCTGCCCTGGCCCTCAAGCCTGCCTACCCCTGAGGGCTGAGGAGAACAATTTCCCAGCTGGCCTATAATCCATCTTCAGCACCTGCTCCGGCACACCTGCTGGAAGATGTGGCCCAGATGGGTGGTTCTCAAAGTGTGGTCCCTAAGTGGCAAAATCAGTATCACCTGGGCAATGTTACTAAGCAAATTATCAGCTCCCCTACATTTGCTAAATTAGAAACAGGCAAGGCTCAGCCATCCCTGTTTTACAAGTACTCTGGATGATTCCGAAGTGCACAAAAGTTTCACAACCACTGTTCTAGAGAACATTGTACAATAGATAACTCCTGCTCCTCTCTGAAGTCTCTTCATCAAGGAAGTCTTCCCTGGCCCCACAAGAGGTCAGAAACCTCTGTTTATTTTCCTAGCACAAAGTACTTCTCTTTCACAAGACATATGCCAAGTGCTACCAATTATTTGTTTAGTCATCCCTTTCATAACACACTGTAATCTCTCTATGAAGCTATAGACCAATTGTGTCTTGTTTATTTTGATCCACAGTGCATAGAGAAATGGGGGGGGCAGGACAGACTTTATCAAGCATAAGAATACTCTCCTACTCTTTTTTAAAGATTTCATTTATTTATTGTTAGAGAGAGGGGAAGGGAGGGAGAAAGAGAGGGAGAGAAACATCAATGTGTGGTTGCCTCTTGTGCACCCCCTACTGGGGACCTGGCCCACAACCCAAGCATCTTCCCTGCCTGGGAATCAAACCAGCAACCCTTTGCTTTGCATTCCGGTACTCAATCCACTGAGCCACACCAGCCAGAGCTAGTCTCTCCTTTTCAAGAGCCCTCAAGGCTTTTAAAATATCTAACTGGACATGCTCTCAGTGTAGGCTGTTGGCAGTTTAAGTCCAAGATATTATTTGAAGTTGAGTGCAAAGGAAGAGACTCACCAAAGCTGAAGTCACCAACAAAGACTAGCAGCTGACTTGAACTTGACCGTTGTGAGCCAGAAAGCAAAGGACCAGCAGCCAGCCTGGACGCTTATGGAAATACGAGGCCCTTTTCCCCATTCTAAGGTCCCTGAACTGCAGGAGCTCAGGGCGCTTCAGGCTCGAGGCCACAGGTGGCAAACACAAGGCCCTGGGGCTGAATCCGGCCCTCCACCTGTTTTATCCAGCCCGGCACCTTGTTTCTACCTGGCAGCAGCACCAAGCTCTCACTTAACTGTTAAGGAGTAGTTATATTTATACAGCCCTAAAATGACATTCAACCCTGTGAAGTCAATGGCAGGGCTGATGTGGCCCCCCATGAAAATGAGTTTGACACCCCTGATCTAGGCTGTAGGTGAACTGTGGCCAGAAGAATCTTTTGGGCCACCATCCTTCTGCACAGGTTGCAGGGACTCTTCAGTCACAAGAAAAACCCACCCTCTAGGGTTCTGCCAGTCATTTGGCCCCCCTAACCTCCCTCTGTGCTACAGAACCAATACGGGATTCCATTGGGCTATCTAACAGGCCTGGTGCAAATGGAGCCCAGAACTCTTCCTGCTTACAACCCACGCTTGTGCTGGGGAAATGAGAGTTCTCCTGGCCACCGTCCTTCCCACTTGCTGATGTATCTACTTCCCTCTGGCCACCCATTGATGGTCACTGGAGAGCTGGACTTGAGGCTCCTGTGATCACTGCCCAGCCTGAAATCTAACATGTCTGGATCCTTCAGGACCCAAGCCTGTAGCAGACAAGAGAATTCAAACAGCTTCGACACTCAGCCCTCTGGAGTGCTGGAGAAGACAGATGCCTTTTGGTGAGAGTCTTTCCTGAGTTCTGGTGTCTCAGAGGGCCTTCCAGGCACTAACCTGACTCTCTGCATGGGTTCCGTGTGTCCTTCTGGTTTCCCCAGCTTCTCTGCATGCTGGGGAACCACCTGCCATTCCAACAATTCTCCTGTCCATAGGTGTGCCATTGACAGACCTTTGGGCTATAGTACCAGCCCCACATGCTATGGAGCTGAGCCCCTATGTGCCTTCTCATCAACCACATTTTAAGGAAGGAGGAGCCCTTTTGGCTACCATCCTACACTCATGCTGGTGTCCCCAGGGACATTCCCATTGGAAACCTGGTCACCTGCTATGGTTCTGCAGGTAATTTCATCTCCCAGTTTGCCTGCATGCTGGGAAACAAAGGACCACATTTCCATGAAGCTGCCCATGTGTGAGTGAATGCAGAGCACTTCTGGCAATGAAGCATACAGTTGCCTGGCGCTGGAGAACCTGAATTCTTTAGGCCATGAACCTGCTTGTGAGCTTTTGATTCAAGTACTCTTTCAGCTACCATCCCTTCCATGCACTGGTGACCCAGGGACCCTTCTAGTTACTGCCTGGCCTTGTACTGGTGCCATGGCATTTAGGGTCACCAGCCAGCCCACATGCCATGATTCTACCTGTCCTCCAGGCTTCCAGCTATTCATGTACTGGACAGCTGCAGGCATGGCGGTCAGCTTGCTCATGTGCCGTGAAACGCAGAGTGTTTTTGGACCTGGGGCACCTTCCCACCTACCCACTTTCAACCTGCCAGCAAGCTGGTGTTCAGGTGTCCTTAACAACACTCACATGCAGTCAGGTCACAGGGGTGTTGGAGCCCTCAAGGTACTGGCCTGCCCACTTGCTGTGGAATCTAGAGCCCTATCTGCAACCAGCCTTCCTCACACTGTTTCCCCAGGGCCCTTTCTGTCACCATCAATCCCATAGTCAGTCCTTTGTGCTGGCAACTTGAGGGAACCTTCTAGCCACCAGCGAGCCTACATATAGGACACCAGACAGTACTCACACTGTCCACTTGCTGTGGAACCAAGGGCCTTTATAGGACAAAAGCAACCATAAACCATATGTAAATGAATGGGCATGGCTGAATTTGGCTCACAGGTGTATTTTTCCCTGTAGTATCCCATAGTACTAGAACTCTCCAATTTTAGCCAGGCACATGGCTATACAGAAAAAAATATTACAGTGTAGCATCTCTTGCAGCTAAGTGTGACAGTAAGCTTAAGTTCTGGTCATTGACATATAAAAAGGAGCAATGTGTGCAACTCCTAAACCATGCCCAGAAAGGAAGAAATGTAACTTCTCCTGCCCCCTATCTCCTGCCCCCAACTCCCTTCCAGTTGGCTGGAAAGTTGATGAGCCATCTTGGGTAATACAGCTGGAGGCAACATCCTAGGAATAAAAAATCAGCAAGAACAAAAAAGCAGCAAAGAGACTGGGACCTTGAGGACTTCCTTGAGAAGAGCCACCATATCAGCTCCAACTTTTGTATGAGAGACAAATGATCTTTCAACTTGTTTAAATCACTATTGTCACTGACTCACATGCACTTCAAACCATATATACCTGATTTCACCAAAAATTAAGGAATGAGTTCAATTCCTCTCAAAAGACAAGACAACCTCTCAAAGACAAGTAAAAACCAAAGTCAAGGACCGAAGCACAAGAGTGACAATAAGAAATCTCTCTTGAATCTTGTGGCTTCTCTCCATCTCCTGTTACTCTCTTCTCTTTTAGACCACTGACACTCACTGGCTTAAAACTTTCAATGGGCCCTGGCTGGTGTGGCTCAGTGGATTGAGTGCCAGCCTGCGAACCAAAGGGTTGTCAGTTTGATTCCCAGTCAGGGCACATGCCTGGGTTGCAGGACAGGTCCCCAGTAGGCAACCTAGAGGCAACCACACATGAATGTTTCTTTCTCTTCCTCCCTCCCTTCCTCTCTCTCTAAAAAATAAATAAATAAAATCTTTTTTAAAGTATATAGCTATTTTACTATAACCAAGATTTTAGGGGGGAACTATAATACACAATGGCAAGGTTGTGGTAAACTATATGTATGCATATATTGCTAGTGGTGATATAAATTGGTTCAGTCAGAGAAATTTTTGGCAATCTTACAAAAGAAACATTAACATGTCCACATTTTTATCAGTAATCCCACTCTTAGGAAATTTAGTTAAAGGAAATACTAACACAAAGGAATAAGTTAAGTGCACAGAGATTTTCACTATAATGATATTTATAATAGTGAAACAATTAAAATAACACAAATGCCCAATACAGGGGGATGATTAAACAACATTTAAGGCTTTGTGTTTGAAAAGAACCACAGCTGGTCACCTTTCCTCTGAGAGTCCTTCAGCTCTTCAAGCCGGGAGCCTCACACAGCCCCAGGTGCTTGAGTTAAATAAAACAGCAACAATCACTACCACACATTTTAGCTCTGCAGAACCAGAATGGAGTCAGCCCAATGTTTTCTTCACATTTAAAAAACTGAGAACACACTCCACCTGCCCTCTTTTAGCTCTGCATAAGTCTCCACTCTTTAGCACATTTGTTGTTTACAGTTTTTTTCCCCCTCACAGTTTTCTCGTCGTGTCCAAAATGTTTTCTTCCCTGAAGTTGTGCACAAGCTTATGGCATTCAGGATGCCCGCCAGAACGCGGAGAGGCGCAGCAGGCCTCACTGTCTCCCACATTGGCATGGCCGAGCCAAGTCACAACTTTGCTAATGCAAAGCCTCACTGAGAGATGACCTATAATTATAAGAAATGCATCAAACAGTGATTATTTTTATTGATGTCAAACTGCATTTTTAGAATGAGCTGTAATGAGAGAGAAAGAAAGCAAGAGAGAGAGAGAGAGAGAGAGAAAGAGAATGAGAATCTTTCCTGGCCAATGCCCAGCTCCACAAGCTGCTTACAAACTATATGCACAGAATAGAATCAGTGAATCAGGTCTGTAAGTTTTGTCCCAAGGCCCACAAGAAGCTGTTTGGAAACACTGAACGCCATAGGAGGCTGCCAGTTTTGAGGATGGTATAGCCAGAACTATGCTCACCATGGTTGAACAATTAATGGTATCCAAACAATACACCCAGTGCTTTAGACCAGGAGCGTCAAACTCGTTTTCACCAGGGGCCACATCATCCTCGTGGTTGCCTCCAAAGGGCCGAATGTAACACTTCTTCTTTAGGGAGTTAAAATGTTCCCTGCCTAATGGCTGCATGTTCCATTTAATTATTTTCCTTGTGTGCTTATTGCAATTTTAAAAATCTCTTTCGTTATAAATTGTGTTTACAATACAGGTGACCTCCTTTTCCTCCATGTTCCAGTTCTGCCAGGTAGTGATGATGTATGCCCATGTCTGGATATGAAATACATCTTTTTCTTGGATATTTCTTTTTTCTCCTTAACTCTGTGTTTAAGATTTCTTAAAGCCATCTTCTTTTCTACAAAAACTCTTTTGTAGTCTCCTGCCTGCCACTAGCAAGCTGTGTCGCTGTGGAGTTCTCTCTCCCTCTGACCCTGAAGTTTACTCATCTGTAAAAGGAGCAAGATTTACAGAGGTGGGGGGTGGCTGACTTGAATTGCACTGCCTGAGTTCAGATCCTGACCCCTGCCCTGGAACCTTGGGCAAATTATGGCTTCCTGTGCCCGGAGGGACCAACCATCCCCCTTTGCCAGGGATTGAAGGATTTGCTGGGATGCAGGACTTTCGCTGTGAAAACCAGGCAAATCCCAGGAAAAGCAGCGCCAGTTGGTTACTCTTTCTGTGCCTCAGTTTCCTCATTTGTAAAAGAGGGGTTATAATAAAACCATCTTGGGAGGGTTTTCTGGAGAATCGATCAATCAGTGTGAAAAGCACTTAGGCCAAATGACCCGTGATGAGTGTGCATTACACACTGGGTATGATTCTCAGGGTTGTCTTCACTAAGGCGGCTTCTGTCTTCTCTATTCTATTCCCCTCAGTTACCATCTCCCCGTCTCCCTTTCTCCTCTCTTCTATTTAATAGCTCAAAGTCTTAAATATGAGCATAGTTAGCATTAAACCCGACAAGCTGTGAGATCCTTTGTTTCACTTACCACTACAGACAATACCAATGATGTCTTCGAAATGTTTTTAAGCAATTTAATATAGCTCTCATTGGAGTGTCACAATTTTCAAAGTGATAGTTCAATCTCCTGTTAGTATAATGCAATAAAAGTTTACTCTAATGTCGTTTCCTTTACATACATAATATCAAAATGCTTCAACCCAAAAGCCAAAGAAGAAAAAAGGAGGGTGAGGAGAAACAGGTAAGAGTTGGCCCCTGATGACATGGATGGGCAGCACTTTCTGGGCCAGTTCCCCTTCCCGTTGTTGATGAAAACAGTTCTGGGTAGGATCTTTCTGCGCTCTGTGCAGTGGGAGCCAGTCCTGCCCAATGGGATGATGGGGGCTGGGAGGTATGGAAGACGTGCCTGCGATGAAACCTCTGTAAACAAAGCCCCCATCCTAGAGGAAAACGGGACTCAACATATACCCAGTGCAAGTGGGACCTTGCAGAGAAATGAGACCGAAGAGCTCTCTCCTCTTCCTTTTTGCTCCCCATCCTGTGAGGCCTAAGATAAGTAGGCCATATTTTTGGAGGCAATAAAGGGAAGTGGGTGAAAGAAAGGACAAGCATTTTCTTTGATGATCAGTCCCTTTTGCAGTTGGCAGAGAGTAAAAAGCCCTTTCTGGATATTTTCGCCTAGGGCCCCAGAATTCAAATCAGCTGATCTTGGTTTCCAACTCTTTGTGTGGGGTACACACCACCCTACCCCCAAACTAAGCCTGCATTGGAAAGGGAGAAAGCTTGGAATTGATCCTCTAGTGTAGAAGAAGACTGTCAACAACAGAGGTTTGTGTTTGTACTATTTAGAAGATAGTGTTGGTCTGTTCAGTTCTCAGAAAAGGGAAATGTTACACCGGTTAGATTATAGTCCTGGAACTATTTATTAGGGAGAGACGGGCAGTGACAGATAATGCCAACTTTCTATTATCCATAAAAAGAAATAAGTAAAAATCACCCCTAGGTCTAAATTTTACCTGAACCGCAGGTTTCAATCTCCTTTCTTCCCAGCCCTTTTGGAATTCTCCGAACAAAATAACATTGATTTTAATTTCTCCTTAGTCCCTTGCAAGTAGTAAATGGGGGGTGAGTAAAAAATAATGAAATGGCCCCACAAGCAGTGAAGGGGGAGGGAATTGAAGGGGAAAAAGAAGCCTGGATAAATAAGGGCTGATGGAGGGAGATTAATCAGCATCCACCACCATGAGAATGAAGAATCAATTGCCATTTGCCCACATAAAATACCTTCCTTTTACATTCCCACCGCCATAATGCAGTTCTCCGCTTCAGAAAAGATGTACTAAGCTGCTCCCTGGGGCGGGACCTGTGCCAAGACCCCCGAAGTCTAAAGTGCGGCCAAAGAATGAGATGTTTAGAGGCACTGGATACAAAATTTCAGGCGATGCGGAGAAATGTACGTTCTCCCAATCAAACCAATGTGTCCGGGATCTTCTGTAATGCCCAAAGATCATCGGTGTATTTACACCTGACCAGACTAACCTTGTTCACCTCGGCTCTCCGCCTGCACCTGCTCCCACGGGCATTTTCCTTGGCTGGTCGGTAACCCGCGGGCCACCTTCCTGCCCGCGCCCTCTCGTGGGCGCCCCTAGTCCCACTCCCAGTGCAGACCTGCAGTCACCCCCGCCATCACCCCCGCCCCCGCCCCCGCTCCATTCATTGGCGCCATGGGGTCATGAGGACGCAGTCTTGGCTCAGCTCCTCTGGCCCCCGAAACCCAAGAGTCGACGCAGCTTGGGGCGTCCAAGCAGCCGCTGCAGGGCTCCCTGAGCTCCCCCGACGGGAAAACCTAGGCTGCTCCAGCTGACCGGCGCCCAGTGGATGGCCCTGCTCACGGCGCCAGGTTGGACCAGGAGGCCAAGCTCATGCCGGCTGGCCCTGCCTCCGCGGCCCTAGGAGGCCCCTAGGCCATGAGGGTCCCGGTACTCCGCCACGTCGCCCTTGTCTCAGCTTGGGAGCCTACCCTCTTCCCCCCAAGGTGCTGGGTGTCCTCAAAAACGGATCTCGGGTGGGCTGGAAAATCTGGGGGCAGAAAGGGGGCCCCTTGGGAGGAGGACGGAGCTGCACCAGATTTGTAGGAGATGCCTGTCAGTGCTGGGAATGCAAACCCTTTGGCACAGTTATTTTTATTCCGGGGCCTTTTTTCCTCGTCCTCGTCCTTCTCCTCTATTTTCCCCGTCTGTTCAGCTATTTGTGTTTTCTGATCGGGTAAGTGATTTGCGGCAGGAAATTAGCTCTCTTTATTTCAGAGGCACCGTAGTTCTAATGGTACTATTCCAGAGCCGGCTCTGTCTTAGTCGCGGGCTCCTTTTTTTTTTTTTTTTTTTTTTTTTTCTTCTTCTTGCAGGTTATTTTGTGAAGAGAACAGAGCGCTGTTCAGCCTCGCATCTTCCCTCCTCCCTTCAACACAATGCGACTCGTAATTAAACCCAAGGACACCCACGCCTCCCTTCCCACGGGACCCCTTCCATCTGCTTCCCCCACTGAAATGCCAGCCTTTTATGGGCAGGGAAAGCCTTGTGTTGAACTTCCCAATTAGCGAGACATCGCAAAATAAGAGGCTCTAAAGAGCTATCACTCCTGTTTTTGGAGTCTTTCTTTCTAGGCCTTACCTAGCCAATGTTTTGGTGGACTTAGTATGACTTTAAAATCCTGCAGGGCTGAGAACATGAGATGGCAGACACACCAGATCTTGAGAAGCACAATTGGTGTTTTTCCAATTGATGAGTTTGGATGAAAACACTCAGACCAAAAGAAATAACAAGTTAGGGATTCGAAATGGGAATTTTTCATCTTCCCAAAGGCATCATCAGTAACTTTTCACCATTCCTAAGAGCTTCCACAAAACTCATCCTTTCCAGGTTGAACAACGGGCGGGGGGCGGGGGGGACAAAAACCTTGCATTTGTCTTCATTTCTGGCCAGAACGAGGGAGTAATTTGGGAGTGGTGGAATCTGGGGTTCAGGGGTTTAAGTAGGGGACCATCAAATCAGAAGTGGGGGAATCACAGAGACAGAAGATGAGGGATCATCAAGTAAAAAAGTGGAGACTCTTAGAATCAGAATGTGGGAGGAGATCAAGAGAGGCACAATGTGGGGGTGCCACAGAGGCCGATGTAAACAAAATAAATACCATTGTAGCGAACTTGAGATGATCTCTCACTAGGGACTGGGGGCGCGGGCGGCCAGGCCCCCATGAATGCCCCAGACGCAGGGGATTCAGAACTCGGGCTGCTCTTGCAGCCTCGGCACGGTTGCCTTCGCCCCAGCTCCAATTATCCCACTTCTCGGGCCAGTGTTTCCTGAGGTTCGCCAGCAAGAATCCACCCAGCAATTATCTCCCGTCGCGCGCGCATAGGGGGACATTACCCACGAACGCGCTGGAGAAGAAAGGTACAGATGGGTCTTTTATTGCACACTTGGAAATGTTTCCAAGGCTTTTGTTTTCTTCCCCCATTCATTCCTGCCGGATCCCTCGGATCTGCCAACTTGAGTCCCCAGAGGCTGCGGCGGGAGGGCCCAGCACACCCAGAGCCCCCGCTAGGGGGCGCGCTCTGGCCGTGGCGCCGAGCCCAGCCCCAGAGGTGGGGGCTTGGCGGCGGGGATGCCAGCAGCCGGGGTCGGCGAGGCCTCCGCACTTACACGGGCTTTGGGGCTCTCGCTGCTCCTTATCTGAACTGCAACCCGTGCCCCCCACCACATCTGGGGTCGCCAGGAGCAGCAGCTACAAAGGGAGGGCTGCACTGGGGACGGCTCGACCCCAGGGCTCCCGCCGTGAGGCGTTGGAGAGGAGCCACCAGGTCTTGGTGATTTCAAGGCATGGAGAAGTTTCCCTGTTGGGGCTGGAAATCTGGGGGATGGGTGCGGCAGGCGATGGGGGCTCCCGCCTAGGGACTTAGGGTGAGAGCCCAACCTCTTGCTTCTGGTGGGAGGGGATTCCCCTTCCCAGGGCAGATTTGAGGCTGCTACCTCCTCGCCTGGCTTTGTGCTGGCAGCAAGGCTTGGAAATTACTCGGTTGGCTGCCTGGATGGATGGGGGGGGTGGGGTCTATTTTTTCCTTAGTTCTCGATTTCCCACCCCCTTTCCTGGCTGCTGACGGGTAACCCAAAGTGGCGAGGTTTGCAGACAAGAGGTGTTGTCGTGACATAATAACCACACGCACATGTCCATACCTTGAGGGCTCGGCCGGCCGTTGTCCTCGGGAAGCTCCCAAAAGCGCCGCTCCCCAACAAACCTCTCCCAGCCGAGCCCAGATGGTGGAACCCACAGCTCAGGCGATCGACAAGGCAAAGAGGGAAGGATTAGCATCGCCAAGGAGTCTTCCCTGGAAATCCAAGTTATCAGTCCCTTTGGACCTCTCCACCGGCTGCTCCTTTGAAAACACGTCAACAAGCATGGTCCACAGGCAAATCCCAGCAGCCGTGGGGAGAACTGAGGCAGGGGTAGGGAGTGGAGGGCACGCAGGGGCAGAGGAGGAGAGGGGCAAGTGCAAGGCAAGCGGATTATGTTACATTTCCTCCTATTACCATACTTCCAGGAGGATAAACCTGGAAGTGTGCACAAAATGCATACCCTGAAGTGGATAAGACTCTGAAAGCAGCATTTGAGGAGGTTAACCTTGACTGGTTGGAGTTAAGGGGGTTGGGTGGGGGGGGGGAGGCAAATATTTCTGTTTGTGCCCTCCGGTTCTTCCCAGCACCGGCTGTCAATCCCGACACTTGTTATCCTCACAAGGCTTCAGTTTGTTTGCCTGATCTCAGCAAGGTTTTCTTCCACAAGTAGAACTATAATTGCTATAATTCTACTGTATCATTTGGATCATTGCAGTATTGTTGTTTTCTCTCCCTCTTTCTCTCCTCCTAACACTGCAGTAACGCGCTCCAGTGTTAAATTAGCAGGTTGCGGAAGACCATAAATGAATGAAAGTTTGTTTTTAAAAAAAGAAAGAAATTAAATAAATAAAACAGCAAAATGACTTGGCAGAGGGAATATCACATCACAGAGAATCCTTGCGTGTAATCAGGACTTATTGTCTTCCCTTCCAATGGCTTCCAAATTGGTCACAAGACTGCAATGAAGTTTATTTCTATTGTTTAAATATATGTTTTGAAGAGGTTGAACATAATTTAAGGGGACCTGAGCTGTCCGGTGTGGCTGGAAGCCCATTACAGCTTTATTTATCCATGTGCATATTGCATAATAAATTAAAGCATCCTAAATGAAAAGCGTGCAAGGTTAACTCCTCCAAACATTTTTTTCCTGTATAATGACATCTAACTGCCACTCCCTTACATAGCATTTCTTGCAAATACAATTTGAAACTATAATGTAGAGTTAGCCTTCACCACAGTAAAGAAAGGGGTTTCTTCCATTCGCCTCTTGTAGGTAATTATTATTTCTGGTCCTGGAGACAAGCCTCATTTTTTTTTTTTTTTTGCCATAAACAACAGTTTTAAACACTTCTGACCCTGCTTCTGGCCATAATTGTCATTTTTATTTTAGTGATTGGTATTTAAAGGAGATGAAGTGCCAGCCATTGTTTTCCAGGCTGCCCAGGAAGAGAAAACCAACAGTTACACCAAAGATTAAAGGAGCCAGGAGCTGTGAATAAACAAGGACAACTGTAAATAATAGCATCACAAATATGAAATTGCTTTTGATTAGTGGGAAAAGAAAGTGAACAAAGTGAGGTGAAAAGAAAGTGAGGTGTCATTTTGCTTTGAGAGTAAATATTAAATTGGCTAAAGTAAAAGTTATTTTACACAGTCTTATAACCCAATTCTTAAAAGTATTGCTCACTCAACAAATCAAAGTCTTCCTACAAATTAGATGCATCATTTGTTTTCTAAAATAACATATAGGACAACAAATATCTATCTGAAACCCATATTCTGATTAGACACTATGAAGACGCCAGCAGATTTTGTCCCCCTGTGGGTATGTTAGAGAAGTTTTCAGTGGTGTTGGGTTTTTGTTTTTAAATTTTTATTCTTTAGGGAATAGCAAGAGTCAATTGTAATTTTTGAAGTTGAGTATTGAATGGTGATAAAGATCATTTCAGGGCTGCTAGGTGTAAAGTGAGCTGGGTCAGGCCCTTCTCCCGGAAGTGAATGGGTGTGCCTTCCCAACAGCGTCCTCACTTGGGAAGATTGATTAGAAAATACCAAAAATCAACAAAATAAAATAACAAAGCTAGTGTTTTCACACAGGTTTCCCAAAGAAATACATTATATTCCACTAATAGAATTAGATTTAATTGCAAGGATCATTAGTCAGAATCAGAAGAAATTCTATGTTAACCTCCCCTTTCACAGTAGATGGTTAAAATTAGAATACACCCCGGCAGAAAGTCCGACTTCTTTTTTTAAAAAACGGAGAACAGCTGCAAAAAGAGGAGGAGGGGGATGAAGAGTTGAGACCCCGTTAGGTTCTCGGAAATGATTTGTGCGTTTTTATTTCACAGGATCTTTTTTGGACTCATTTTCAGCCCACTCCTGCGTGTGCGGAGCCGAGTCTGAAGTAACGGAGCTACCCGGCAGCCGGGTCTTGTGGATTTCCGACGCAGGGCCCGCCGGGGAGGGAAAAGTGCTTCTGTGGTTCTCGCAGCTATCAGCCGCAGGGATGCCCGCGAGGGTCCGCGGCTGGAGGCTGCAGAGAGGCCGCTGAGTCTTTACACTCTGGGCTGTGCTGAGACCCGCGTGGCCCGAGTGGGCTCTCCAGGACCCGAGGGGAAAGGGGGAAGAATCAGCGTGCAGGTTTATTTAAAACTGAACGGGACTGTATAAAAACACCAAATTTGGTGAGGGCGGAAAAGGAAGAATGCAGGAAAGGCAGAAGATCCCAGGTGCCTTGGAACAGCAGAGCGGGCTTAAAAGAAAAGCAAATGTCACAGATAGTTGCGGTTCACCTCTGCCCACCCCTCATCCCCATCATCCAAGTGTGGGGAAAACTGGCGAGAATCAAACAAACACACAAAGAAAGACGGATACAGAGACAGAGGCACAGAAGGACAGAGAGAGATATCCTTTTCCGCTTGCCTTTAATAGTAGGAGTAATACCAGCATTAGTGTTTACACTATCAAAGCGCCTGTTCCCAACTCCTCGTCCCCCTCAAGTAGTGTCTTCAATGCCCTGGCCAAGCCAACCCGCTCTATCCGCCACCCACCCACCAGCATCCAAGAGTTATGCAGATGTTTATGGCTGAAAAACATCCCAGTTATGTATCCTTGTATTTTAAAATATCATCTGAAAGTGATTCAAGTATAATCCTTTGTAAAAAAAAAAAAAAAAAAAAACAAAAAAAAAACGCTTTTCTCTTTGACACATTGGAGGGGTTGAAAGAGGAAAACCCGGCGTGGATTACCCCTCTCCGGCCCATCTCCCACTCACCACCCTCGCCCCCACCCTGCCAGCGTCAAGCCCCTGGCTGTCCCGTGGGCCGTGCACCCAGGCCAGGAGAAAGTCAGGGCCAGCCACTTGCCCTGACGCGGCCCAACTTCAAACCGAGTTGGGTCTTGACTCTCAGCGCTGGACGCGCAGGGAGCTGCAAGGGAATAACCGTGCTCTTCCTCACGCTCACTCGCTCACCTTTGCCTGTGGGAGTCAGACCAAGAGAATTCAGAATTTTACGCGCTTACATTTGGTTGAAGCGAACTGGCGTCCTTTCCATCTTGGAGCATTCAGATCCCCGGCAGGTTCCGCTCCCTGCGCTCGATTTGAGAGCGTCCAGCCCCGGGGCGTCGGCCTAGCTAACCAGGCACACTTCTGAGGGGGAGGAAAAAGGGTCCGAAGAGATAGGGGACACTCCCAAACCTTTTCCTAGCCGCCCTTCCTCACAGCTGACATTCGCCTGATCCTTTCTGCCCTGTAGGTAAGGCCTCGCGCCTTTGGCAGAGCTTTATCTTTAAAGGAACTTTTTTCCAGAGTTAGGTGGAGATGAGAGAGGTTCGGGAACGTTACTAAAAAGAGAGCAACTGCCGGGTGCAGGGTGAAGACAAGAGAAAACTTAACGTCCAAACGGCACAGGCAGATGTTTGCTTGGGCTTTTTACCCTGGCATCTCTGCGGCCCGTCCGGCCTAAAGAGGGCCACGACTCAGCGTCACTGAGGTCAAGGCGCCGCTGTCCTGGGAGCGCAATATAGCTTTGGAAAGTGCCAAGTCCGTCTGAACGCGAGCCTCGAGGCCTCGCTTACAAGGAGCGAGGGCCTGCGGTGGATGGAAAGGGCGCACATCGCCTAAGTAGCACCCACAGGCCTGACATCCGAATAGCCTAGAGCTTCGGGCCAGCCCTAAAGGGTTAAAGTAGGAGCAGCAGGGACACGATACAGAACTTAGAAAGTTGTTAGTTAAAAACAAAAAAGGAAAAGAAAATCAACTCCGGTTACTGCCCACTGCCCGCCACCCCCCCGCCCCCCCGCCAAGCAGGCTTTTCCGGAATCCAGTCCGGGCTTTGCGCTCAGCTCGCAGACCCACGCAGCCGGCCTCTGGTGCGAGCCAATCAGAGGACTCCTCTCAGCACGTGGAGGAGAGAGACTCCAGAGCTCCGCTCCCGCTGCTCACTACACTTGTTACTGCTTGTCCGGTGCGCGGAGAGGGCGAGCTCTGGCCGCTGGCAGGGCAGGAGCCGGCAGCCAACAACTGAGGGAGGCAGAAAGGCACAGAGATCGCAATAATATCCATTATAACCAGCCATCTATCCCTAGCCCCCCAGCACACACCCATCCATCCCACCCGCCGGGAGAGGCAGACAGCGGCCCGCTCTGTGCGCCCAGGGAAAAAGCCCCAGCCATGAGCAATCAGTACCAGGAGGAGGGCTGCTCCGAGAGGCCCGAGTGCAAAAGTAAATCTCCAACTTTGCTCTCCTCCTACTGCATCGACAGCATCCTGGGCCGGAGAAGCCCGTGCAAAATGCGGCTGCTGGGAGCTGCGCAGACCTTGCCTGCCCCGCTGGCCAGCCGCGCCGATCAGGAAAAGGCCTTGCAAGGTAAGGCTGCGCCCTCCAGGAACCTACAAAGCGCTCTGGGCATTGGTTTGGGTGTTAGATGATCGGGGGCCAGGGCCCCGGGGTTGCCAAGCTGGAGACAGAGGAAAGATAGGGAACAACTCTAAGGCCTGCTGTCTCAAAAGGCGATAAACATGTCGCAGGGGGTTGTCTCTCCCTCCCTCTCTGCTTCCAGAAAAAGCAGAGGCCAAGCTTTGCTTTGGGGGCCTTTAGGTTCTTGATGTTGCTCTTTAGGTCGTGTAAGTGTCCTCTCTGGTAGCCTTAGGGGTGTTCTGATGAGGGGCGACAGGTCAGAAACAGCGGGCTCCAGGTGGACCCTTGTAAGAACAACTTGGTTAAGAACCCCGAAGCTGTAAGTGGGGGTGACTAGGCAGAATAACCCTTGCTCTTTCGTGTTTGGAAGATTTCTTTAAACATGGTGTTTTGCCTTTTTTCCCGGTACTTTTAGATTTCTCGCACCTTTTAAACCCAACCTTTGCAAAAACGTCTCCCTGGGATTCCCAAAGGTTGCTTACTGTATTTGAAATGTATGAAATGTGCGGCTTCTGGATGCTATTTTTTCTCTGCTATGTTATTTTTAAAAATAGAGTTAGATGTTTAAAAGGTTTTATTTTTTTTTCTAAAATTAAAAATTCCGTAACAACTGTTGTTTTACTCCGAACCTGTTACGCTCAAGTGTTGCCTTGAGCTGGCTGCAGAGGTGTCGTAGAATTGTTTGTATCTTTTAAGACCCGAAAACCAGCGCTCCAGCCGCGGTGCCGCTTGGAGGACTGGAGTGGAAGGTGGAGAAGGGGCCATTTAAAATGAAACTGACTTTTTCCTTTTCTTGTTTTAGCCTGCAGTGGCACATGGGCCGGGCACTTCCTCGAAGGGAAGAGGCAGCCTGTGCCTGTTGCACCCTATCCACCTCCACTCAGGCTCTTTCGAGCCCATTTTCGCCCGGACGATTTTTCTTTGCCTTTTTGGGCCAGAGCCCCCCACCTCACCTCAGGCTGCTGGCTGTTGGTCTCAGCCCCGTTCAGCGCTCAGGGCCACTGGGCTGCTCCCGCTTCCAGGGGTCACCCGTGGGCCCGCGCCCCTTTCGCCAGCCTGGGCCCGCGTGGCAGAGCAGCAGAGGTCGTGGGCAAAGTTTTCAAGGGGGCAGTCAGTTTTTGAAAAGTTGTTGAATGTTTTCAGATTCTCCCTGCCCTGAAATGGGAGGAGAAAAAAAAAACTGATATATAGAACAAGGGGAAAGAAAAAGGAAGGAAGGAAGGAAGGAAGGAAGGAAGGAAGGAAGGAAGGAAGGAAGGAAGGAAGGAAGGAAGGAAGGAGAGAGAAAGGGTGAGTGCACAAAAAGAGAAGGGAAGGAAAGAGGAAACAAGAAAGATGAGGAAAGGGAGCGACCCTGAGAAAACGAGAAGGAAAAAAATGGAAGGAAAAAAAGGAAATAAAGTGAAGAACAGGAGATGGGAAGGAAAGAAGTGAGGAGAGGAGGTGAGAGAAAGAAAAAAAGGGAAACAAGAGAAAGGAGGAAAGAGAAAGGTGTAAAGAAAAAGCCAGAAAAGTGGGGAAAGGAGGTGAAAGAGTGGAAGTCTGGCGGCGCGGCGCAGGTGGTGAGGGGGTGCCGGAGCCCAGGCGCCCTGGAAGCAGTGACGGTCTGCCCCTTACCGACTCTGCCCCGGACGCCGGCCGGGCTGGTGTGCTGACCGCTCTCCCTTGCCCGCAGGCTCCCCCAAGGGCAGCAGCGCCCCGTTCGAGGCCGAGCTGCACCTGCCGCCCAAGCTGCGGCGCCTGTACGGCCCGGGCGGGGGCCGCCTCCTCCAGGGCGCCGCAGCTGCGGCCGCAGCCGCGGCCACAGCGGGTCCGCGGGGGGAGGCCCCTCCGCCGCCACCGCCAACCGCGCGTCCCGGGGAACGCCCGGACGGCACCGGGGCCGCTGTGGCCGCCGCTGCCGCCGCGGCGGCCTGGGACACGCTCAAGATAAGCCAGGCGCCGCAGGTGAGCATCAGCCGCAGCAAGTCGTACCGTGAAAACGGGGCGCCCTTCGTGCCGCCACCGCCCGCGCTGGACGAGCTGGGCGGCCCGGGGGGCGCCACGCACTCGGACGAGCGCCTCGGCGCGGCTGGCGGCCCCGGTGGCGCCCCGCCAGCAGGTAGTGGCACGGGCGCCGAGGACGATGAGGAGGAACTGCTGGAGGACGAAGAGGACGAGGATGAGGAAGAAGAACTGCTTGAGGACGACGAAGAGGAGCTGCTGGAGGATGACGCCCGCGCGCTGCTCAAGGAGCCCCGACGCTGCGCCGTGTCCGCCACCGGCGCGGTGGCCGCCACCGCTGCAGCCACCGTGGCCACTGAGGGCGGGGAGCTGTCGCCCAAGGAGGAGCTGCTGCTGCACCCAGAGGACGCTGAGGGCAAGGACGGCGAGGACAGCGTGTGCCTGTCTGCGGGAAGCGACTCGGAGGAGGGGCTACTCAAGCGCAAACAGCGGCGCTACCGCACCACGTTCACCAGCTACCAGCTGGAGGAACTGGAGCGGGCCTTCCAGAAGACGCACTATCCAGATGTCTTCACCAGGTATGCGTGTGTGGGGTGGGCTGGCTGCAATGGCTGGAGGGCGCCAGCGGACCCCAGAGAAGGGAGGCGGGCGGGCAAGTCCCTCAGCTCGGGTAGGGACTTCGCTCCTGGACTCTACCCAGGTGCGCCCTGCCAGCGAATCCACCACTGTTAACCAGGAACTACCCACTGGTTCTCCTCCACCCCTACTCTGGACTTTAAATTCAAACTGGGATGATTTCTTTGCTTCTCAAAGTGTATCCAGTTTAATTTTTTTTTTTCAAAGTACAAGTTTTAGTTAGAAAGAACCCAGCCTCTCCAAAGGTTGCCCGAACACCACTTTGGAGAGGTGTGCACCCCGGCGCACTTAATGCAGGGCCCCGGGCGCAGCGGTCCCGGCTAGGTCCCAAGCGGAGCACAGGAAGCTTGTTGCCTGCCCTTGCGACCAAAGAAAAGCAGGGCCTATTTTGGGCTGCTGAGTGGGGCATTCGCCACCCCCGCCCCGTGGGTATCAGTTACGCTGTTTGCAGTGAAGCTGGAGCCCATGCCTGCGGAAAAGGCCTTTAAAAATATCCAAGTTCTGTCGCTTGAGGACTCCTGAAATACACGAAGGAAGTCAGAACTGGGCGGTGTTTCATATCTGTACACCTGGGGGCACCAGCCAGAATCTTGCCTCTCATCGCTTTCCCCTCTCACCCATCACATTAACCCCGAATTCGTTTAATGCACACGGGTTTACAGGGACAGGCAAGCCATAGACGAAACAGCTGGGGGAATTTTTCTTTTTTCAATGGTGGCCAACCTGGCTCTTTTCTGCTCCTCTTTGAGCTTGTGTGTGTGTGTGTGTGTGTGTGTGTGTGTGCGCGCACGCGCGCGTGTGTGTATTTTGGAGAGATGTGCCTGTGAGAATACTGGGCACCTAGTCCCCATTATTTATCCAACCTGGGGTGCCAGCCCGGCTGCGGGCTTTCCTCTCGTATCCTAAGGCCAAGGTCTCGGCTCAGGCGAGGAGCCAGGATTACAACAAACTTCCCCCACCGTGGAGGGAGAAAGGAATGGGTCTGCCCGTTTCGGGGTTTGTTTGAGCTCAGGCAGCTCCTTCGCACCAGACGTGTGCAGCTTTTCAATGTGCATTTTAGAAGCGGGAAGCTGCCTGCCCCTTTGAACCGAAGGAGAGATAGCCGCTTAGGACTCAGGAGGCCGGAGCCAACTCTAAAGCGCAGTTGCTCCGGCAATTAATTGCCAAACTTTCCTAACTAGAAACAGTAAAAAAAAAAAGAAGAAAAAAAAAAGGTTTGGATGCTGGGCGTGAAGACACTAAACTTGGTCATTCCTTCAGCTAAACTGGGTTGTCCCCTATATTATCCAAGCCCTTCATTACCATTACAAAAGAAAATAAAATTATAAATTTATAAATTAGCATGTGCTGTCAAATAGCTAACTCACCAACCGGCTTTTTGCATTTATCACACATACGTGTACTTCAAAAGAAGAAAATGATGTGGTGTCAGTTGGCATCCAGGTCTGCCCTTTTTTATTTTTTTATTTTTATTTTTTAGCTTCTCCAGAGGGAACCAAAGCCCGCGAGGAGGGGCAGCTTCTTACCACCATCCCACGCCCACCTCTTTTGGACCCAGGCGTTACTTAGGGCCCCCTGGGTCATGCTCCAAGGGAGCAAGGAGTGTGGTTTTCATTTGCTGGTGCTTACTGAAGCAGGGGGCGACCAAAAGCGCTTAGGAAACGGGCTTTCTCTCAGCCCTGAAGTTTCTGGTGTGGAATGGAGTAGGGGGGGTGCTGCCAGCAGTGCAGACCCGGATCTTGGGCTGGTGCAGGCCCACTGTATCGTCTTAGCGAGCCGCGAGCCAATTATTCTGCGCGCGCTCATATTTTCGGTAAACAGGTCGTAAGCCGTTTTACAGCATCTTAATGGTTTCCTATTTGCCTTAATTGTCACAGTAATAACTGCAATGACGGGGTAGGGTTTCAGTTAAATTGACTTCCCCTGAGATGGGCAGGGTTTGTAGTGGGCACTGGAGTCAGGAGGTGCGCAGAATTTTGTTTAATCGAAAAATTACCCCACTGAACTCTTAACAAGCTTAACATATCTCCAGAGGGTAATGGGGAGTATGGCCTAAGGGGGGAAGGGAGGGAGGAAGGCAGGGGAGAGAGACACCGATGGAAAGGCAGAGAGGTGCAAACAGAGGTGGGGGAGAGAAAATAAATTTAAAAAGGGTGGACAGAAACCAAGACGGCATAAACATTTTTTAAAAAAAAAATGGAGTGCTGAGTTCTCCCATTTACTGTTAGGACAAAACAGGACATAAGGCGCTGTGTGTGTGTGTTTCTTGTCAGTCTAACTCTAGTTTAAGAGAGAGTGAGAGATCATCTGAGTGCCCAGTTTTGGAGATTTACAGACTCAAGAAGCCACCCGTCGCTCTTGAATATAATATGATACAATATAATATGTAATAGCCCATATCTGGCAATGTGCTGTGTTTTTATGTTTTCAATCAAACAGTAGGCACTCCAGTGTGGTAGGGATGGTGATGCCCACGTGTTTGGGGATGAGGGCAGGCAGCCAGGGGAGGCCCTGATGGGGGAGGCCTGCCAGCAAGGGGAAGGAGGCTGAGAAGGGGGTGCTGGGGCTTGCAGTGACCTCCTGTTGGTGTGTTGCTTTCTTATAGGGAGGAACTAGCCATGAGGCTGGACTTGACGGAGGCCCGAGTCCAGGTGAGCTGCTCCCCAGAGAGGAAGTGGCGGGAGGCGGGCTGGTGGGGACAGTGGGAGAGAGGTGGGTTGATGGATTTGAAGACCCCTTTTATTAAGTGAAGAGAAGCAGAATCGGAAAAAGAGACCCAAACATTCATACACCAAAAGAGATTAAAATATGAAGACCTGTGGGGAGTAGAGAGGGAGGTTTCTGGCTTTGGGAGCCTTGCAAAGGGGTCCGGGATCAGAAGAGGGATATAAGTTCCCTGAGACTGAAGTTCAGGAGCCCCCTCCCCCGCCACAGCCCCTGTAGGAACCACTCCTCGAACTGACTTCTCCAGATTGGAATAATGGGATGGAGCATGGATTTGGTTGTTAGACAAATCCGCTCAGCTCCAAGCAGGTATTTGGCTGCGATTAAGTCTCCGATCGGGCTTCATAAAAGCCCACTTAGTGCTAGAACAAACAGGGCCATTTGAAGGCAAAATGCTGTTTGATTTCCCCTCCGCCCACACAAGGAGCTGGCTAATGCTATTTGATTTCCCATTTTTTATAGCAATGAGCCCACAATGATCTAATAGGGAGTGAGTGCAATGCTATTAAAGGTGTTTGCAGCCCCATACCAGAGTGCATTTCCGAACCCAGGACTCATAACCAAAGAGACGATCAACACTGGGCAGCCCGATGGCCAACAGAAAACAGATGTCCCTGAGCTAGAAGCTGAGTGAATCACTTTACAGTCAAAATCAGGCACTGATAAAGCACAATAAATTCCATATGGCTCATTTAATACACAACAGCTTCTTGCATTAGAGGGCTAATGATGAGGCCTGTCCCCTCCTTTCTGTTGACACATTTCTCCATTGTCAAACAGAGATGTGACAGCAACTCCGTATTTTTCAGCTCAGGGGAACGAGTCGTGGGAAAGTTAAATAACTTTTAAAAAGAAAGAGAGCGCCCCCCCTCCCCTTCTCCTCTCTCCCTATTCACTGGAGAAGATGTAATTAAGTGAATATGAATTATTAGAGTCCTTTCGTTTACCTTTGGGGGGCCTCAGAGGTATTAATTCAATAATGAGGAATTGCAGGGGGACATCTTGATAATTGCAGTTGAGCCGGAGAGAGAGACAATCCGTCTGTAAAAGGTTTCCCCGTTCTTTGAGGGTATTCTATCCGTGTGCCCCCTCCCTGACTCCTTTCACTGCCCTGAGGAGTGGCGGATATTCTCGTCTAGACAGATTTGGATACACAAAAGCTGCCCACCCAGCTTGGTCCCATCTAGTCTTACCTTTTCAAGCCTCTGAATTTCCACACTAGGCTGTTTCTGCAATTCACAAGTAGATTATTTGAGAGCTGTGGAATGTTAGGGATGGGCCCCCTTTCAGCAGAATTTTAAGTCATCGACTGATTTGGATTCTGGAGTTTTCTTGCCCTGAGCGGCTGCCTAGAAGTCAAGGCAATCTTAGGTACTAGTGTTAGTAACCACAACCCCAGTGTGTATATTTGAAAGACGTGGATGTCTATAAAATATTGTTACAACATATTCCTCTGGGATCATTTACGTTATATTATAATATAACTCTGTATAGCCTGGAGTTCATTCTTAATTTTTCGACTTGTGCGCAGGCATAAACCCAGCCCTAAAAATATTAACGCCTTCAGGGGAGAAGGAACGTATCTCAGCTGTGGGTGTGATGAGCAGGTCACATAAAAATAATCTCAGGCTCCTGGGAGTTATTTTTAGACTGTGGTAGCTGCTACATTTCAGGTAAAGGTCTCTATGAAAACTGCTTTCTATTAACAATTAGGAAGATACCTTGTGCTAAAAATCTCCCCCAAGCCTAGAACTGTCTTATTTTAAACCATGTTTAAACCACATTCCCCCCAAAGAAATAAAGGAGCTGTTAGCTCTAAAGACATGGGAAGTTGACAGGTATCTTGCACTCTGGTTTCTGTGTGTCCAGGGATCACTGCGTACCTGCTGCACACGGGCAATGCCCCCCTGGGCAGGGCCAGGCTGTGGGTACAGCCCCTGCAGAAGGCAGGCTGGGTGCCCTGGGTGCCATTTCACGGAGAACAGACACTGAGATGAATGCTTGTTCCGGAATTACTGTGGGCATCTTCCCTTCAGCTCTCCCCAAACCCCAGAGCTCAAACTAGAACTCTGGGTATTCAATAAACATTTTGGAAAGGCTAAGTGAACCACCTCCCCAAATTCCCTTTTCAATACAGAGCAGGGATTTTGCCAGGTTTGGGTAAACCTGAAGTAGGTGATAACGCAGCAAAAAACTGATAAACCTTCGCTTCTCTGGGTATGAGCTTTCACTTGTCTCATTTTACTCCTCCTTCCCAGCAGCCTTATGAGTACAGCTTTATCACGCCCGTTTTGCAGATTAGAAGACTGAGGTTGAGAAAGGTGTAGGCGGCCTGCCTAAATATGCACAGCAAGCAGCTGACTGCTTGGACATTGAAACCTGGCTTTCCCCATCTCTAAACCTACCAAACAACTTTCCTTACACTTGGAAAGAACTAGGTTCATTGAAATACCCAATGGGATGAGTTTGTGTGGCCCATGTTTCCTGCTGGCTTTAAGTTTGGGCTTCTTTTCACCACCCGTTTGGCCTCAGAGGTGTCCTTGAATGACCTGAGGCTGGAGAGGGGCCAGGTGGGCGCAAGCTGCAGTGGAAAGGAGGGAGGGGGCCCCAGAGCAGCACAGAACAGCTCTCTCCACTTTGCAGGTTTGGTTCCAGAACCGTCGGGCAAAGTGGCGCAAGCGGGAGAAGGCGGGTGCACAGACCCATCCTCCAGGGCTGCCCTTCCCCGGGCCACTCTCGGCCACCCACCCTCTCAGCCCCTACCTGGATGCCAGCCCCTTCCCCCCGCACCACCCGGCACTGGACTCAGCCTGGACAGCCGCTGCCGCTGCTGCTGCCGCAGCCTTCCCGAGCCTACCTCCGCCTCCAGGCTCGGCCAGCCTGCCGCCCAGCGGGGCACCTCTGGGCCTGAGCACTTTCCTTGGAGCCGCTGTGTTCCGGCACCCTGCCTTCATCAGCCCTGCATTTGGCAGGTAACACGCGGTCTCGGGGTGTCTGTCCATCTGTCTCCTACACACTTACATGCACACACAACCTGGGGTGAAGGAGGAGGCCCAGGACAGGCAGGGGATAGACACATCTTTTTTCTCTCTGGCCTAGCGTAAGAGATAGCCAAAGAAAATACTCTCTAATTTTGCTCAAGCAATATGGATCTTGAAGGGAAGGGCTTGAACTGAGTGGCAAAGAGGAGGGCAGTGGTAGTAACAACAACCAGAACAATTCTGAGTTGTTCAATGAAAGCTGTAAAAGTACCTTTTGAAGGTGGCAAGAGCCCAAGCCATAGGTGGTATGTGTAAACGTCTACAGGGCTGGGATGACTACAAGTTTTGCAAAAGTCCTTCAGCATACCCAAAGCCTGGTGGTTAGAGGGATGGAGCCCTGGAGTCAAGGGCCCTCTGGGCACAAAGAATTCTTTCTTCTTCCCCAGACTGTATATTCCTTGTCATTCAAGTGACCCTTCCAATCATACCCCTGTGTGTGCAATCTCCGACCCTAACAAGGTACAAGACAACAAAATAAAAGAAACAGTTCATCATGTTATAACTCCCTCTCTTTAAATGAACATCAAATGATTAAATTAAAAGTCTGTATAATCACACAGACAGAGAAACAAAGGAGGGATGTATTAAGTTGGAAAGTGCAGCGAAAATAAAACTAAATGCAGCTTCCATGATCTCTCTTGGGGAGAACAAAGAAATAATAGATTCATCCAACTGTGCAGCCACATAACAAAAATCATCTTAGAGAAAAAATTCAAAAAAGACTTAAGTAAAATTAGTTTCTTATAACAAACTAAGAAAATAGCGAGTGCATTT
Organism: Anoura caudifer; assembly: GCA_004027475.1. Lineage (NCBI taxonomy): Eukaryota > Metazoa > Chordata > Mammalia > Chiroptera > Phyllostomidae > Anoura > Anoura caudifer. Next base: position 293,053 of record PVKU01000287.1, on the reverse strand, counting down.
AAGTGTAGTGACTTAGTTTACCTAGTGGAACCAGGGCATGTTATGCTCCCTCCAAGTCATACTTTATTTGTTTCTGGGGGAAAAAAATAAGTCCTGTGTCCCTGCTCCCCATCCATTTCCCTTCTGATAACAGGTGACTTGTAGAAGCTGACAAACCACAGTTGAGGCACCGGGCTGTGAGGTTTGGAGAGCTAGAAAAGGGGTGCACTGGGTATGGCATGAGGGGTTGAGAGGCAGGAGACTCTCTTCCAGGCCTGGTGGTCTCATATGTAATTGTGGAAAGGCCGAGTTGGCCCTACAGAGGCCAGGAGCAAGAGCCCTGGGGAGAAGTGGAGAGAGGAGGGATGTAGGGGTAGAGGAGTGTAGGGGAGTGGGTGTGTCGTTGCCAGGGCCAGGGCCAGCCTCCGCTGCAGAATCATGGTGCTGTGTGAAGGTGGTGGAGGCAGCTTGAGGAGCAATCCCGCTGCTGCCTGGAGGCGGTGGCATGGAGTGGGGTTCCAGGCTTGGATGTTGCTATGCAACATGTGCAGGGTTGCCGAGTCTAATAGCTCTCTGGGGCAAGACGCTGCAGGGGCATGGGGCAGGCTTCGGGGAACAGAATGTGAGGATGCTGGCAGGTCGGGTCATAGCTTATTGTCCATCGGCAATCTACAGGAGGGCGCCCCCACCTTGACCTTGCGGTCATTGGCAGGGCACAGGCAACTCAGCCTGGTGCAGGAGGGCAGTTCTGTCCTCCGGAAGTTGGGCAAACAGGCAGCATTTTCCAGGGCCGAAGAAGTCCTGGGCTGAGAAGGTGCCCTAGAGAGAGTATCAAAGTCTGCAGGACAGGTCTTCATCAGTTTTGATACCTTTTTCTCCCTTTTTTTCTCCACCTCTCCCCACCCCTTTCTTCTCTGTGTCTCTCCTCTCTCCTGTCAAACAGTATTGCACGCAATTGGAGCTCTTGGTCTGGGAATAGACCCCCTTCTTAAGAGAGCACAGAATCCGTCTAATTGGGCAGTGGGGTTTTGGGCAGGGCGGGGGGGCTGTCTGTGCCCTGGCTTTGGCCTCGTGGTCTTTTTTCCCTCCGTTGGTTCCCGACTCCAGTAAAGCCCTCTCGCAGTGCCTAGCTTCCCGCCTGTGCTCCCACTTACTTTCCAGCCTGCGACCCACCCTGGGCCTGCAGCACGCTCCTCCGCTTGCCAGGGTAGAGGCGTCGGGAAACACTGCTGGGAAACGCTGCTAGAGGTTCTGCCCTCAGCTCCCGAAGCCGTGACCGCGCTGTTTGCTCTACCTGCAGGCTCTTTTCCACCATGGCCCCCCTGACCAGTGCGTCGACCGCTGCCGCGCTCCTGAGACAGCCCACGCCAGCCGTGGAGGGCGCGGTGGCGTCGGGCGCGCTGGCCGACCCGGCCACAGCGGCTGCAGACAGACGCGCCTCTAGCATAGCCGCGCTGAGGCTCAAGGCCAAGGAGCACGCTGCGCAGCTCACACAGCTCAACATCCTGCCGGGCACCAGCACGGGCAAGGAGGTGTGCTAAAGGCTGCTCTGCATCCTCGCGCCCAGGGCGCGCCCCTAAAGGTCACCTCACTCAGCACCACTCAAGACCAAATGGAAACAGAGGACCAGCACACTCCCGAGAGGCCACTGAGAGAGCGCAGCCGCTTTCGCAGCAGCCTGGACTCGGGCAAGGCAGCCCTCCGGCGGTACCGGACATGGTATCTCCTTGGCTGGCTGTCCACCCGCCCCTGCCCCTGCCCCCGCCCCTACCCCTGCCAACCTCGCTCCAAGGCGAACATCCACTCTCTTCCATTCTTAACTTTACTGAAAATATTTGGGGAGGTTTTCTCCCCAAAACGCCTGGTAAATGAAGTTAAAAAAAAAAAATTTAAAGCCCAACCTCTCTTCCTCCAGACATCCCACTTAGCTTTTTTTTATTTTATTTTATTTTATTTTATAGTATTTTGGCGCTCAAGTTGATCTCCCCAGTGTGGGCCCCGGTGCGAAGCCAGGGCCAGGGACGCAAATGCGAATCTGTAAGATAGCTAATAGTGCACTTAACGGAAAGGGGCGTCTTGTTCTTGTTCTCTTCTTTATCATACACCAACCAAGGTTTTTATATCAAACCAAAGGGAAATACTCTGCTAGAATATGGACTGTTGAAGTCACCAAACTGTGATTATTGATTCTGTACATACCATTGTTATTAAAAAAAAAAAAAAGAACAGAGCTTTGTATATTTGAAATGTTATAACGCAATTGCACTCAGCGTGGTATGGTAAAAGTTTGTCCTGTAGATTCTTACTGTGTTGTAGATACGGTAGGGTTCCTAGACAAATATTTATGTACTCAAGCCCTTTATTTAACTTATTAACTGTAGAGGCTTCTGAAACCTTCAAGATAAAAGCAATGGTACAGTACTTTTGTGTAATGTGTAATTGTTATCACTTTTCCTTGCTATCTAGTGGAGAAGTGTCACGCTCAAAATAAAAAAAAATTATATGTTTAACAAAAGGAAGTGTGAATGCTTTGTGCAGATGCTGAGGGGACAGTAGAAGGGGGATACCCACAGGCCAGGGGTGGGCTCCCCGCCCCAGCATCTCCCGGATTTATCTACATTCCCCTTTTGCTGGCACAGGCCCCTGCTTTGAATCTGATCCTCACAGGGATCCGGGCTTCCTACAATTGCTAAGGACACCAAGGTGGTGCTTTCTCCGGCATCTAGCTGGGACTGGGGTCCTGGACCACGGAGGTAGGGTGGGCTCGAGGGCGGGTAGGGGCAAGGTAGGCGTTGTTGATGGTGGAGACAAATTTGAAGTGAGCGGGAGTCTTGGCTCAGAAGTCGGAGGAAGCTGTTTGTGGAAAGTGCCACGTAGCAAGGAAGTGCGCAGTCCGCGTTGACAGGTAATGGTGAGAAACCCAGGGGTTGGCTTCCGAGGGGGCGGGCTCCACATACAGGGTACACTCTCCGGGAAGAGGGAGAAGGAGAGGGAGGGAGCGAGGGGGGGGAGAGGGAGAGAGAGAGAGAGAGAGAGAAATTCGGGAATGGTGACAGAAATGCATGCAGCAAGGGGTACCCAAGTGGCAGATCTTAACTCGACAAATGTCATTACATCAGTTATCCCGGCACTGGGAAATGTATACATTTTAAAAAAGCTAAACGACTGAAATTTCCAGAGAAGACCCCCAACAGATTTTGGATCTGTAACCCGTTGGTGCACCCCTCCCCCGAGCCGGAACGGGAGTCTCACCCTCCCGCAGGCCCTGCCTGTGCCCCGCTGGGTGACCGCTTGGTGTAAGCCCGCCCTCCGGGGCCGGGTCTCGCCAACGCTCCCAGGGTGATGGAAAAGGGAAGAGAAGCTTAATTAGTTTCAATTTGCAGTAATTAGCGCGCCGGACCTTTGGGGAGAGGGGCAGGCAGCGGGGAGGGGGAGGTGCATTGGCTGCGTGACTACTGCGCCTCATCGCCGAGCGGGAACCCGCAGCCCCGCCAGGCCCGGGGCCATCGGTCGCCATGGGGGGTGCGGGCGCATCTCTGGCCTGAGCCATTGGGCTCTGCCAGCGCTCCCAGGCGGTGACCTGGAGAAGGGGGGCAAGTCCCCTCGCGGCCTGGGGCGCCAGTGTGCGCCGCCCAGGGGCAGGTGCGAGGTCGGGCCGAGGTCAGCGACAGCTCGCGGTGGGCGGCCTGCTCAGCAGCTGCTGAGCTCAGGCCTGGGCATCCTCAGCTCGCCGCCACCCCTCTGCCCTGACCCCGACCCCAAAACCCGGAGCCCCCACCTGCTGGAAACCGTGAGGAGCGCGCCCGCGGGGATCACAGGCCGAGGCTGCTCCCCAGACCTGAGCCATTGGGCAGGTCATTGCCACCCTGCTCCCACCCTCTCACTCACAAGCAGGGGCCAGACCTAGGCCCTTTCCTCAGCCGCTCAGCCACTCACTCCTTTCTCGGATTTAGCAGGCCCCGTGGGAACTTTCTAGGACAACCCCGATATCTGATATCTACGTGTCTCAAACCTCTAGACTCCACAGGGTCTCCTGAGGTGAAAGCTGTTTTCCTAGCTAGGGTGAGCAGATCTCCTCGGGAGTTTGGAGTGGAGGTGGGGAAGTGCACGAGGAACGTGAGGAAAAAGGACTTTTTTTTTTTTTTGGTGGTCAATATCAATTTTCCGTCGATTTTAGCTTTTTGTTTAGGTAGGACTTTTTCCCCCTCCAGGCTGCCAGTTGGATGGTGTACGAGAAACAGTACCATTCTTCCTGTTAATGAACTCTTTTTTAAGTCATTTTTTCTCATTTGACCCTTCCATGGAGCAGAAGCAAATTGCGTGAAATTACCTCCAAGGATTACATTTATTACTAGCCAATGAGAACCCCTCGCCTTGTTTTACAAACTCTTAATCCTATGTCATTCTGATGCTGCAAACAAGCCCAGTCCTGGGCCTCCTATTCTTTCAACTTTCCCCAGCTGGAGGGACCTCATTCTGCACTTAATATTCCCCATAAATATCACACGCTAAAGACCCCCTGACTTCCAGCAAGTCCACATTAAACATGTGACATGTCACGCATGACAAACTCTGAGTATCTTTTCAAAGCAGCATTAAAAGCAAAGAAACCAATTTTCTTCTCCTTCCAAACCTCCCCAAGTGCTGAATGATGGGGATTGGAAAGAGCCACTGGAGCGTACTTAGGGGGATTTTATGAGATTTTCCAGAATGATTTAATCTTATTGTGAGCATTATTAATGAATGGCAACCCAATTTGGCCCCAATATCTGGGAACAGGGTCACAATGCTGGGAGCAGCTGACCCCCCCCCCCAACCTTAAGCAAACCTCTTCCACCAAGGAGGAGGAGGAGATGCCGAACTAAGGCGACTTGGGGAGAGCCTCATGATAAGGGAATGGCTGTCCCCTGTCACACCCAGGGCAGAATGCCCTGCCACCTGCTTTCCCAGGGCCACCCCCACAGCATCTTGGGGTAGGGGGTGATTGGGGGCCCGGTCTCGGTCTCTGTGGGAAGGATGAGGGGAAGGGGTAAGTTAATTTGCTACATTTTTCAGACAGGCCAGCCAGATCTGGATGAGGCCCTGAAAGAAAAGGCAAGAAGGAGGCAGCTGGCATAACATTATCAGAAGGTGCCCCTAAGGCTTCCTTCATCACCACTAACTACCCATGGCCTGGACAGCGGAGAGTGGTCAGGGTGGACAGCTTAGGCTTGTGGTGAGGAAGATGAAAAGCGGATGAATGAGGAGAGAGTGACTATTGAAGAGAAGATTTAAGACGACTGGAACTTGAAAGTAAGACTTAAGGTAAAAGTCAGCTGTGTTGGCCCCAGCCAGTTTTCCATATTTTCCTCCTGGAACCATCACCCCCAAGTGGGGCAAACGCTTATTATTAGTGGTTTTGATTTATAACACCAAGAGAGAAGGCACCTGTATTTCTCTTTTTCGTATCGTTTTGAGTGTGGAGATCCTACCAAAATGGAAAAGGACGCTGAGGTTAGAGGAAATAAAATTATACATAGGTTAGTTCAACTTGCTTTTAGAGGAAAAACTGTGTATGTGAGCATGTGTGTATGTGTATACACAATAGTGAGTATGTCTGAATGACGGGGTTCCTAAATGGGGCCTAAACTGGTGTTTTGGAACACCAAGAGCCCCGGAGCAACCGCATATTTAGCTGCCAGTGGGCAGCCTGGCTGGGGGTGGGGGGAGGGTGTGGGGAGAAAACCTGCTACCTGAAGGGAAAAAGCATTTTTCAAAGGAAAAATTCGTGTTGTCTCTGGACGTTATTAACGGTCCAGTTTGAAGTATACATTTTTTCCTTTAAAGAAATGGGAGCGATTGCCAGTTATACATTAAGAAATGTCATTCAGTGATTTTTATTCATTCTCCGGAAATCTTCGTAAAAGCCTAAATCATACTTCTAACAAGCAGCAATTTTGTTAATCCAGGGGGTTATTACTCTGGGCCCTTATTAGGTTCTACACCACTGCCAAGCAATCCTATAACCCTCTCAAAAGAAGTTTACCTCCCTGTTATAAAACCAGTAGTGGTATTTATACTGTGCAATAATTAGTGTATTACTTGAATCCACTAACACGTTCATTTTATCTCTGCACAAAACCTCTAGTCTGCTTATAGAAAGCTTGTGCCTCCTTTGGAGCTGGTAAAGTGGTGAAAGAGTGAATTGAAGGCTGGTTGCACTTTCTCCTTTTGCCTCGCCTTAATTCCCATCTCTTTTTGCTCTCATCCAATTAGCACAGTGTATTAAGCGGTTTATCATCTCATAGTCAGCTATTGAGAGAAACAAGGCGAGCACTTTGCAATAGAACCTGCGCTCCTTTGACACCCTCAGGTACTTACATATTCCACTGTGCTATGAATAATAGAGGAAGAATGGAGCGCTAATTCCCTCATCAAAGAATGCCTTGTCTGCTGCTTTGCTCAACAACACCATTCTGATCAAAAGAAAAGCAATAAAGCTTAGCATAACAAAACGAAACCTACTTATTAGCTTAGTGGTTAAATTAATGCAGAGCCACTGCTATTCAAAACCAAGGTTTGAAAACAGCCTCCAACAACCTGATAATGCTGCCTTCGGATGAAGGAATTTTAATCTGAAATTTGAGGCTGGCTCAGATGAGTTAATCTATTAAACTGCTATAAGGAAGCTCCCCAGCAAACCGTTCAATTAAGAAATATTTAGGTGAGGAGATTGAGAGAGAGGGAGAAAAAGAGAGAGAGGGGAGAGCAAGGCAAGACAGCTTTAAGTTTAGGACGGGAACACTGAATTGAGGGGTCAGGGATTCTGACAAGAGGGCCTGGGCTTGGTGTTTTTTTGTAAGACCCTAAAGGGAGATACAGAAATCTGCTTTGGGCTTTCTCTATCTTTGCATCTCCTGCCAAACTCATCTAAAAATGATATGTTTGAGCAGGCAAGAGGTGTGTTCGTCGGGATGGATAGATATTGGAGGTAAGAGGTGGTACAGGCTGGAAAAGGGGGTGGTGGTGGAGGGGCAGTGATTTCATCCTGTTTCAAAGTCCTCTCCCAAACTCCAGTCTGTAAACTTTAGTTTCCTGGCCAAATTAAAATATTATTGAGCATGCCCCTTGCAGATTTTCAACTTCTGGTCTGCCAGCTCCCTTTATATGGAGAGCTGAGAGTGAGCGCGTCCCGTCCAAGATGAATGTGTGTGTCCTCTGGCAGGCAGAACCTAAATTCAAGGAGCTCTTTTTGGAGTGTTGGGGCTCTGTGAAGAGCAGGGTTCTTTCAGGGTACCATTTCCCAAGGGGCGCAAATACAATTTAGCCCAGAGGTTCAGTCTGGCCCACAGGATTTAAGTTTTTACTTTACAAAATTAGTCGCAAGGTTTAGAAATCGAGAAACTTTATGGAATACCAGGATTCCTGGCTTCTCTCGAAAACTGGACCGTGTAGACAGCCACCCCAGGCTCTGTCCCTCCTAGCATCACTGAATAGCCGCTACCCGCTGTGGGCAGTCCCAGCCACTCTCTGGTGTGAACCCGGCTTGTTTGATCCCTTCACTGTGAGCACTGGAGCTTAACCCCCATTCCACGGAGCCCGTGCAGACATTCTGGTAGGCGCCCTCTTACAAAGAAGTGGAGGGCATTTCTGCATCTGTCCCACCCACTGCACTATCAACTGATGGCAAACGAATTGAGTAGAAACTTTTCCTAGAGAAAAGTTTGTATGCCATGTTTCAATCTTCCAAGAAGGATCCATTGGAACTCTTTAAAAAAAAATCCTCACAGGACAGTATGTTTATTGAATTTACAGAGACAAAGGGAGGGATGGAGGGAGAGAGGGAGAAAGAGATGGGTGGGGGGAGGGGGAGAGAGGAAAACATCGATTGGTTGCTTCCCGAATGCGCCCTGACTGGGGATCGAACCCACAACCCTTTGGTATATGGGAGAATGCTCCAACCAACTGACCAGGCAGCCAGGATTCCACTGGAATTCTTCATCAAAGTTGCAGTTTCAACTTTCCATAAAATTCTGGAACCCTGAGGTGCCTCCCAGAAAAGCCTCTTAACAAATCTGGAGTTGCATATCAGAATAAGAAAACATCAACCACAGCATGAGCACTTTTCAAGGACTGTTCTAAGAAATGCCTGACTTTTTATGCACCCTCTACAGAAATGCTTCCCGCCCTCACAGTGAAGACAATCTAATACAGAGACAAGAAAGTGACCAATGAGTAGTTATTTGAATCTCCTAGCATTTTCTTGATAACCAAGTTCAGGATAACTCTCTATTTGTATTTACCATAACCCAAGGTCCAAGAAATCAAGGAAAACAAGCCTTCTATTGAGAAAGCCAAGTGGGGGCATGGGCTCTAGAAGCACATGTTTGGTTAGAGATCCATCTCTACAAGCTTACATGGTAACAGCATGGTAACACACAAATCCCAGTTTCCAAAAGCAACTTGGGTGCTCCAACTTTGCACAGGTTGCAAACCTGAAGTACCAAGGCACTAATGAATTAACTGATAGGGTCCTAAACCCAAAGTGCTTCTACTCAAGCCTGAGTACAAGACACAGCAGAGAAAGGAGAAGGTGAGGGAGAGGAAAGAGATGGCAAAGAAAGGTAGAATGTGGCACCATGTCTATTGCTTTAACAAGTGTTTCTTTAGGAGGGCCACGCTGGGTAACCTTTCTCTTGTGGGGTGCCCTTCTCTCAGTAGTCAGCACCTTTGCTCTCCATAAAAGAGACACCACTGGGCTCTTGGCTTAGCTTTCTTTGGCTGCCCAAGTCAGCAAAGCACAGGAGAAACCACACTTCATCTCTTAAAGGACCAAGGTCCACAGAAATTTTTCCGAATGCACTCAGAACATTCGGATGTACTATCACACTGAGCATCTCTGAGCTGAGGTCCAACCAGGCTGAGGTTTGAGAGGGGGATCCCTTATCCCTGGCTGCCCCCTCTAATCAACATTTTGTACCTGGCAAGCATTCACTGCAACTGGTTTCCCTCTAAGAAACTTTATTCTTTTGTTTTTTAAGACTTTTATTTACTTATTTTTAGAGAGAGGAGAAGGGAAGGAGAAAAAGAAACATCAATGTGTGGTTGCCTCACGTGCCCCCTACCGGGGACCTAGCCCACAACCCAGGCATGTGCCCTGACTGGAATTGAACCAGTGATCTTTAGGTTTGCAGGCCGGCACTCAGTCCACTGAGCCACACCAGCCAAGGCAGAAAACTTTATTCTTAAGTGGAAAACAAAGCGCAACATATTTTTCATTTATAAAAACACAGGTAAATAGTTTTAAAAATATAGCATAGTTGCACAGCAGAAATATATTTTGTTAGTATAAACTTATCAATGATTTAAGAAAGGCAAAACTGCTATACTGAAATACATTTAGCTTCTGGCAAAGAAGAAATGAGAAAAATAGCACCAGAGGCAATTAACCATTTAACTACCCCTCTGAATACACCACGATGATTCTCGCCCCAACCTCTACATGTTTTTAATGAAATGTTATAGGATATCAAATTATTTTAAATGTGCTTTCCCACTGTAAAAACCTTTACCTGGATTTTCTACTTAAGGGGAAAAAGGAATGAGAGTGTAAAACACCTGCCGAGCATGCATGCATGTGTGTGTGTGCGCGCGCGCGTGCGTGTGTGTGTGTGTGTGTTGGACTTCGGAGCGATTCAATAAACAAGCTGTTTAATCTATTTAGTGAGCACAAGGCCCATCCGAAATCTCCCCCCCTTGACTATGTATATAAAAGACAAGAGTGAAAAGGACAGGACAGCCACTCCTCGAGCCAGTGGCTGGGAAGCACTTGGGTTTAGCCCGGGTTTAATTGGCGTGTGAAAAGGCAAAATGTTAGCGCTCCTACCAGACTCCATGAACCTCTCCCTTGTCGGGGCAGCTCTGCTGGAGGCCCCGGGGCAAAGCCTGCAGTCACTTGCATTCCAGCCACTCTCAATTAATTTCTCTTCCTTCACTGACCCACCTCCCCTAGAAATCCAGTCCCGAATCTGAATGTGAATCCAAAGCAGCTTGCTCATCAGGTGCTTTGCAAAGGATTACAGGGCCAGGCTTCAATAGTACATGGTACACTGTAAGAGGAAGGCTGTTTTGATTTTCCCTGATGCTTGGTGTTTTAAATATTTTTGCAGTCACTTTTAATAATTCCCCTCCCAAGCCACATCCACACAAAATGAGATGCGATCCCCAAGGAAAAGCAAAGCAGAGAAGCAGTTAGGACCCCAGGGGAGGTGATGGATCCATGTGCCAGGAAGCTGCTGCAGTTCACTGAAAGATTCCCGCTGCAGCCACTTCTAGGGTACCCTCAGCATTTGACAGCACAATCCTCAAAGAGTTTGTTGAGGTTCACTTCGGTATAGCCACTTTGCGACAAGAACTGCTCCACTATGTTCTTGAGATTTTTGTAGTCTTGACGAACTTTGGTGGTAATATACTGCTTCTTCATTTTATCTAAAAAGAAATAAAAATAAAAGGATTACAAGTCTCAGAGGGAGCTTTGTTTTATTTTCCAATTACAGTTTGACATGCAGTTTTATATTACTTTGAGGTACACAGCATAGCGATTAGACATTTATATACCTTCCGAAGTGAAGACATTTATATACTCCCTCCGATGAGTTTAGTACTCATCTGACAACATACATAGTGATTACAATACTGTTGGCTCTATGCCATACATGGTACTTTACATCCAGACGGACCTTCTTTAAAGACCTTTCAGTACTCCTTAGGCACTAGAGAAAGGGGTGCGGGTTGTACTTGCAGCTCTGTGGCTTACATATCCTCATGGTCCTGTTGCTGGTCTACCCCTGGGCCAGCCCCAGGCTGCAGGGGCTGAGACCCCGAGATTCCTCTGTGGAAGCCATTCTTCCTTTCCTCTGCCCACCACTTCTCAGCACCTAGCTGATTCAGTGCACTGGGGGGACATGGCCACCCTCCACGGATGGGAACTGCAGGTGCGCGCCCATGTGCAGCAGGTGAGGTGAACGACACTTGCAGACGCCACTTTTCCAGCTCTGCTGAGCACATGCACACAAATGCATGCTAAGTATGGATGTGGCAGGAAATACTTTGTCTCAAAGGAAGCCTGGGTCTCCCAGTGCCAACTCCCCGGATCAGCTGGGCCTGGTTTCTTCAAGTCCTTCAGGTCTGTGTCCCTCTGAGACAGAAAACCTCCTCTGCTGGCAGATATGAGGGGTGACCTGTCTGGAGAGCACCTGTCCATTGGCCAGATTGCTTTTTCCTTCTCTGTCCACCAACCAAGTGCCTGTGAACTTTGGGTACGCAGCTGCCCCTCCTCTGCTTCCTGCTCCTTCCACGCACACTCTCCCGGCCTTCTGGTTTGGAGAGAGACACTACCAGCCTGAAAGAAGCCCTCCCCAGAGCCTGCTACCTCCACATCTGGTTCTTCTAAAGGAACGGCAGGGCCGTGACACCAGGGTCTGATCTTTTGGGGACAAGGGTGATCCCTGGGGGAGCCAACCCTGCTCCGGGTGCTTAAGATGACACAGGTTTTGTTCAAAGCTGCCCAGGAACACTGTGAGGTTATTTGGAGAGGCCCACTGTTGTACAATCCCCATTTTCTGGATGGGAAAACTGGGAGGTCAAGTCAGTTGCCTAAGTTCACACAGTGGGCAATGGGGATTGGGAAGTACAAACTGGAGAGAGCAGGCCCTCAGAGGCTGGCCTGGGCCAAGGTGCCTGGGGGAGTGAGGCTGACCAGCGCCGGGAATAGGAAAGCATCAAGAAGGAAATTATGTCAGTCACAGAAAGAGAAACCTGCTGAAACAACAGAGCAACACTGAAGTCCACAAAGCACCCGGAAAATGAAAACTCGCTCTCAAGACTTTTGTTCCTTAACTGCACATTCGCGTTTGTTCTCCACAGCCTTTGCTATATTATACAACTGCCTTCCAAACAACAACAAAAACGTTAGTAGAAATGACTGATATGCCCTAAGGGGGTGGAAAAATGGAGGCGAGAAGGGGTGCGTCGTTAACCGGACACAGAAAGACACTCTGAAAGTTCTAATTATTGGAGTCTGGGAATAGGCAACAATGGCCCCACAACCAGGGTGGCTGCTCCCACAGGCCAGAGCCTGGGAGGCACCCCGTGCATGTCAACGACGCAGTCGGATGTGCGGTGAGGACAGTGCATTGAAAGAGCTGCGGTGATGCGGAGCAGGGGAGGAAGAGAGAGGGCATAGCTCCCGATGTGTTTACCTCCTCTGCTGATGGGATATTGACTTTTCCCACCAGGTTGGTTAGAAAGGGGACTATTTATACTGCCACACAGCAGAGTTAGAATGACAACCAGCATCACTTGGTGCTCTTCTTCATAAAAGACAACTGCGATCACCGGCATCTGCCACAGCCAGTCGATACAGCCAAGGCACCATTCTACGCCAGTGTGAGATGCAGATAAAAGCTCCCACTTGCTTCCCCAATGAGAATGTAATCAATAATGTATGTAAGGTCTTCTAGGAAACCTCTGCACGAGCTGTTGCAGGCCACGGGGTGTGGAGCTGAGGGGGAAAGGGCTTACCCCTTCATGTTTATTCCCTGCCCCACTTCAGGCCCCTAGGCCACCCACGTTAGGCTTCACATTGAAACTGTCACCCCGTTGCCTTTAATGTTCCACCCGCTACTTTAGAACTCAAGGGTTTAAAAATACTGGAGTGAAATGGTGGGAACCAGTAAATGTAGCCAGTAAAACCCTGCTCCTTCTACCTGCTCTGGTTTGGGAAGTTGGTAAAGGAGCCATGGCCATGGGCCCTGCAGAACACAACTGTTAAAAGATTCCAAGAGGTCATTAGGCAAGAGGCCTAGAAGATTGCAGCCACTCCAGCCCGGTGGCCATCACTGTCTCAACAAGCAGCACACACACACACACAAAACCCAAACTTCGTAGAGACAGGGGAAGGAAAGGCTCTTCCTACGAACAAGCACATCAGCAAAATATACTCTCGTGGACTGCAGTATCACCGGAAGTCATTCACCTTAATACACCTGCAATGCGAATCCATCTGCCCTGGGAACCTCATTTGAGGACACGTCTCTACTGCTTATTTACTATGCTCACGTTAATGCCTTAGGGTTATATGCTAATTACCAAAAATATCCTGTCCCGAACCAATACGAAAACAATGAAAAACAAGTCAGTCTAGATATTACTTACTCACCCAATGTTTTATCAGACAATAAAATGAACTGCTAATTTAAAAGTTGGTGTCTACTGATTAGAATCTAAAACCTGCAAACATGCAAGTTACAGTATTTTCTACATGAAATGAAGTAGGCCATCATCTGCAGGTTGAACTTGTCTTAAATATTGTATTTAAAAGTCAACTGATCACATAAAATGTTAGAACTACTTGAAACAAAAGAGTAAATCCTCTCATCTCAGGAAACCGTCTCTACTTTGGATATTTTGTCCGTGTCAGTAAAACAAAAATCTCTTTGAAGCCTTACTCTTTGTAAAACCCTTTCTGGACTTAAAGAAACGCACTGAAATACAAACCAGGAGCCAAAGACAGTTTAACACTGCCTACTGGTTATTTTATTTTAATTAAGGCAGGCTTAGGCACACAGGCAGCAGCCGTCTCTGTTCTGAATATCTGTTTCATTTATTTCCGTGCAAAGGTATCAAACAACAGTCAGTTATAATTGATTCTGTCAGGTGTTATACAGTCAGTCATAATTGTCTCTGTGTAGAGGTGTGTCAATTTACTATATCTGAATTAAATATTCTGTCAATTATGAAATCAGGTAATAATTTCAGTCAGTTTTTTAATTGCATGGCTTCCCACCATACAGTTCTTAGCTTTCCCACCTTTTCTAATCTGTAGCCTCCCTCCCTCAATGCAACATGAGCTCTGTGTAAGGGGTAGAATGCAGGAAGCTTTAGGAATTTGGGGGGAAAAAAACCCTCTTTATGGTTTAAAACCATTCAACCTATATACAGAGCTGTCAGAGCCTCTCGCCTGGCTGTGTTTCTCCCAGGCATCAATCGATAACACCGTTGGGACTATGCACAGTATCCGAGAGACCTCAAGTGACATCAATGTTTCAAAGACAAGCACATTCAGGGCCCCAAATCAAACGACAAGTAGATAAACATTTTTCAACTGAAAGAAGAACTAAAAAACACCATCTTCCATTCGATTCTTATTTAGAAAGACTGTACAAGGCACAGTGCCAGGCACACACAGTGTGCGATGCATTTATTGACTAGCCAACCGCCTAGAAGACCATTCTTGCCTGTTAAATCCCATCTTGGACACTAAAGTATATCTAAGGCTGAAGAGTCTCTCTGTTACTCCACTATCCAGTTCCATTCCTACTTATAAATAATTATGTTCAGTTTTCTTTTTCTCTTCTTTTTTGTTGATACCAAAATACTGCCTTCAAACAGAATAAAATATCCATGGTTTAGCTCAAGTGCTCTATAGGCTGATCTGACAAGTATTTAGAAGTGATATTAGAATTCTCTCCCTCATTGGTCTGGTTCATGTTCAATAAACACAGGCTTCCTGCAGCCTGGCAGGGGCAAACAGTGGCCCTTCACACTCCCATCGAATGGAGGTGCTGCAGGGCCCCACCACCAGGAAGGGCTGGTCACTGGAAGTTTGGGAAAGAGCAAGGGGTGATGGGAGAAGGGCGGAGACAGGGCAAGCCAATGTGAAGAATGCCATGTCTACAGTGAAAAATAGAACGGGAAGCGGTGCTCCTTACCTTATTTCACTGGAGAAAGAGTCACCTTGAAAGGGATAAAAAAATGTCCTTTCAACTGGATGAAGTGATTCTATCAGGGTTGGGTTTGGGGTGTTTGTATTTGTCATGTCGGAAGAAAATTGCCCGTGCAGCCCCCTTGCTGAGGTTATAAAAAGTACTGTCAACCACACTGGACAGAATTTTTTTTTGGGGGGGGGTGCAGAGAGGGGGAAAAAAACACATTGTGCAGGATCATTAAGCACTGTTGTATAAATAAAGTTAGAAGATCAAACGAAAGAGGGGACTCGGGTTAAATGCTGGAAGACAAGCTTAAATAAAGTTCTAAGAAAAAAGCAAGGCACGCTGTAATTCCAAGAACCTATTACTTCAGACAATTTACTTCAAAAAATAAAATCAGAATGGTAAATGATTACCCAAAAGCAATCATGTCATCATCACTGAGAGATGGAATAAAATAATTTTTTGTGAAGTGGCTGAATGAGAGCAACTTAAAAGCCACGGAGCCTGTCAGAAGCACATTATTTCTTTTTACACCCCGTTTCCCAATTCATCTCAGTGCTGCTGACTAACCTCGGCTCCCAGCAGGTGGAGCATTTAAAATAAATAGCATTTCCTACAAAACGCGCTCCAACTGCCCCATGACAGACGCTTCCAATTCCCGGCCAGCCACTGGATCAGCTTCAGCGGTATCTAACAAGGTGTAAATACAATAACAAGCATGTAATTAAGTGAGCATGATGAAGTTAATGGAGATAATTCATTCCATTTTGGGCTTATGAATATTCTATTAGATGTTATCAGGCAGCTGGAATAGCTGTTAATTTAATCATCATTCAGACCAGCAAAATGTTCTTTGTGCGAGCATAATTGCAGAGAATGAATAATTGATTTGACAATTGTACCAGTGGATTTCAAACAGTTCTGTGCGCTCTCAGAGCAGGAAGGGAGGAGAAGTGGAATACTCAAAGCACTGAAGAGGTGGCAGAGAAGCCAGCCAGTAAATTGAACATTATCAGGACACAGATAAAGGACAATTTTTATTTTATCAATGCAACACAATTACATTACAGTGCGCTAGTAATCATTCTGCCCACACTTTAAAAAGGGAAATAAATTACTCTTCATGGGAAAGGACAAAAAGAAATATCAAAACCATTTAGGATCCATTGATATTGGATATTTAATTTTTTTGCATTATATTTTATTATAGGAAATATCAAGCTGTGTTTGAAATTGCTGGCACATTTAACTCTGTTACCTGCAATCAGGTACACAGATTGTATTTTACACGTATCTGTATTACAGCATGTTCTATAAATTACAATGACTTTATTGCAATTTTTTAAAACTACCCTAATGTTTAAAAAGGGTCATTACTGTGGTATACGAGAGTATTGTACACTTTACCAGAGCTCACTTCTGGATGCATCAAGCAAAAGTTTATTTTCCAAATGGTTCGATGATATTGCACCTGCACAGAAAAGTAGCAACAAAACGTTGACTTTCAAGCGCAGATTCCAATGTGAAACTAAGTTTTATGAAGGATAAACTCTACCAAAGGCCTAGGGTTGTAAGTCGCTGTCCCAGTAGAAAACATGTCACTTTCCCCCCAGGCCCCCGGGATGGCTACAGCTGCAATTTGCCAACATCCTTCATTGCACTCTATCCCACAAGCGTGTAATTTAATCAAAGCCAACTGGATAGATAGCAAGCATGGTGGAATTTGATGTGAGCGCTATTTTATAGTACCTATGAAGTCATGAGAAATGGAAATATTCTAAATACCTGAATGTCTGATCAGTGTTCAGTGTCAGACAAGAACCAGGAAGACTGACCCCAGGGCAGCAGGGCTCAACGTGGGGGCTGGCAGGTGGGAAAGGAGAATCATCTGGGAAGTTTGTTTTTCAAAATAGCCATTT
Organism: Anoura caudifer; assembly: GCA_004027475.1. NCBI lineage: Eukaryota > Metazoa > Chordata > Mammalia > Chiroptera > Phyllostomidae > Anoura > Anoura caudifer. The sequence continues at coordinate 276,405 of PVKU01000287.1, read as the reverse complement.
GATTTTCACCACTCAACTCCATTCTCATAGGTTTTTGTGGTGAAAAGGTGAGGGGGAAGAAATGTATGTGTTTGCTTGCTTTTTATATTTATTTACTTTTTAGAAGATTTTATTTATTTTTAGAGAGGGGGAGGGAGAAAGAGAGAGACAGACATGGATGCAAGAGAAACATTGGCAGGTTGACTCTGGTATGCACCCTGACCAGGGACCGAACCTACAACTTAGGCGTGCGCTGACCAGGGATCGAATCTGTACCCTTTCCCTTTGTGGGATGACACCCAACCTACTGAGCCACACTGTACAGGGCTGTTTGCTTGCTTTTAAAACATTCCCAGATTCTGGTAAGTTTACACCTCCCCCAACAAGGACCAGAACTATAAAACTTACAGGTATGTCCAATTTCAATGATGTCACAGCCTTATAGCATCCAAATAACATTTCCCACCAATACCATTCATCCCGAAGACTCCACTTGTTCAGCCCTGACCAGTGTAGTTCAGTTGGTTGGGCATCATTGCAAAGGTCACCATTTCGATTCCCGGTCTGAGCACATACCTGGGTTGTGGGCCAAGTCCCTTGTTGGGGGTGTATGAGAGGCAACTGATTGATGTTTCTCTCACATCAAATGTTTCTCTCCCTGTCTTTCTCCCTCCCTTCCCCTCTCACTAAGAATAAATAAACTCTTTAAAAGAGCAACACTCTAGTTGTTCAAAGGTTTGTGTCTGCCAACAATATCCAAGAAGTATACACAATTGCTTTACTGTTCACATACCATTTCTAATCTTGATGTTTAATTATCTTAATCTCTACTTACACAGTTTCTAAACCTGGGTGCATTAAAAAATTCAGACTGACTAATATGCTACTTGGTGACATGCACCACCCATGGGATCTGGAGATCATTTACCCTGGGGAGTTAGCAGGGTGTGGGCACGGGTGTGGGCATGGGCCAACACACTCCTGTGGGGGAAGAGTGGACAGGGGAGGGAAAGAAGGTCTATCTGTATTAAGAGCAGTCACTATAGATGGGGAGTTGGCATTGGCTGCAGAATCAGAAATTCTGGACTCATTTTCTGGGCTCTTATCTCTGAACATCAAGCCCATGCTTATTTTCCTTTGCTTTTTAAAATTTATTATTTTAGAGAGGGGGGAAGGGAGGGAGAGAGAGAGGAAGAGAAACATCCATGTGAGGAACACTGACTGGTTGCCTTCCATACCTGCCCCAACCTTGGGACTGAACCCGCAACCCAGGCATGTGCCCAGACCAGGATGGTGCCCAACCAACTGAGACACACTGGTCAGGACTATTTTCCTTCACTTTTTAATGAACGAATAGTTTGAAGGGTTAGTGTGCCCAGGCAGTCTCTGGGATCAAGTTAATGCTCAACAAATGTTAGTTACTGACAATGATGGCAATAGGTGGGGGGGTAAAAGCTATGGTCCAGTGTCAATGGTCATTTTTCAAAAGTGGGAAAAGAAACAGCCCTCGGGGTATAGCAAATCTGCATAACCACACCCCAGTCTGAGCCAAAGGCTATGTCACCAGCAAAGCTCTTGTTCTCTTGAGGATACAGGCAAAAGAACATGGGCCTTGCCATGGTTGCTACTTAATCCTGTGGGTATCTTCCTTTCTCATCAGCCTCCTGTTCTCACAGCCTGTGCCACTGGGTAAGGGAGACCGCAGATCTATGTGAATGGTTGGAACTATGGTTGGGCCGCAGGTGGACATCTTAGAAACTGCCTATCAGGGAGGGCCACCACTCTGGACATATGGTCAGAACACAGGAAAACATGAATAAATATAGTATTTACCGACTTGTTGGTATATATATTACAAAAAGCTCACTGACTCAGTGTGGGATGCCTAAGAGATGGGGAAAGATCTGAGGCCTTGAAAAATCTGAGAGAAACCAGAAAGAGAAAGTCAAAGGTATATTTTTAAATGACTGCTTACCAGCAAACTCATTATCCAAGGAGAATATATGAAGGCCAATTCTGTATCAGGTACATTTTTTGGCTGCTCTGGAATTAATGTTTATGGAAAATGGATGTGGTTTTGGATTTCTGACTGATCAGATACAAACTAAATATTAAGCAATCCAGTTGCATAGAAAACCAACCATGGAGTCCGAAATACCAGTGTTTTCAGGATATCAGGCTTAGCAACCTTTACCTTCTTGAATTCTATGAACTGATACGCTGCACTCTCTCTGGGATGAGGTCTTCCATTAAGCTAATGTGGTTTTGTCTCTTGGAAACGTAAAGATTGTGACGTATTCCTTTCCAGGATATATCAGTGATGCTCTTAAGTAGGATTCTCATCAGAATTGACCATAAATATATATCTTGAAACCTTAACTGGTTGATCATCAAGATGGCCACTGTCCCTCTTTGTGAACTCTCCTACTTGACCAAAGACTCCAGGGTTGTCCAGGGGAGGTGGCAGCACCCCACCCCAGTTCACTGTTTCAATACTGGCACCCCTTCTCCACCATAACTAACAGCAAGGCTCGAAGGGAACAGACTGTCCTATGGAAGGAACACATTCTTACAGAGAAGCTGAAGGCTTCTGAGAGACAAAGTGGCCTAAGCTAAGCCACTAATAAATACAAGCTGAATGGAATTTAAATTCCTTCTATAAAATTGAGCGAGTATTTGGAAAGGCTGACCTAAACACTACTGAAGAAAGCTTTCTGTCAAAACAGATGGTCCCTTTAGGATTCTTCCTTACAACGATGGCCAAGCACTGATCACACTGGCTGACTGCCAAATGGGGGGTTATTTACTAGAAGCAGTGAAGAAATAGTTGGCGGTATTTTACACCTTTCATTATTACAGCAAGGGTTAGTAAACTATGGCCTGAAGGCCAACGCCAGGTTGCCACTTGTATTATTGGAACACAGCCATGCCCACTTGTTTCTCTGTTGTCTGCGGTCAGTCACGATAGTGGAGGTAAGTATCTATAATGGAGATAGTCTGGTTCTCAAAGTTGAAAATATTTACTATCTGACTCTTTAAAAGTTTTCTTTTAAAAAAAGATTTTATTTATTTTTAGAGAGAGGGGACGGGAAGGAGAAGCAGAGGGAGAGCAACATCCATGTGTAGTTGCCTCTTGAGCGCCCCCAAGTGGAGACCTGGCCCGCAACCCAGGCATGTGCCTGGGAATCGAACCGGTGACTCTTTGGTTCGCAGGCTGGTGCTCAATCCACTCAGTCACACTAGCCAGGGCAGTATCTGGCCCTTTACAGAGGGAAAAAAAATCTGCCCATTCCTGATATAAAGAGGGGTAAGAACATATGCATCCTATTATTTCAGCCTAACAACAATCCCATAGGTTAAACACAAGACATGCTATAACCAAGAGGAAACAGGACCAGAAGGCTTTTTGCAAGGCCATACATCTTTCCTCCAGGGATGTCCAACCTTCTGGCATCTCTGGCCACATTGGAAAAAGAATTGTTTTGGGCCACACATTCAATACATTGTGGAACTTTATCACAAAAAAATCTCATCGTGTTTTAAGTAAATTTATGATTTTGTGTTGGCCGCAGGTTGGACACTCCAACTGTGGAGAGGGACAACCAGAGAAACCCTTATTCTCCTATTCCCCAGAACGCACAATTTAGCTTTAAAAATGCACAAGACTCTTTGGTACTTTCTTATAAGATTTTCCATCTTTGGCCCAGGCAACTGAAAGTCTTTCGAATTTTAGCCAATGTTGACTCAGGATGCTAGAATGGACATGTTCATTTTGTTCCCCTGTGTCAAATGTTGATTCTCAGGCCTGTAAGGCAAAACATATGTGTTCAAATGTGTCCCAATAAAAACCTGAATCTTTATTTCAGTTCCTGCTTTGGCTCTTCTTGGATGAAAGACAAATGATACTGGAGAGGAAAAGATGGCATAAGCGCACTGGGAAATGCTCCATTGAACATTCTAGATTCTTCACAAATAAATGCATAAAACTCTCATGGTAAAACTTAAGAAAATAGTTTTTGTTTGCTACTTTTAAAAAATGACCTCTATCAAGGTATTCTTTTGAGACAATCTGTTAGTAGCTAGGAAAAGTCAACACCTCCATGTCTCTAAGTTTAATATGCACATTTTTAGCTGCCAAGAATGTTCTGCATTTTTACTCTCATAATCCTCAATGTATACTTTTTAATGCTGAGTCCAAAGCTAATTACAAAATGGGTCTTATTGATTTGCAAATTGTTGCTATCCATTTAAAGCTATGTCACATTTACAACTCAATGATTAAAAGGGAAAGCGGTGTGTTTTTTATGTGGTACAGTTCTTGATTAAGTCGCCGAATTCTCTGAAGCCTCTGACCCTGTTAAGCAGTCTCCGGGCCCTCGTTTCCTTTACATTGCAGATGGAAGCAGGAAGTTGGGGGGGGGGAGGCAGGTAGTGGAAGATAAGACAGAATCACAGAATGCCTAAACCACAGTTCCACAGGAAAAGCAAATGCTGCTGAGGGAGCTCTAACTGCTATTGCGCATGTGTCCCACCATGCAGGGCGGCCTCCTTCCCATATTAAGACAAGACCACTCACACACACACTGAACAGCATGCAATGGATTCATCTAGATGGCGCTCGGGAGTGGGCTGTTTATGGATATTGACTGTATCATTACCAGAACCTCTTCATACATGCTTTAGAAACTGAAAGAAAATACGGCTCTGAAATGGGCTTGAATATAACCCCAGGAAACCAATATGATACCTGGGAAAGAACTCTGGAAAACCAGAAGGCTGAGAACTTTGGAGTTAATAAATACTGACTGGTGGGGCAGTAATCAATCAATCCTCATCTCTACCACCAAATGGCCATATGCCTCGTGAGCAAATAACCGCTATGATTCCGTGAACGCACAGGAGAAGCATTTATTATTAACTCGTTCAATAAATATTTGCTGAGTGCCTACTGGGTGCCAGATACTGTTCTAAGTTCTGGGGATACAGGAATCAACAAGACAGACAAAACAAAAATGCCTGCCTTTATAAGGCTTGGAGTCTGATGACAGAATAGATATGATCAATATAAGGAGAAAAATCCATTAGAGATAAAGATAAACATTCTTTAGAAAAAAGGCAGTCCAGAAATCTGAGTGGTTTTTATTATTACTGCAATGCATCTAATAGATCACAATTCAATTATTTTGAGCACAGACTGTAGGCTATTTATGTAATTTTTTAAGTCTAAAATTCTGAGGAAATGGAGCAGGCTTGAAGTATAGTGTTACTGCTGACCTCAAAATAGCATATCTGTTGGCCTTGAATTTAAAAATGTGGCTCACTCCAAAATACATCAAATACAACACATACAGCTGCCATCTGTCCTATAGTCATAGTAGGAGTCCCTTTCATTCACAAGAAAAGCCAGTGGAGGGGGGAAGGGACTCGAGATGGAGAGAGGATAAATTCCATTTGTGCTATTAAAAAAAAGTAGAATGGTGAACCCAGCAGTTGAGAAGTGAAGATAAAAAGAAGAAAACAGTAATCTTGCTATAGAAACCAGAGAATTATGTTCTTGCTCTTCCCCCACTTTTTTTTTTTTTTTGCTTTCACATTGTACAAACTCTAGCACCCTGAACAACTCACTCTCCTGCTATTTCCAGCACTTTAAAGAAACTTTTCAACATTTCTGTTTGACACATTTTTCAACAGGGAGGTTTAGACAATAAGTAAACAGGTAGTGAAAGGCTATTTAGAGAGCTGGTCAGTGACAGTAATAATAAAGGGAAAAAAAAAACCCACCAGAGCAGAACATCTATCCTATGTGCAGCAGCCACAGACGGCACATGACCTCTGACAAACAGTTTTCAGAGTAATTTTAATGCTACTCTGGATTTAACTTGACTAACTGGTAGCAATTGAGCACATCTTTTTCTCTCTTTTTTTTTTTGTGGCAGCAGTTATCTAAAATGCTACAATAACAGCATCAAAAGTAGAACGGTGGAAGATTGGTTTTCCATTGTGCTGCTGAACTGGCATAATGCCCACTTTAAAAGCAATTCGCTGCTCATCACTGAAATCTGGCAGACACGACACTAAATGCCTTGAGAGAGAGAGAAAAAAAAAAAAGGGACTTGAGAAGGGGGAACCCACTCCAACCACCACGCAAAGAGGGGAAAAAAGAACGCCACAGATGATGAATCTGGGTAAGAAGAGAAAATTGCCTAATAAAAAGTTTAGCATTGCCTACAGACTCCAACAGGCTGTACTTAATTTGTTAGAAGAAGATTTTGTCTACAGGTCTATATTAGTAATAGCAGAACAAAACAAAAGCAAAATATATATTTATGTCTGTCTATTGTTCTGATGAAGCAAAAACCTAGTGAGTTCCATCAATCATTTGTCAAACATGTCTTCCCCGTTTTATTTACCACCAAATATAATGAGTAAATATGTGATAATAAAACTCTTCTTTTTACATGGACATGTACAATTTTTCCTCCTGCTAAATACAGGTAATGATTTAGGAAGCTTTCAAAATGTCTTTTTACTGTCAATAAAACTAATTCTATTCCCATTTTCCCATGGGAAAAAAAAAGCTTTACAAACGAAAATTCAAATTAAAATTCTGATTATAGTGTAGTGTGACAACACCTGTATTTATAATTTTACTGTCAGCTAGCTTGTAGTGTTTAACAATAGCTCGAAGTAGAAAAATAATTGGAATTTGTCGGTAACATGCCAGATGACGGCACTGGAAGCTTTGCTACACTACAGCAAATTTGGTTTGATGGCAAAATAACCTCACCGAGGTCTCTACAAATCAAAGGTTATCGGGGCTGGAGAGGGGCTGGTCTCTCAGGAATGGGCCTTCTTCCTGAATTTGGGGAATTCAGAATTTGCATCGGGTAAGTAAAGACCGCTATGACCCGGATGTGTGCTCCTGGTCCCTCATCTCCCCGGAAGCCATGCAAATGGTGCCAACACAATCTAGTATCTAGAGTTACTCCAGGACAACAAAGACCAGATAAGTAAGCCACAGTAACTAAACCCTGTTGTTTCTAAATCAGACCGATGACTTCATTTAACTATGAACTTGGCAGAAGCGGGTGGCATGGGGGATCCATCAGGTGACAAGGAGCACACTTGGGGACTAACTGAAAAGCACCCAGGTGGAACAGGGAAAGACCCTGGTAACTGCCAAGGAAAAGCTCGCTTTCCATTTCTCAAAGGCTGCACAGCCAGGAGCATTGGAGATGTTTATTGGACTCGTTCATCTTCAATTACCACAGATAAATAATATAGGTATCCACACAGATGCCTAAGGCTTTCTATTTATCAAAAGCTTAAGAGAAAACTTATACATCCCACTTACACTTTTCCTGAAGCAATATGGAGAGAAAAAAATTATTTAAAGCAGTGTTCTGCTGTCAACTTGGATCTTTCAAAACTCATAAACACATGCTAATCTCCACACACAACTTGCCTTACTCTAATCTACAAGTGAAAAGCCCATCTTTTTCATTATCTTAAAGATGAAAAAAAAAGAAGCCACATACAAAAGAAAAACAGAATGACAGTGATGTTTTAGTTTACACAAGATATGGCAACACACACAAACTGTCAAAACTATGGAATGAAAAAAGCTGTTATCAAGCAACTGTCAAGAGAGTCCTCTGAGATTTGGAAATCTTGTGTTTATTGTAACTACTGCACATTACACAAAGAAAGAAACATCCCTCTCCTTGCTCTTGCTGCTAAATATCATGCAAGAGAACACAGGCTTCTCCCTCAGTATTTAGATTAATTTTTCCCCTTGTGTGTAATTCTGTGCTTGACAGAGCTGCGCCCCACCTCCTAGCTTTTCCACAACATGGCTAAAGTTCAGAGAGAAACTCGAGGTTACATCAAACATTATTTCATTTCAAAAGCCACCACCACCTCATTTCAAGTTGTTAACTGGTTAGCTATCTGTAAGAGTGGAATCTGTTAGCATCAAAATGCATAGTCTTCACCTGAATGATTTTCCTGACTCAGTTCTGCAAAGAGAAACATATAGTTGAAAAGGCACAGACACTTACCATAACATGATTTTAATTCATGACTCTCTCTCTTTTTATATCTTCCTATTAATGTACACACAGGGAAACCCAAATCCCTAAAGGAAAATGACCATCTTATAAGGGGGAGAGAGGGGAAAATATAGGATCCAAATCTCTTCCACAGTGCATGGATTTTGCAGGTCACTCCCTGGTCCCCAACTCAAGGGGCAAAATTTCCCTTGTAATCTAACCCGAGTCGGTACATTTTACTGTACTTGCTAAGGTAGCCTTTCCACTTAAACACAGGGGTAGCATCATGCTGTGTAACTTGGAATTCATGCTCTGAGGCCCCACTGCTGAGAGCCGCAGATGCCCCTTGGATGTAAGCGGAAGCATTCTTCAGGTGTTTCTACTTGGATTTTCCACGTTTCCTTTAAATGCAAAATACTCACTTTCTGGCATTTCTCAGGATGGAGACAAACTGGACAGCAGAACCTTTATTATAAGTGTAAATGCCTGGTTTCAGATGAACCGTGGGTCAAATCAAATCACAAAATACATCAGTGTGAAAAAAAATGTTAGCAATGCATCGGCCGACATACAGAACATTAGTCTTAACTCTTGGCCCAAGAGATGGCACCGAATTTATTGTACATCTTGCTGGCATCCTTGCCTGAGTGGAGAGCTAATGAGAACATGGGCACACCAGTGATGGATGTGTGGGCCACCTCAGTCATGTCGAAAGCAAGGCAATGTGTCTTAAGTGGATCTTGGCTCTAAATAGGTAATGGCCACCCAATGCTTAGAACATACTTATTTTAGGTTTCAGTGACCTGGTATGACTCAGTCAGCAAGAGAATAGGTCAAATTTTAACCCGAGGTACAAATGGTTTAATGGTGATGTCAGTTTCATAAAAATGAACGTACCTATCTAGCAAAGAACATCTAAATTCCTCCGAAGCTCTTTTTTTTCTGTTACATAAATTAACCCATTTATTACAAGCTCGCAATGTTTCCAATTGTGGAGCTTCTACTGGTCTTTCAATGCCTTCAGTCTCCTGATGGCAGACTTGACTGTGCGGGCAGAAGTGGTGCTGTCGGTCCAGCCACCACCAGAGACAGCTTTCATGCAATAGCCACAGAGCCAGATCCCCACCACTCGCCCCTTCACTGGTTTTGCCACAGAAGAAGCAAGTGTATTTAGCGTGCTGGCTGATCTCAATTTTCTTCATCATTTTCCTGAGGCAGGCGCCATAACGGGTGCCGTATTTACTGACGATTCCAACTTTCTTGGCGCATTTAGCCATTTTGCTGCAAAGGAGGTTGGACCCTAAGAGCTCTAAAGCTCTTATATAATCTTTTATGATTTTAAAGTAGCCCTCAATTATTAATAAAGAGAAGAAGAGAAATATTGACATGTTTTATCACTTAGATTCTCTCATACTACTTTAGGGTAAGTGGCCAATTTACATTCTTTTCATGCAATGAAAATCAAGTTTTATTCTATTATCTTAATACCAACCAGTTCTCTGTTAATAAAAATCTGAGACAAACAGTTAAAAGAAATTGGCTGATGTGGCTCCACAGATTGAGCATGGGCCAGCGAACCAAAGGGTCGCTGGTTCGATTCCCAGTCAGGCCACATGCCTGGGTTGTGGGCCAGGTCCCCAGTGGGGGGCACTCAGGAGGCAACTACACATTGATGTTTCTCTTCCTCTTTCTCCCTCCCTCCCCTCTCTCTAAAAATAAATAAATAAAATCTTAAAAAACAAAAATTTCCCCCTTAGTCTAATGACAGTTTGTCAAGTTTTATGCAGAAAAAGGAGCTAACTTGGTGAAGTTATAACACCTGGTCCACTGAGGAAGTTTGGGGCCATGTATAATGAAGTTGGGGACATCACTTTTAGTTATTCACACAATTTACAAACCATTATCATTGTGCACGTAGCAGTTAAGTCTAAAATGTGCTCCAGAGGTAGACTCTTTGGGTTCAAATCCTCATTCTGCCATCAGCTTGCTTTGTTACCTTGAACAGGTTTCTTGACCTCTGTGTACCACCATTTCCTCATCTGCATGTAGGGTAATAATAGCATCTATTTCATAAGGTTGTCGTGGGAACAAAATAAAACACGGAACACGCTTACAGTAGTGTCTGGCACTTAGTGATCAGTAAATGTTAACTATTATTATTACTATTCCCAGACTTAGTACTATTGTATAGTTTGATTTGCGGGGCTTATATACAATCTATCCAAAAAGTAAAAAACAAAACAAAACAAAAAACAAAAAAAACCCCTCTATTTCCTATCATTTGACTTGGGTGGAAGATGAGCTAATAAGCCCACTGCAAATCTCCTCTATTCAGTATTTTAAAGCTTTTGGATTTCATGAAGGTACAAATGATAGTACAGATTTAGGTGGATATTTTTGTACTGTTTAGTTGATTATAGAGAGAGGGAGGAAAGGAGAGAGAGAACAAAGAGAAACAGAGAGAGAGAAACACTGATTTGTTGTTCCACTTATACATTCATTGCTTGAGTCTTGTTCTGACCGGGGATTGAAACTACAACCTTGGTATATCAGGACGATACTCTAGTCAACTGACTGACCAGGCCAGGGCTCTTCCTTAATATTAATAAAGAAAAAAGAAGGAAGTTTTCCTTACAAATACATATCTTTTTGAATTCCTAGGACATAAATTTGAACAAAATTCAAAATGCACAAATAAGTCTTCAGTGCAAACCCTCAAATTTCTGGTTCAAGATGGCACACTAAATATATATATAGCTCTGTAAACTCCTAAATCTCCACTAAAATTATAGTAAAGGATTTCGTAAAAGACATAATAAACTTCAAGGAAGAGGGTAATAGGAGTGGAGGTGCCAAAGGCAAGACCTGGAAAGCAGAGGACAAGAGGCAATTTACGTAACAGATCTTAGGAAGCTGGATTCTAAGCTGGCAGTGGGGAGGGCTGAAAAGGAACCTGGTTTATCCCATAGGACTCCCAAGGGCTCATGAATCGGTGCCTCCAGGTATCTCCGGAAGAACAGGCAAAGGAATCCTTAGAAGATGGTTGAACTATGTTTCAGGAACAGACCCCAGACCCCTACCTCCACTCCGGAGGAAGGCTTATTCTCTGGTGCACGACTCCAAAATGAGGAGCACACCCTGCATTCTCATGTTGACACCGGGAGTTCCCTTCCCCCCAGATACTGGCAGCCAGGCTGATCCCCTCTGCACCGCCCACAACCCCAGGGAGGATATTAGAAAAGTCTTCTCTGCGGAACCTGACCAGCCTCATGAGAAAATACTTCAAGTAACTGACAGATTACATCCATGAAATAACACTTTGGGAACTAGAAGAGGGTCTTAGAAATTAAAAGCATACTAGTAGAAAGAAAAAAATTAACTGGGAAATAAGAGGAGGTAATCAAAGAAGAAATTCAAGAAAATTTCCCCAAACTCTCCACCAAATGGCCAACACCATGAATGAAAACTGCGCCCAGCCCTGGCTGGTGTGGCTCAGTGGATTGGGGCACAGGCCTACAAACCAAAGGGTCACCAATTAAATTTCCAGTCGGGGCACATGCCTGGGTTGCAGGCCAGGTCCCCAGTAGGGGGTGCGTGAGAGGCAACCACACATGGATGTTTCTCTCCCTCTCTTCTCCTCTCTCTAAAAATAAAGAAATAAATAAAGTCTTAAAAAAAAAGAAAACTTTGCCCAGATCAACACACCATCGTGAAGGCATCCCTGATTGGGTGCAAAGGCGATCCTATACCTTTCTAAAAAGGAACAAGCAATTTAAGAAGGTCATATAGAAAGGCTTGGGAATCACAAATGTTTCCAAAAAAGGCAGTAGAACAATGTTTCCAAAATTATGAAGGAAACCAAGTTCCAGCTTATAATTCTGCCACTAAGATTAGGTGTGGGGGTGCATTAAGGACATTTTAAGGAAAGCAAGGTCTCAAAAACTTTACATGCTATGGAAGCTTCTGGAAGAGGCACACTACCTCTCCCCTAAAGAGGAACAGTAAACAAAGATATCGAGGACAGAAGGAGTCGGAAGTGAGCGACATGTGAGGGTAATAGCCAGATGAGGGTAAGAGGTGATCTCCAGGAGAACAGCTGTGCATCAGGCCATGGGATCCATCAGCCCAAATACCAAATCTGTTTGAACTGGACTAAGTGCAGGTGTAGATAACCAGCAGCGGGGCTGGTATGTATATATAAATATGACTACTGACCTGCCAGAATCGTGCTATACGTGCCTTATGAGCATGGAGGGGGGGTGAGAGGAGGTGGCAGAGGTGCATATGTGTGGTGGGGGTGGCAGCAGGGCGCCAGGTCCTCATCATCCACTGCAGGAAATGAGTGGATAATGCACTCTGCGCATGTCACTTAGAGATTAGGAGGTAGATACTAGGAAGAACAGCAGAATGAGTTACAAGCGGTTATTCTGAGGTCTGGGGAATGGGAGCACTATGGGAAGGGGACTGCTCTCTGTAACCAGCCACACTGAACTTTTGATACTCGGACAATTTGGAAAGCTTCACTAACCTGTAACAAGTGGCAGGAAAACTTTGGCTCCATCAAAGTCTTTCTTTGGGTAACTGAATTTGCAGAGAAGCCTGGAGGTTATTACGTGAATTACAGGAACTTTAAAAGGAAACCTTCCTAAAACATACTTCATGGGTGCTGAACTCTTTCTTGAAAACTGAAGAGTGTTTATTACGAACACTGTTTATTGTGAGGATCTGAAGTTGCAGCTGCGCATAGAGGTGGGCAGGAAACAGAGTGACAACAGTGGCACTAGCACTGGATTTCTTAGAACACTTCCTGATTTTGACTTGATTTTGGGCCTGATCCCTTCTCCAAAATGGCCTAGCCATGCTTTTCTGTAACTTTCTAGGGCAGAGCTTCTTAAGGATTTTTGTACCAATGACCTGTGTTTTGGCAGGCAGTTCGCTAAAGCCACGCCACTGACACCTTCTCAGAATGTTTATAAATAGGTAAAATAAAACACCTAGGATTATAAAGGAAAGCAATTACACAGAAATATGTTTATCAGAATATTTATGAAACCCTGGTTGGTGTGGCTCAGTAGATTGAGTGCTGTTCTGTGAACCGAAAGGTCGCCGGTTCAATTCCCAGTCAGGGCACATGCCTGGGTTGTAGGCCCGGTCCCTGGTTGGGGGCATGTGAGGGGCCATCAATAGATGTTTCTCTCGCACATTGATGTTTTCTTCCCTCTTTTTCTCCCTCCCTGACTTGAAATTGAATTGGTGACCCTTTGGTTCACAGGCCCACGCTCAGTCCACTGAGCTATACCAGCCAGGGCTCCTCCTTCAATACTTTTTAGGCATGTAAAAGAGTCCCCAGACCAAAAGTCTGTAAACCACTGTTCCACAGCCAGGCAACACAGTTGCCTTCTTACAAAACTAGCCACCCAAAAACTGAGGCCCACCTGCCTTGTGCCCAGAAAACCATCACTACATTTACTACTCCCACTGGCCTTTGACTTGACAAAATACTGTCTAGGCACAAGGGGGTTCAACTCGCGGCCCGCAGGCCGCATGCAGCAGAGGATAGCTATGAATGCGGCCCAACATGAAATCGTAAATTTACTTAAAACTTTTTTTTTTAGCTCATCAGTTTTCATTAGTGTTTGTACATTGAATGTGTGGCCCAAGACAACTCTTCTTCCAGTGGGGTCCAGAGACGCCAAAAGGTTGGACACCCCTGGTAGGGTTTCCTCAGCATTTAGAACAGTGGCCCAGACACTTCCTAACCAGCGCATATTCCCACAGCCATCTCACTAGCCCAAAGCTATGGTTTCTTAACCTATCTCACTGCGGGCTGGTAAGTCTGTGTTGTGGGGCTGTCCTGGGCACACTATAGGATGCTCACCAGCATCCCTGATCTCCGCCCACTGGGTGCAGCAGAAAACATCCAGATTTTGTCCCTGAGGGGACAAAACTACCCCGGTTTGGAACCACTGTCCAAAGTACTCTCACACAGGATAGCCACCCCTGTGTTAGACAGGTTCGCTCTTCACAGCGCCGATAAATACCAGGACTCCCGCTCAGGGTGAGAATTTTTCCTGTCATTCAATTGCTAACTGACTTTTTTAATAAATAAAATACCCACTCACCTGGGTGGGTGGGAATTTAATAGAAAAGAAGAAAACCTGAACAATAATGAATAGTGAGCTACTCAAGAGAATGTGGGCCTAGGAAAGAATTGTTGAAACACTGAATTTATCACATCTCTGCTCTGAAATAGTCCATCAATTGACAAGTGGATAAAAAACTGTGATACATATACACAATAGAATACTACATGGCCATTAAAAACTAACAAAATCTTACCAGCTGCAACAGCATAGATGGACCTAGAGGGTATTATGCTAAGTGAAATAAGTCAGAGAGAGGAAGACAAATGCCGTATGATTTTTACTTATGTATGCAATCCAAAGAACAATATAAATGACCAAACAAAACAGAAAGAGATTTCATAGATACAGTGACTAGACGGATGGTTACCAGATGCAATGGGGGTTGGAGGGCTGGGTGAAAAAGGTGAAGGGATTGAGAAGTACAGATTCCTAATTACAGAATAATCCCAGGGATATAAAGTATAGCATAGGAAATACATATTGTAATAACTATGTATGGTGCTGGGGGGTACTAGACTTATTGGGGGAGGAGGGAGGTAAAGCACTCAAGTTATATAAATATTTAACCACTATGCTGTACACCTGAAACTAATATTGAATGTCAATTGTAATTGGAAAACACATACATACATACATACATACATACATACATACATACATACATAGTATTTCAAAAAAGGGAAAGAACCGCTCTTCTACGCAGGCTCCCTCTCTACTATTTGATTACAGATTCTTGGAGAACAAGAATACTATCTTATTTGTCTCTTCGAACAACAACGGCCTGGCAGACAGACATTCACTACATGTTTAAGGGCAGTGAACAGAGGGGAAAGTTCGGTGAACTTAGAATCCAAGTGCCACATTGCTGGATGCTCGGAGAGGGAGAAATACAGCTCACACAAAACAAACTTACCAAGAAAATGCATTCTTCTTATAGCAAATAATTTGACAATATGCTAAATGTGGCACTTTTGCTAGTAATTTCATTTTTTATACAGTAAAATCCAGTTTATTTAGAATGGATGGAAGGAATCAGGTATTTGGTTACCTCAACATGATGATTAATGAAAAAAGGTAACAAAGGACTGGTGGCCACTTCTTAAACTGTTAATATAACAGCATATGTTAATAGCAAAATTATGTTCCATGCAGTCTCTTTTATGAGTCAGAGAGTATGCCATCATTATGAATACCCACCAGTGTAATACAGAGGAAATTCCTAGTTAGAACTTTCTGACTGGTTGGATTTTTATATAAAATGAAATTACTAGTGAGTCTAAATGCAGGGTTTTGGAGTAATGGGGAAAGGAACTAAAAAAAACAGGAGAAAAATAAACGTAACAAGAGACAGGTATTTAGTTGAAGTTGAAGTTCAAGTTGTTGAAGATTTTATTCTTCAGAGACAAAAACGCTGGATGCCAGCCAACTGGGGTGGAGCTTGGTGAAGAGGGTCCTTGCCAAACCACCCAAGACAGAGTCACCGGTGCCCACATCACCAACACATTTCTTGCATGGAGTTGCTAATATCAGCCTTCCAGGGTGTGACTTTATATATTTATATTTGTGCAGAAAGTAAGCTTGAGAATGACATGAATAGCAAAATCCAATTTCTTTTTTTTATTTTTAATTTTTAGAGAGAGGGGAAGGGAGGGAGAAAGAGAGGGAGAGAAGCATCAATGTGTGGTTGCCTCTCACGCAACCCTTACTAGGGACCTGGCCCGCAACCCAGGCAGGTGCCCTGACTGGGAATCGAACCAGTGACCCTTTGGTTTGCAGGCCAGCACTCAATCCACTGAGCCACACCAGCCAGGCTGCAAAATTCAATTCCTTAATACTGCTGCCCCTCCAATGATCTCCACATGAATCTCCATCCAGATATATATGTAAAAAGATGTTGGAAGGATGCCCCCTAAACCACTGTGGTAAGCCAAGGGAAGAAAGTGGGACTGGGTAGGGGATATACACTTCTCCACTCTTCGGATCTTCTACCACAAAAATACACTCATGTAGCACTTGTAACTAAAAAGAAATTTAAATGCACATCTACTCTTCTTAGATGAAAAAACAAAAGAAAGATATTCGGTGAAACTTCTTAAAGAATCAGAGCACATCACCCACTACTGCCTTGAATCCAACCTATTAAAGCTGCTCTTCATGAAAACAAAAATAAAAGAGGTCGCTCCATTAATGGTGACATTTAGAATAAAAAGAAAGGGCCCACCTTTCTCATGTTCTGGCAAAGGAAAATGCAACAGCAAAATGTTATTAAATCAAGTTAGTATTATCACTAAAAAATATGCTCTATTTCCCATTATTTATGAAGCCCTATCCTTTTCTTTCTTACCAATTACATTCCCTATCATTTCCAAAATATACAAACTGTTTTCAATCAACAGATTTCTTTATTACAGCAAGCTGCATGCTTGTTACTGCCTCTTTTCTATATTGAATCCTTGATTGGACAAGCATTTTGAATTTAACACGGACTATGATTGCACATATCAAACAAATTAAAGCTGCCAATCTCTTTTTTGGAGACCATCCTTTACACACACTACCACTGAGGAGCACGCTAAGTGTATCTGCTTCGGAAAAATGGGGCAGGAGTGAAGAAATGATTGCTGTCAGACTTTGCCACGTTATCTCGCTGCTCTTACATTCACTCTGATTATTGCTGTGTTGTTCAAATGTATTCTGTAACGCTGATGTCCAAACCATCCAAGTAGCTTTTTTGACATAAAGCATTCTTCATAATCTTAAAGGACTTGATAAGCTGGAGAGTGAAAAAGTACAACAGACTGGAGAGGAGGGTGAGAAAGCCCACCTGGAGTTCTCTAATAAACTTGCTTTTGGATGGTGGGGATGATGGTGGCATTTTTCTTATCCCCCCCCCCCCCAGAACATGGGAATATACCGTAAAGCAGCTATGCGGAGGAGCGTGAAGAGATTTTCCATTAAGTGGCACTGAAAAGAAACTATATTTTAATACTAGGCAAGGTTAGTACTCAAGGTTTAAAGTCCAGTTAGTCAAACTGAAATGTTTTTGAAAACTTGAAGAAAGATAAAATCCTGTGGTTAAAGTAGAGTTACTAGTTTTTCAAATGAGAACTATAAATAAATATGTGGAGTAAGTACAATAATATGAGGTCTGTCTAGAAAAAGTCCAGCCATTGTTAATATAACAAGAACAGTTTGCATGACATTGATGTAACCTGGCAGCCAAGGAGATTGGAGTGGGATGTGCATGCGTGAACAATGACGACTTCGCTGTACTACTTAGTGGGGGCAGTCAACGCCGTCGACATCTGTACTGTGTGGCCATCGCATTCAAAATGACTGAGCAGAGCCATGAATCTGCATCAAATTTTGCATGAAGCATGTGTACTGTGTGGCCGTCACATTCAAAATGCGAGCAGAGCTATGAATCTGCATCAAATTTAGCTTGAACATTCCTCTGTGGAAACTATTCAGATGATTCAGAGGGCCACAGCTATGGGCAACTGGTGATTGGCAGCTTTATCATGACCACGCGCTTGCTCATGCATCATGTCTCGTACAGTTTTTAGTGAAACATCAAATCAGCCAGGTGACTGAGTCCCCTCCAGCACAGATTTGGCATCCTGTGACTTCTGGCTTTTCCCAAAACAAAAATCACCTTTGAAAGGGAAGAGATTTCAGACTGTCAATGAGATACAGGAAAATACGATGGGGCGGCAGCTGATGGCAATTGGGAAAATGTGTGAGGTCCCAAGGTGCCTACTTTGAAGGAAGGGGACTGATGTGTCATTGTCCTATGCACACTCTTTCTTGTATCTTCTTCAATAAATGTCTCTATTTTTCATATTACATGGCTGGATATCTTCCAGACAGACCTTGTGTATTCTAGAACACTACTTAAATTGTGAAGATAGATGTCAGATAGATAGAGACTACTAAATATTGGGCTTTTGCCATCTTCCAAGCTACGTGAGATAGCTTCAGAAGCTTTCCTTATTTGCATTGTCACCTAGAGGTGAGGATATTGAGGAAAGGGGGCTCTTTTCTGATACCTCTGTTTCTCCTACGTACCAGGGACTCTTAAGGAGAGAGTTCCAGATTTAACTTTGGAAACTATTTTAAAAGTTGCAAAAACATATGAGAGAAAAAGAAAACTTTCCTGGAACCAGTCTTGCTATTTTTAATGAAGGGGTTTGGCTGACGACTCACCTTTCTTTTCCCCCCAAATTGTGAAAGTCAGTGCGCCAATTTCCACAACATAGTTAAACTTGCAAACTCAGAAAAGAGCCTGGCCTCCTGACTTGCCAAGAACTAGATGATAGGAGGTCAGGAGGCTGTGTCAGTTTCATTTCATTCATTTATGCATTCATCACTCATGCAGCGAGCATCCACCATCACACATGGTGGGCTCAGTGCTTAGTGATACAAGGAGGAAAAAGATAGCAACCAGCCCTAGCCCCAAGGATCTCACAGTTCAGTGGAAGAGAGGTGCACGGGAAGAAGCAGATGTGATTAAATCTCTCAACTGCTACATGAGGATGTGACAGGGTCAGAGGAGGGCTCCACAGAAGGAGTCACATTTGAGCCAAGAAAGCATCAATAGAGCTGGAGTGAGAGTCTGAAGAGAACTTAGAAGTTTAAGGAAACATTGATTTTCCATACATCAAGCTCGCCTTGATATCAGCATATGAGAATGTTTTCCAATAATGAGTAGGCTTTTAGTTTATGCACTATTGTTGCATACAATTCTAGTACAAACTGCTTCTGTACACTGATAGCAAAATGTGTGATATCTAGGCAGATTGGTCGATGAGGGCACATACCCTCTATTGAGAATTTTAAGGACTTGAATGCTTCCTTCACTAGAGCAATGTGATATGGAGGACCCATTACCAGGTTAACTAGGTTCATTCAATTGTTCCAATTGATTCACTCATGGCCTCATCGATGATTTTGGGGAGGTGGAGTGGAGGGCTAATTGATGCTTCGAGCATACTAACATAGCATTTAGAAGCAAAAAGGCCTGTTACCACCCACATGGCAATCTCCCTGAGGATCAGTATTCGCAATGAGTGAAACAGCAAGAATGCCTTGGAGAAGCAACATCAGGAGTAAATTGAGATCTAATGCATGCAAAGGGCCTGTACTGTGTACTGTGGCTGGCACAGAGTCGGGACTTGGTTTAGGGCACCCACAATGTTATGCTCCTTTACTGATGTATTAACTGTCTAGGGTATTGAGACTTTAACCACAGCCTTTTCCCCTTGGAATCTTGGAGGAGCTACTCAGAATTACTCAAGGTTAACATGATGGAATCAAGTATCTTTCAAAATGCACAATATTAATACTGCCCCTAAATTAAAGTTACAGGTTTCCTAGTACCACATTGTGAAAATTTATTTGGTGTCAACTACCTAATTGCAACACCTCTTGTGTGCCTACTATGTGCGAGGCACTTAAGTTAAAATAAGACATATAAATGCCAGGATGATATTTTATATAATTCAAGAATTCTAGTATAATATATATATAAACATCAGAATTCAGGTAGAAATAGTTCTATAGTTGTTTGTTATTAAAATATTTTTAATTTTGAGCCCTAATAAGTATAAATGACTTTGTGAGTGTTCTGGGATACACACATCTTTACATATAGTCAACTTATTCACAAGTATAAAGTGGTACGTAATATTTCCATCCTGGGGGTAGGATTAATCATCACAAGACATTTAGCAGCTGAAGGTCTGTCTGTGAGCTGGTGGGGTGGATCTTCAGTAGAATACAGCTACAAGGATTGTTTTGTCTAGCTAATGGTGTTCAGATTTTTAAAAAATTTGAATGCCTTCGGGTAGGACATGCATTCCACAGTTCCCACCAATCAACACTTCCCTCCACCTGACACCCTGACATTTGACCCTTGAAAGGGGCTTGAGTGTACTTCTGCTGCATATGATCATAATGCAAAAAGAACTTGATTCACCAGTACCTAGGGCACACCCAAACAGTAGCAGCAGAAGTACAAACTCCTTCAAACATCAAATCTTTTAGGTTATGAGAATTTTAGTGATTTCAAAATGAGTTCTATGTTGCCAAAAAAGACTGGCAGGGAGTTACAAGTTGGGGTGCTGGTGGTGGTGGTGGTGGTGGTGGTGGTGGTGGTGTGTGTGTGTGTGTCGGTGGGGAGGGAACCAGGTATAACTTATTTCTATCTAAATGGTTCCAGATAGGGTTTTGCTGGCCCAATACTTCAGCTTTCTATTCTTTTTAAGGAAATTTTGAAAAGATTCTATGGATTCTTTATATAATTATAAAGACTTCTGTATTATTCAATACTATAGACTTATCAGTATATATCAAGTAAGGTACACATCAAGTATCTTACTCAGCCTACATGCCAATTCTATGAAGGACAGGCATTACTGAAGCAATACTAAGTTACTCCTGATTCTGCAACATCTCTGAGGAGTAAGACAATCTGCTGGAGAGTTAAGAGAGGCACAGCAATGGAGAGCCAGCTGTTCTAAGCCCCAAGCCTAGGGGTTCTCCATCAGCTGTGACCCCTGGAAGAGGGGTTTGGCAAGGACAAGACAAGGAGTCTTTTCAAAGGGTCACCTGCAAGCCTGCATGACTGGTCTGACCCAGGGTGGGGCAAGGTGGCTCTTCTTCCATCGCCATGAATTGGAGTTGGAATTGGACATGCCGTTTAGTGTCTTGGCATAATAGGACACTGCTATTTTATTGAGGGTCAGCTAGGTACAGGTTTTGTTATTTTATTTAGAGATAATCTTTTGAACTGAGTACCTCCCAACCTAAAATATTTCATAAAATACTTGTTACTAGTCAAGCTTTTCTATGTGCATGTTTGGGGGTCAGTTTTTAATACAAAATGATTCTTTTAAACATACTCAGATTCTACTATTCCTTAATGAAACAAACAATTCAAGAACTAAGATGACTCTGAAAATTATTATTTTTTAATCTAAGAGGGCAGGTTGGTTTTACGTGATTGAAGGGAGAGGAGAATAAATAAATAGAAATTGTTCTTATGTAGCTGGAAGATTTCATGAAGTTACCATATATATATTCAAAATGAAAACTATTAATAGCATAGAAGTAAACACCTGTAGACTTTTAAAATAATTATACCCATCTTACAAGCCATGTTACAAGTTTTGAACAGAGAACCTCTCCACATTAGTAATAAGCACAAAGGCTGACTGTACACGAACCTCTATATTCATTCATAGCATGTTAAGCAAAGACACAGAATAGTGAAGGATGGGAGAGTATGGCCTCTTGAGTCCCACAGGCCTGGATTGAAGATCTGAATGGGCCACTTACCAGATAAGCTACTCAATGCACCCTAGCTTCAGTTTCCTCTTCTCTAATAAATATACTGTATTGTATATTTGAAAGTTGCTAAGAGAGTGGATCTTAAAGGTGCTCATCAGGAGGAAAAAAAAAAACCCTGCAACCACGTGAGGTGATGGGTATTAACTAAACTTACTGTGGTAATTATTTTTCAATATACACACATATTAAATCATTAATTTGTATACTTCAAACGTATGCAATGTTGTATATCAATTATATCTCACTAAATCTAGAAAAATCATAGTATAGACCTCACAGTTCTGTTTTTGATAAGGCTAAATAAAATGTGCGCAAAGCACTTACTGTGATCCTCTTGTATAGTAAATACTCAATAAAATATCAGCTATGATTATTACCTATTCATTCCACACCTATTTATAATAAAGATTTGAGCTGTTCTGTAATCAAAAGGAATTTGCCCAAGTTAATATGATATCTGTTTAATGGTATTTATAATCATAATCATTATTGTGCTATATTATAATTAGCCACAAATGGTAAACTGTTGGTATAATTGATCGTAATTAGTACACAGTCAAACAATTTTTTTACAGTTTTTCTCTTCTTTGTTCTTGATCTAACATGTGATCAATATTTTTATGAACTGTTCCCCCTCATTTGCTAGCTGTGTGATTTTGACCCCATCATCTAATCTCCATTACAGTTCCCTTTCCTCTCTGTGAAATGGTAATAATGAGACCCATTTTGTAGTTAAGATTAAACATAGTAAAATACAGTAAAGTGCAAAAAATAAATATAATATGTATAAAGATGTAGTTAAAACATAAAGATAACATACAGAGGAGGGACATGGCAGAGTGCCTGACACATAACTGATAAATACATGACAGCTATCAGTGGGTGGTAGCATCACAGTTTGTCATGACAAACCACGTAATGCTCTTCCCAGATGGAACCTAATGGCCATATTCTCAAAAACTTTCAGTCTAGGAACAGGCTGAGTGGCATGAAGGTGAGAAAGACTTTTGGAGCAGTGGTTTGCAACTGTGGCCGCACACTGGCATTGAAATATACAGCTGCTGGGTCCCACCCAGAGGGTCAGATTGAATCGGTGTGGGGGTGGCCTGGGCATTGGATTTTATAAAGCTCCCAGGTTAGGGTTTACTGGGCATTTGAGGTGGGGGAGCTCTGAGGGAGCATTGGCTGCACTCAGATAAAACTTGTTCTTGGCTCCAGGGATGGCTAGGAAGGGCCCGACTGAGGACGGAGAGTCTTGCTTATTTTGGGAGAGGAAGAAGAGCGGTGGACTCTTCTGACTCTCATGCAAGCGGATTAAGAGGAAATAAGTCAGGTGTGCTTTTAGGGTTGGCCTTAAGTGTGCGCATGTATGTGTGTGTGTAATTTTAGGAACAACAAGAAGTATGCATACTCCAGGTGTAATCCAACACTTACTTGGTGATGCCTGACATTCTTTTGACATAAAACAAAGTAAGTTAGTCTGATGACACAATTAACCCTGGGAAGAATGATATTATCGCATCACAAGGGAAATGTTTTTTAAAGTGTAAATAGAGGGTTTCTTCTTATTCGAAAGATTGGAAGGGAAGCAGGTTGCAGTAGGGTTCTGAACCCATAAGGAATACCACACAAACAAGATGGGAGAGAAGAGCAGAAATGCAAGTGAGCAAACTACAAACTAATATGCCCACAGCTAGAGCTGCAGGATGGATTTAAAGGCAGGATCAGCTTATAAACCTTGGAGGTAGGCTGGAATGTGGCGGGAGGTGGAGAGAAGGGCCTTTGGGATGACTCCTGGCTTGGTTGACAGGACAGATGGAGAATGCCACTGACTGAGGGCACAAGAAACAGCTCGTGGGGAAAGAGGAAGACGATGGCTTCAGTTTTGAATAAGTTGATTTTTGAAAACTGGAGAAACCAATGATGTCAGTACCCCTTCCCTCCTCACCAATGACACAAGTAACACGTCACCTGGCAGGAAAACGACTGCTAACATTTCAGTGCATTTCCTTCCAGCCTTTTCCTAAACTCACATGCATGAATGTAAGCGTGTGTTACTGTGGACGGCACAGATCTGAAACCCGTTCTTCATAATCTACACTGTGATGTTGCCTTGTATATTACACACTTTCTGTAAAAGTGAGTTTTAATGCTCACATAATATTCTCTGATATAGAGGGGACATAAAGTTTCCAATTATATTAATAGAGATTAAGATTTCTATACATTAAGTGTGGTCTCCATTTTTGATGATGTAAGAGGAGGTAATTTGAAGCATGAAAAACACTCAGGGTCAGGAGGCCAATGGTAAAATACAGACAGACCGGAAAGAGGACAGTGGGTTTGGGAACTAGGAAGTCTCCGGGGCCCCTGTGTGAGCACTAGCACTGCTGAGGAACTAAAACCTAGGGAAATGAAGAGCCTACATACAGCCCTGGCTGGTGTAGCTCAGTGGATTGAGTGTAGGCCTGTGAACCAAGGGATCACAGTTCGATTCCCAGTCAGGGCACATGCCTGGGTTGCAGGCCAGTTCCCAGCAGGGGACACATGAGAGGCAACCATACATTGATGTTTCTCTCCCTCTCTTCCTCTCTCCTTCCCTTCCCCTCTAAAGATAAATAAAATCTTAAAACAATAATAAAAATGAAAGTGATAGTTTAAAAAAAAAGAGCCTACATACAGCTGTCTTGTAAGAAGCTCAGAAATCATGCAGAAGCAGGGGCAGGGAATAAACTAACTAAATGGGTTATAAGATTAAGGAAAAGCTTTCTAAGTTTTCTTCCATTTTATTGAATTCATTGGGTTGACATTGATTAATAAGATTATGTAGGTTTCAGGTGCACAATTCTATAGTACATCATCTGTACACTGTATTGTGTGTTCACCACCCAGGTCAAGTCTCCTTCCATCACCATTTATCCCCCCTTTACCCCCTTCCACCTCCCCCACCCCCTTCTATCTGGTCATTGCCACACTGTTGTCTGTGTCTATGAGGTTTGTTTTGTTTTTTAAATAGTCAAGACTCTGGAATCTCTTTGTATGTGTTCCATCCCCTTGCAAAGATCACCTCAAATCTGACCTCCTAGTTGAAATCTTTCCCAACTAACTGGCACTCTACCTGGTCTCCTCTTACAAATGGATTGGTAATGTATACCTTTATGCCCAGAACCTACTGATATACTACTTAGAGTAGCAGTTCTCAGGGGCCTTTGGAAACATTTTTGGTTGTCACAGCTGGGGGTGGGGGTGAGTGGTGCTCCTGGCATCTAGTGGGTACAGGCCAGGGATGCTGCCAAACCTCCTACAGTGCACAGGATGGCCTGACAACAAAGTGATTTTGTAGCAAATGGCAACCCTGCTGAGGTTGAGAAACCCTAGCTTAGAGTTACCCCACGAACTTTTTGGCATTGAAGTTACCACTCTCCCACTTGTAACAACTTAAACCTGCTCACCGGCTCTGCCTGCTCCCCCTCATGTTCCCCTACAATACATTGGCCATAAAGCAGCCAGAGTGACTTTTTAAAACAGATCTGCCCTGGCTGGTGTGGGTGAGTGGATTGAGGGTTGGCTTGCAAACCCAAGAGTTACCAGTTTGATTCCCAGTCAGGGCACATGCCCGGGTAGCAGGCCAGGTGCCCAGTAGGGGGTGTGCAAGAGACAGCCACATACTGATTTTTCTCTTTCTCCTTCCTTTCCCCTCTCTCTAAAAATATATAAATAAAATCTTAAAAATAGATAGATAGATAGATCGATCAGATCATGTCATGTCCCCTCTTTGCTTAAAATTTTCAGTGGCTTCCCAGTGACCTTAGCTTCCCACCCCCATTTCCTATAGGTGATGGGCTCTTTGATATATCTGTTAAATCTTTCCTGTATATGCACAAGCATAAATAACTAATAAATATTGTTCTACTGTTGTTTATACAATTCATAGAAACCATTTCACAAGCATTTGTCTATCTGCAGCTTGCTTACCTGGGGACTATTATAAACAATGCCCACAGAGACTCATCCTACAAGACTCCCTGAGGGCAGTGTGTGAGCGGTGCTAGGGCATAGATATGGGGAAGTGCAACTGCTGGGTCATGTATACACATCTTCAATTTGACTAGATATTGCCATTTTTCTTATGTCAATTTACTCCCATCAGTAAATGTAAGAGAGCTCCCACATCTCCACAGAGTATCCCCCAGTGTTTATTAAACACAACAAAATGAAATGAAAAATTGAGCCAACATTCAAAAATCAGACAATTTCATAGAAACTTCCATGCGTCTGGCTCCTCTTGAGAAATCAGAATGTCTGGTGAACAGAGTCATGAATAGAAACGTGTTCTTTGCCACAATCCCTACCATTCCTATTTTTCCTACACCTGCTCTGCTCCATCAGCCTTCCTGCGTAGTCCCTAAGGACATGTGAATCTGTCATCCCTGCATTAGATGACCATGCACACTATCAAAAATATTGAACTACCCCACCTGACGACCCTCCATGTGGCATGCTGGTGTCCATGAGTCCTGCAGTCTGAGAGCTGGTAACACTCACAGGCGAGGTGATGGCATATATACAGGTCCTGCCCATTCCCTCCTCACCACAAGCTGGTCTCTTCTTCACCAGCTCTTCCTTATCTCCAACCCCATCATTACTATTACTTCTAAATCATGGCTGCTACTTGCTTCTCTCCTCCTCTCCTTCTCCTCCCCCCCTTGTTTTGTGCGGGGCGGGGGCTCTATTCTGAGTCCCCTCTTGAACCTCCCATACTTTTTTGAACATTTCCAGTCAACCAGAACTCTGGACTTCAGTGTCGCTTGGTGCTTCTGCTGAGGGCTGCTGCACAAGGCACTGTTTCACATGGCTCTCTGCTGTTTCATGGGGGTGGGCTTACTGCACTAGTTAGTGTTCAGTCAGGATCACACTGACACTTATTTTCTCTCTCTCATGGTTGCTAAGCACATAACAGGTGCTCAATAAAAATTTTGCAAGGTAGTTCAGCAGACATTCATTGGGGCTTGAATGTCTCTTATCTATTAATCAAAGGTAGAAGAAAGGAATAATTATTAAAAATCTATTCTGGCATTTCCCAAACTATGTCGGGCAACCAGATAAATATGAAAAGCACTAGCTTAAAGCAAAATTAAATAGATTGCTATATTGGAGGACATCTTTGAGCCCTAAATATGCCAACGTACATTGAAAACAACAAAGGGGTGAGGGATATAAAATGTAGCAGTTTCTAAACCTCCTTGGTCAGGGAACCCAGGAATACCAGGGGAACTAGAACTACATAGAACACAGATTGGGAACACTGCTCTTTTTAAATCACCCTTCCATTGTTATTTATTTCCTTACACTAGTCTAAGAAAGTCTATTTTATTTCTAACAATGGAATTACTTTCCTAGGAAATCCTGAGTTATATGTAAAACGATTTTATTTTTCCCAGTAGCCAAGACCTAAAAACAACCTAAGTGTCCATCAGCCAATGACTGGGAATGGAAGATGTGGTTGCTGTATGTGTTGTTCAGCCACGAGAAAGAAGGGAATTCTGATATTTGTAACGATATGGATGTGCCTTGAGGGCATGAGAGTAAATGAAATAAGCCAGACAGAGTAAAACAAACACTGACTGCATGGTATCGCTTACAGGTGGAATCTAAAAAAAGTCAAACTTGTAGAAACAAAGTAGAAAAGGAGTAGCCAGGGGCTGGGGGAAATAGGGAGAGGTTGGTAAAAGGGTACAAACTGCCAGCTGAACAAGGTCTGGGGAGCTAATGTTTAGAACGGTGACTAGACTTGAAAACACTGTATCGTATAACTAAAATTCAGCAAGAGGGTAGAACTTAAATGGCCACACACACACACACACACACACTAAATAAATAAATAGCATTTTTAGAAAGAAATGAAAAAGATAAATATGTAAAGTGAAAAGTTTTAAAAAGTAATTCCTCCAATAGCAGTTAGGTAGACTATTTGTTTAATTTCCCCCATTCAGAAATTTCAATAATACAACTTCTATTTTTAAATATTTTATTTATTTATCTTTAGAGGGGAAAGGAAGGAGGGAGAGAAATATCAATGTGTGGTTGCCTCTTGTGCGTCCCCTGCCAGGAACTGGCCTGCAACCTAGGCATGTGCCCTGACTGGGAATCGAACCGCGATCCTTTGGTTCACAGTCCCGCGCTCAATCCACTGGGCTACACCAGCCAGGACTCAATAATACAGCTTTTAAAAATTGTTTAGTTATTGTTTAGCCTTTTGTTATTGAAAGCTGGCAAAAGAATCACACATTGATCAAAGCCAACAAAACCACATCTACACCTCTCTGAACAAATCCCAAACTGCAAGTAACATCAGATCAAAATGAACAAGTCTCTACCATCGCAAACAAAATAAAAGGCAACTCTACAGCCGAGTTCCCAACAAAGCAGCCGAGTTCCAATAACGCACATAACAGCCCTTTCCTCGGGAGTCCAGTGTTAACCCCCACGTATGACCAAGTTAGGAACAATGGGGACTGCCTAATGCCAGCTGTGTTCCTGAGCTGCAGACAGGGTTAAAGCCATTACACATCAGAAAACCTGTGCAGTGGGACAAAGGGTTGTATCCATCCACGGTCATATCTGGTTGTCCTCTCCTTGGGAGCAGAAACTGTCCTAATCATGCTCTCAATCTCAGGAGCCCCCTGCCCCCCAGCGGGAACAGACTAAATGAAGTTAGTGGAAGTCACTGATAGAAAAAAAGAAAGAGAAAAAAAAAGAGACCAAACTCACAAATCTTTTTGCTCTATGGAACTGAACAAGTCCTTTTATAGTATTTTTGGGGACTAAGGCTCAAGTAGCTGAGAGCAAGTGCTGTTAGCTGAGCTGGTAATACTCTTATCACCTTCACCTGGGCCAGCCAGTGCTCTTAAGAAGAATAGCTCATTTAACCCCTGGGCAATAGGGGCGCAGTACTGGCACTTTCTAGATTTGAGGATGACAGCTATTCCGTGATTTACTGTGGTCCACTGACCAATGAGGAATAAGACAATACCACCAAATGTGGCAGGCTGAACTTCTTACAGGTTTGACTTTTGATGCTCGCCATATTTACTACTAGTACAAATCAGGCTGAGGAACACCTACCATAAATCAGATATCTAACGCTAACAAATTATGCACCCATTACAGATGACCTTTGGAGTCGCTCAAGGTACAGTCACAATCACGCATTAAAAAAAGCCGCCTTTCACTGTAATGTGTGAATGTATGAAATTAAATGAGGCTTGCAATGTAATCAGTGTGGTTGGCTGCTTTAATATATTCCATTTCTATTTCAAATCACCACAAGCCAAGAGTGACGAATCTAATTTGATCAGCTGTTCACAAAAACACAGAAAAGCAAAAGTGGATCTAGCAACACAGCAAGATTTTTAGAGGAACTAATATTTCCTACTATCACCAGAGGTCCTTAATGTACTTTTTAAAAAGAGTAATTAAAAACAAACCCAAACACAATTCTTTCCTCGCCAAAAAATTCAATCCTCGCCCTCAGATGTTTAAAAGGTGTAATATTTCAGTGAAAGGTATATTTAACTTGTTTAAAAAGCCAATGATATATTTCAAGTATATAAAAAAGAAAAAGAAAAAAAAATCGCAAGGTCTTATTGCTGATACTTACAAACAACAGGGACAGGGCGCTTGGAACTGATGCCAAAGGTTCTCCAGCACTGATTATTACTACCCAGCACGGATTTCAGAATTGTGTCTGAACACAATTCTTGATCTCCATCCCTACCACACATATGGGGCAACACAACTGACAATTTTGTCACCGTCACACTCCACATCTTTGGGTCCCCAGAGCTGCTTGGCAGAGCCTGCAACCTAACACCATGCTGAGACAGGAAAGAGGCTGGTGGTCTCCGTCACCTTTTCAAGTTGTGGTGCTCTTTAGAATTTCCCTCATTAATATGAATTTTTTAAGACTAGCATTTCCCTCTAGGCCTGCATGCATCATTTTCAGAGGAAAAACATGGGGTGTTTCCAGGAGTTTGACATTTGTTAGAGCAAGGCCCTTCCAGAAGGCTCACACAGTGGGAATATGAGTGTCACTCATCGGACAGTAACCAGAGTTTTATGTTATAAATCAGACCATACCACTCCTCTGTTCAAAAGGCTGGAAAAGCCCTGACTGGTGTGGCTCAGTGGGTTGGGCATCGTCCCACAAACCAAAAGGTACTTGGTTCGATTCCTGCTCAGGGTACATGCCTGGGTCATGGGCCAGGTTCCCAATTGGGGGTTTGTGAGAGGCAACTGATAGATGTTTCTCTCACACACCTATTTCTCTCCCTTTGCACATCCATCTTCCTCTCCCTTCCCTTGTCTCTAAAATAAATAAATTTTTTAAAAAGAAACAATAAAAGGCTGGAAGAGCTTCCCACTGTCTCGAGGATAATATTCACACCCCTCTCCGAAGCCCTTCTTTTGCGATCCAGCCCCTGCCTATCTGTCCATCATCATCATCTCATTTTACCATCCCCACCTTCACTGGCTGTGTTCCAGACACCCCTGCCCCCTTAGAGCTGCAAGATGCTTCCTTCTCAGGCTCTTTCCCATTGCCCTTGGTCAGAATATCTTGCCTGCAGACTTTCTCATGACTGGTTTCTTCTTGTCATTCAGGTCTCAGCTGTAAAGCCATCTTCTTACTAAGAACTTCCTGTCCACTTCCATCAACCCTCTCCCTGTTCTATCATCCCTGTAGTTACTATTTGAAATCATCTAGCTCGTCTCTCACTGTAGAATGTGTCATGAAAACACAAGCCCTGGCTAGGCCTGGTGCATGGTAGACCATCGGTAGATATTTGTTACATTAAAAACCAACTAGTACAATAAAATACAGGCCAATAACATAGACTATGAGAGGAAATGTAGTGATATATTTAAGGATTTCTTTTTTTTTAATAGGTTGAAGTGTGCCAGAGAGGATGGGCAGCATGGGGGTATAGGGTTAAAGTCTTCGGAGTCTTTTGGCCCCAGGTTTCAATGATGGATCCACAGCAGTTTTAGATTGTTATCGTAGAAAATACCTTAAGTTCACCTCAGTTTTATATCTGTAAAAGGAGAAATCATATCTATGTAGCAGATTATTGTAAGGAGTGGCTTTACCACATGTAAAGAGCTGGACAGTTCAACGGGGATTTTAATTTTCTATTTTTCATTAACCTGCCATTATCAACTACTACTACCAAATGCTCTTTAAATTAAAAATGGCAAATTAATAACAAAAATATGGATGAGTTTGAACACATCAACAGGCATAATATACCTGTGAAAATGAGGAAATTACAAATATAAATGGACAGAGATACAAACAGTATTAATTGGTACATTATCAAACCAAATGATGGTTGATGTCTCCACTGCTTCTAATAAAATGTCATATGTCCCAAAGAAAATAAAATATTAAAAGGCTGTAGGGATTTATTCATTTACATTCAGCTGGAAAAAGAGTGAATATAACAAAGGATACTTATTAATTTTATTCTTCAGAGATGCTTTAGCCAAATCGTGTCACAACAAAGGCATCACATAGCACAGCCTCTATCAGCACTGAACAAAAACGCAGCATTTTTCCTTTTGCTATTTTTCACTTGAGAAGGAACTAGTGGCTTATTTATTGGGCAGCAAATGTATTCAATGACACTAACCTTTTAGGATAATGAAAATCTCAAAATAGGTCAAACACTTGAAGTGGTAAGTAGTGATTGCATCATGGAGGTACTATGCAACCAGCCTTCTTTGTGCCAGTAATTCTGAAGCTAAATAGATTTGGGGAATTAGCTGAGAAAGGAAGAACACTAGAGAAAATGTTATTAACTGAGAACTACAAAAGGGTAGTAGCAAGGAGAAGGTTGCTGGATTACAAGTACTAATTGAGAAAAGTGAGGGAAAACAGCAGAAGTAGAGAAAGCAATTTAAATATATAAACTGGACTGGTCAGAACCTATAATATTAGGATGAATCATGTGAAATTGCCATATTTTGTAGGTGCAAAATGGCCAAATGTCAGCAATTTTATATGGTTCAAATGGATACATTTACCACAGCACTCAGGAACCCCTGTTACTGCATAATAAATGCTATCCACCAACTCATGCATGAGCTTCGTACACAAGTGTAAACTCCGGATGGCTTATATTTGGAAACTTTTCACAGCAGTGTCCACCGTGGTAACTCTTAGGTGCCAGACTCCACTGTGAGCGAGAGATGCTTCTGTTTTATAGATTCAACTCCCAAATTTCTTTTAAGGGCTGTTAAGCTTTCAGAAGGCACGCTCCGTGTCCAGAGCAAGACAGGCGCTGAAATTTCAAAGCCGGACTTTAGAGGTGTTGAAATATTTCAAAGTTTGAATGAAGGCAACATTCAAGAGGCCATCATGAAAAACAAAGACACGAACCTACTCCATAACAACCAATATTTTGCTCAAGAACAACACTGCTAAGGAGACATGGGAATGTATTTATAAAATAACAGAAAGGGAAGACATTGAGGCACTTAAATAAACCTGTCACTGTAGTGACAATGTACCTGTGAAGTGGGGCGGGAAGATGAGAAGGGGAAAAATTCAGGTAAACACTCCAGTATTGAAAAACAAATGGTGCATTTGGATAGCTAATGCGATAATTTGAATTACAGCATGTGGTATTCTAAAAAGCAGTGCTGCAGAGTTGCCGGTGTGCTAGAGGGTGATTGGTTAAGGTTGCCCCGGTACTATTTATGATAATAAAATAACCTCATCTGCATTTACGGGGGCAGCAGGGTGTTTAAAGGAAGTGAATATAGTGATCAAATTGTCACTGACCAAGAGCTTAAACCTGCTCCTAACCACCACACAGTCTTTTTGTTAATTAATCATAATCAACATAAGGTAGGGTGGAAGGGAGACAGCCAGAGTGAAGAGTTTAATTAACCACTGGGCAAAGCAGCTGACATTTGCATCTCAATGCTAGCTATGGGCTGCCCAAAGGGAGATGAAGCCCACTAACTTTCTCCTACCGATTTTAAGATGAATCTCCTCCCCTGTGTTTTAACATCTGTGAAATCAGGATGTGTCTTAAATAAATGCCACTCTACATTTAATGATATATGCTAATTGATGGAGAAGTTAGCTAAATCGCTACCTTTCTAAAAGTCACTGTGGTCCAATTCAAATCTGCTAAGCATCAGAGAATGTTAAAGTGATTCTGTAACAAGTCACTAACTAGTATCCTAGACCATAAAAAGGACCAGGGAAGGAGACTGTCCCAGTCATCTACATGCCTCCAATGTCTAAACACACTGCGAATAGTGCTCTTTGTCTCGACTGGGAATTCTGGGAGGTGTTGTACATAACCTTACCACAGGGACCTCGGGCTTGGTTATAAAGAATGTTATTGTATATCATTAAAGTTTTTATAGAGGAAAGCCTATGCAGATACAGAAACTATTCAACATGTCTCTTTAAAAAAAAATCCTCGCCATAGGATATATTTATTGATTTGTGTGTGTGTGTGTGTGGGGGGGAGAAACATTGATTGGTCGTCTCCCATAAGTACCCCGAGAGGGAATCAAACCCACAACCCAGCTATATGCCCTCAGCAAGAATACAATCCGCAGCCTTCTGGTGCCTGGGGAGCTGTAGCTGCTCCCCTACTATTACCCACTGAGAAGCCATTCTGGCGATCAGATCAACTGTCGCCATATTGTAGTGCTTGTGTTTAACTCTTCCTTATTTTACTTAATGCCACATTCATATAACTTTTACTACATTATATTGTTATAGTTGTTCTATTATTAGTTATTGCTGTTAATCTCTTACTGTGCCTAATTTACAAATTAAACTGTCATAGGTATGTATAGGAAAAATACAGTATACATAAGGTTAGGTTCTATTAGAAATTTCAGGCACCCACTGGGGATTTTGGGATGTATCCCCAGCAGGTAAGGGGGACAACTGTACTGATTTTTTAAAAGAGAGCCAGAAATTTGGCTTTTTATAAGAAATGTCTAGCTTAAAAAATATTGCCAACTAATTTAAAATGTTAAGTAATTCTTTAGGCAAATTAAGTAAACACACTTAGAGGTTATATGGGGCCTGTGGCTGCTACCACATGACCTGGCTTCTAAGACCCTATGGTAGCTATACCTCTTTCTCCATGGCCTCATGCCTAGGACACTCTTATGATTAAATGCACACAACTTAATCCTCACTGTACCTCTGGTGAAACAGAAGTAAATTTCACAGTGTTACTTATTTTATAAATCACCACTCCCCAGTATTAAAACATTATTCCTAAAGCTACCAAAATATAACACTAAAAAAAAAGCACATGAATTTTAAATGCTTTAAGGTAACAAATGACACCAATTTAGAAAATAATTTGTCATCTTCAACCAAGAAACTAAATGCCCAGAAAACTAAAAAAATCTATCAATCTATCTATCTATCTGGATACATATTGCTCTTGCATGATTTTATGCCCAAGTTTTAGTGTAATTAAAGAATATATTTTTCTTTTTTCATTGCTATTCTAACTAGAAAATTCCTGGAAATCTGGAGAACTATTAATATCTTATATGAGAGTTTCTACTGGTGAATGAGTTGAAGTATTTTTTTTAAATCATAATTTGGAAAGCTTAATGCCAGAAAGCAAAGTAATCTTTTAATTCTCCTAGTAATTTCAATGCTGTCCACTCAAAAGTCCATTATATTTAAATGGTTTCTCTACTGCATATGAAGCAATTTTTTATTATTCCAAATGTAATTGACTATAGTTTATTTTTATCATATACCCACCCAAGGAACCAGCAGTTGCAGTTTTTTAATTCAGTTGATAATTCAAATATTGTTTCTAATACAAATATATGGTTTATTACACTTATTTATCGCTCACTTGGTACACTTCATAATCACATTACAACCTCACTGTGTACTGAATACCACTTATAGTTCAAACTACCCAAGATTAGCACTATTACTTTCAAGAGAAGACTGGCAGTAATTAAAGGTCTTATTTAGTAGTTGTTGGTAACCATGTTTTTAAGGAGGTAAGAAAAAAAAATAGAAAGTAGTATAGATATATTTAATTTGGTAATTGTATTTTATTAATGAGATCTATTTTGGACATATACTTTAACTGGGATTAAAACAAAGACATGTTAAACTGTTATCAATGCAGTGAAAAAAAATGACACAAAAGTGTTTTGTAATTCATCAATGAGAAAAATGGGAACATCTGTAAACTACATGGCATAAAACCAAATCATACCAGAACATTAGTAATAAAAACTATAGTATTTTACACTTCCAGACCTCCTTTCAGAGCAATTTCAGGGTGCTATTAAACACATTAATTTTCCATTTTGGAACAAATAAGACAACTAAATCAAAGCGTAACAATGGTTTGCACATGCCACTAAGTAAGTCAGCGGCAAAGTGGGAATAGATTTTTCAAACTTGTTCAGTCTCCTGCAATCACATTGTGCAATGACTACTGTTAGAGTATCTCTTGCAGGTTACACCGAAGACATGGGTACCTCCAAACTTCATGTGTGCTTACTATGTTTCTCTCTTTGCCCCAGCCTATTAGCAATAGTAGTGTTTACAAACTGACACTGCCATCAATGTGTGAGCCTGCATGCTGCTCGACTGAGGATCCCTGGAGAGTCAGAAGAAGAGCCTTCTGGCCCCTGGCTGGGTGGCTCAGTTGGTTGGAGTGTCATCCTGCGCACCAAAAAGTCATGGGTTTGATTCCTGGTCAGGGCACAAATATAGGTTGCAGTTTCAATCCCTGGTCAGGGTGTGTACAGGAGGCAACCGACTGATGTTTCTGTCTCACATCAATCTGTTTCTCTCTTTCTCTCAACAAAAACATATTCTCGGGTAAGGATTTTAAAAAAGTGCATTGTTCCTTTGAGAGAGAGCGGAGTTTTTCGTGAGCCTCTCAGCAGCCTCTCTGCTCCACTTTCAGACAACCCTCTGGAGGTGGCCTCTAGACATTTCATAAAGACTAGTAAACCTAATAACAAATTAGAGTACTGGGAGAAACTCAAAGACAGCAAGGTCATTAAAGAGCAAGAATTGTGAATCACTAGAAAAACTCACCAGCAAAACGGCCAACCCTAATAATTCTATGTACTATGTCCATAGGTTCTGGGGGGGGGGGCAGGGTGTGGGCCTAGGCAGGTACAGCCCTCATGTGAAGTAGGGCATCAGTTTGATTTCTATAATCCAGAGGTTTCAACAAAGAGCTGTCTAGTCTGGAATTTATGCCATCTTCTGGAGATGCATGATAGCACAGACCAACTCTATTACGAATTACCAGAGAACAGGTAAATTAAGGTGAGAAATGAAGTCCATGTGGAGTGAGGTGATGGCATGGGCTAAAAGTCTGATGAATGTATGGATATACGTGGATGGAAAAAAGTTTTTACCATATAATGGGATGGTACTATGAGAAATAGATGGCAGAGAAGAGAATGGAATCTGGGAAGTATTTTATAAAAAACCATCAAGTATTATGTTTCCACTATATTCTAGAAAACATTAATTCCCATCTTGTGCAAGTTGCCATGAAATATACAACAACGTATTGAGCACGGCCCCGTCCTCAAACAGTTATGATGCATAAGAGGCAGGGCTCAGGAGCTGCAAGAGTCTGCAGGACACAGAGATCACTTCCAGCTGGGAGGCCTTAAAGGATGAACACAATACAAACAGGGAGAGTCTGGGTTGAGCTGGCTGATGCAGGAAGGGGAAACTCAGGAGCCAAGGGATATCACTACCCATGGAGGAGTCAAAGCCCACTCAGGGACCTATGGCAGGGGTCTAATCTGTGAGAGCCACAAAGGTGCTATCTCATTGCTTCTAGGCAAAAACGGGGTGATCTGAAATCCAACAACCAGAAACAAGGGTGCGCAAAGATTCTTTTCTAGCTCCCAAACTCCAAAGCTGGACAGTGGGGCCAGTCAAGCTATTTCTCCTGCCTGGAGACCCAAGGTAAACCCAAGCTGTGACCATGGCACCCAGAGGTACCCTTCTAGAGACTCTAGGATGACCATCCTGTCCTAGAACCCTTGGGGGCAAGCAACTATATGAAACTGCAGAAGGCTGCTCTACTAGGACCTACTTGCTTAGGTCCAGAGGTAGGTAGAAGAGGACACAGGAGGGAACAGTCCCAGAAACCCAACCTGGGGAGGTACCTAAATGCTAGGGTTGGGTTGGCCTCTCCCCCAATGCCTTCTCAGTTACCCATTGAGGCTCCTTCAAGGATTCCCCACCCTCCACGGTGGCCCTTTCCCACTTTTATGATGTAAGTTAATGGGGGAAAATAACATGTGCTTTATAGCCAATTTTGTTGAAATGCATTTTTTGCATCTTCCATTTACTCATTACTAGAACAGTTTCTCCTTGCTTACTTTCCCAAGCCTGTTTTTTCCCTTCACTTTATTCCCAGACGCTGTATTAGCTCCTATAGCACCATAAATGATTCCTTTATCGAGGAAATAATTCATGTGTTTGACTTCATTTTCCTTTCTACTGTCTAGTTAAATTGTTATCTAGATGCTACCCAATCTCCCTTTCTATATCAAAGTCAAACTTAATGCATATTTGACAAGAAGCAATATTAAAGTTTGAAGAGTCTCACTAACTCCGGGATTCTCAACACTGTGGGTGTGCATTAGAATCACCTGAAGAGCTTTTTAAAATACACAGCCACTGGAGCCTCACCCCAGACCTACTGAATCAGATTTCCAGCAGTGGCATCTGGAAACCTGTCATTTTATTTATTGTTATTTGTTTAATCCTCACCTGAGGACATTTTTTTCACTGCTTTTAGACGGAGAGGGAGGGAGAGGGAGGAAAAACATCAATGTGCAAGAGAAACATTGATTGATTGCCTCCCATACATGCCGTGACCAGAGATCGAACCCACAGCACAGGTATGTGCCCTGACTGGAAGTCAAACCCACAACCTTTCAATGTATAGGATGACATTCCAACCAACTGAGCCAAGGTGGAAACCTGTCATTAAAAAAATTGTAAAATGTACATCCTGGTTGTTAAGAAGTAATATGCTAATCTGAATAGATACTTCTTCAAAGAGCATATACAGATGGCCAATGCACATGTAAAAAGATGGTCAATGCCCTAATCACCAGAGAAATGCAAATTAAAACCGCAAAGAGCTATTACTTCACACTGGTCAGAATGATTGTCTTCAATAAATCAACAAACAAGTATTGGTGAGGATGTGGAGAAAGAACTCTGATGCACTGTTGGAGAGAATGCAGACTGGTGCAGTCACTGAGGAAAGCGTTATGGAGGGTCCTCAAAGAATTAAAAATGGAACTGCCTTACGACACACTGGTTCCACTTCTGGGAATATCTCCAAAGAAACCCAAAACACTAATTCAGAAGAATGTATGCACCCCTATGTTCACTGCACAACTATTTACAATAGCCAAGCTGTGGAAGCAACCCAAGTGTCCATCAATAGATGAATGGATAAAAAAGCTGTGGTACATATGTACAATGGAATATTACTCAGCCATAAAAAATGAAATCTTTTGCTTTGTGACAGCATGGATGGACCTGGAGAGTATTATGCTAAATGGAATGTCAGTCAGAGAAAGTCAAATACCCTATGATTTCACTTATACAGGATGAGGCAAAAGTAGGTTTACAGTTGTTCATTTGGAAAGTAAAACAAGAATAAACTCTGTTTCATGTAGGCACAACTGTAAACCTACTTTTGCCCCATCCTGTATGTGGCGTATAAATAACAATATAAATGAACAAAACATAAACAGACTTGCAGATACAGAGGAGAGAGTGATGGTTACCAGAAGGGTGGGGTGATGAGGGCCTGGGTGAAGAAAGCGAAGGAATTAAGTAGTACAAATTGGGCCCAGTGGATTGAGTGCTGGCCTGTGAACTGAAAAGTCACAGGTTCAATTCCCAGTCAGGGCACATGACTGGGTTGTAGGTCAGGTCCCTGGTTGGGGACAAGCAAAAGGCAACCAACTGATGTTTCTCTTGCACATCGATGCTTCTCTCCCTCTCTTTCTCCCTACCTTCCCCTCTCTCTGAAAATAAATAAATATTTTTTAAAAAGAAGTACAAGTTAGTAGTTACAAAACAGTCACAGCGATATAAAGTACAGCATGGGGAATATAGTCAATAATATTGTAATAACTATGTGTGGTACCAGGGGGTACTTGAAATATTGGGGGGGGGGACATTTTGTAAAGTACACGATTACATAACCACTATGCTGTCCACCTGAAACTAATACAAAATAATATAGAGTGTAAACTGTAATTGTAAAATAAAATTTAAATTTAAAAAGAAAAGATGGCCAACACCTACTTGAAGCAGGCTTTCCAAATATTAACACAAAAGTACTCCACTAAAAGGTACCTGGTCTGGGAACTTGGTTTGGCTGACTTTCTGCACACAAATACATTTTTCTACCGTCCCTAGAAAAGAGTCTAGAGTTATTACTGATTGCTTAATATTAATGGAACACACGCCAATGGAACATAGCTAAACAAAATGATTACTTGTCTCTCAACCTCTTTTATTAGTATTTATAACAAGAATTAAATTCATCTTTTCTAATATACTTCTGACGTGAATGCTATTTTGATAAATAAGAAAACTAAAACACAGTTATCAGAATCGATTTTAAGCTCCCTGAGAGTAGGGACCATGCCTTTTTTCATGCTGTAATCATTAAGTAAGAACCAACCATTTAAAACATGCCTGCTGCTATGCTAGATGCTGGAGACACAAATATGAACAAAACGTGGTCAATGAGGGGCTACAGGAACCATTTCAGATACAGTAACTACAATACTAAGTGCTTTGGACAAAGTGTTATTCTCAGAAGTAATAAAATAAACCGACATTTACTGCATGTGTACCATGTGCCAGGCACTGTTCTAGGTCTTTTATGTCACCCCCCTCAGACCCCATGAGACAGACAGGTGCTCTTCTCATGGCAACTATACAGATGAGGTGGCCTGGGGGTAAGTGATGTACTCAAAGGTTACTTATCTAGCAATAGGTGGAAAGCCAAAACTTGAACTGGCTATTTTGGCTCCAGAGTGTGAGCTTTTCATCATTCCTTTCGGGAGCCCAGGTCAGTGCCCTGGATGCTCAACAGATGCTAGCAGAAGGAACAAAACAACAAATATTTACAGAGTGCTCACACAGTGTTGTCTGAAACCCTTTCTTCTTAAGACTCCTGAGCACCAAACTAAGGCTAAAACCTACAGAATGTTTGTATGATTCTTTAAAAGCTTAAGCAAAAGACAAATATTATCTTTCCTTCCATTTCAGTAATGGGATCAGAAGTTAGGGTTTCATAGCTAACCCTTAAATTGATCCCTTTACATTTCTGTCCCTCTAACTTCTACGAGCTTCTATCATTTGGAAGCCAAACTAAAAATGGCACTTTCAGGACACTGCTCCCAATCATTTCCCACATGCCCTAGCACATTGCAGGGACACCCTGCTGCAATGAGAAGATTTTTAGAATTAGGCCAGAAAGAAAGGCAAATCTAAAGAGATGATAGTTCATGTTGAATGATGGAAAAAAAGTTTCTGGATTCAGGGCTAAAGGCTGCTGCCAACAGCTTGGTCCACCCCCCCCCAAAAAAAAAAAGATCAGCACACAAAAGTTTCACATAACTGCAGGGAAAAGATCTGGAGGCTAAGTTAGATGCGCGGGGTGGGGGGGGGCTGGAGGGGGTGTGATTCCCATCATTCCTTTGGGAGCAGTAGAAAAATAACAAAACCTCTATAAAAGAGATGAGCAAGTCTGATGTGAAAGGAGTGACCCCTCACATATAGGGAGAGCAATTTGCATCTACAGATCTCATTGATATAAACGACCTCCTTCAAAGAGTGAAAACCTGAATGGAAAGCCACTATATGCCCATGAAAGGCTCTGCCAGCTATTTGTTGAGCTGTATACAGACTAACAAACAGGAGTGGTTAACCTGGCGCACCATGCACTATAGAGATATTTTTTTTAAAGTAGGCTTAGTCAGCTAATCTTGTTGAGATTTCTCTCATGCTACTGATTTCTTATTCTCAAAATAAATTAAGAGGCTTCATTCAAAATTCCCTGTGGTCTACCAGCTTGAGTTTGTTGGGTGTCTTTGATTGTCTCTTGTCTTTAGATCCCCTGCCTTGTCTCTTTAGATTTTGCTGCGCTCTTTGGTGTTTCCCGTCAGTCCATGTCTGGAATAGCTAATTACACGGTAGCATAATTCCCGCCCGTGCGACAAGGAATAGCAGAACCTTGCTAATTCTCACCAATAACTGAAAGACTCCCGTGTAAGTTACTGAATTATGCAAATGAGCAGTAAGTGAAGAAGGATGATTCAAAATTGTATTTCATTCATTTATTTTGACAAGTGTAGTTTAGTCTTAATTATTTTGAAAATTTCTTTGTAGCATACTGATAAATTTACGGTGGCACATTTGTTAAAAGTGATAAAGCCTTCGAAGAGCGACCAGAGTATGTGCTACCGAATAATTCCCTGAAGATGGGCCCAGGTTCAGGCTCTCTCTTTTATCTTGCATTTTACTTGACATTTCAGCATCTACGTTTTAGGTAAGACAATATATAATATACCAATAAAACATGAGAATTACTTTAGCAGCCAAAATTTTAATTTATAAATAGGTCCTACATTCTAAACATTCAGCATGATGAGAGTAAAAAAAATGAATCATGTTTCAAGTAAAACATTTTTACATCCTATGGTCATAATGCTAATAGGACTTCATTTTTATCTTCTAAATAAAACTCATTCGGTTTGTCATTGATTTCTTTGTAATTCCTATTTCTGTTTGTTTTGTCTTACCATACCTCTTTCTTTTAAAGTTAAAGACTTCTGTTTTAAGGTAAGTGGATAAATCACAGTATGTAACATTTTCATGTCAAAATACTTACATTATCATGTGCTGAGTTAAATTATTTAAGATAGGAAAACACTTTGATACACTTCTGACAGATGTATCCTGCAGGAAGGAGTCAACTCCTTTCAAAGTACCACCAGTGGTTCCAGTGGGGAGTCAAGAGAGAACAGCCTTCCGGCTTCCAGTCTTGGTTTTAAAGCTTCACAAAGGCCAGCCTCTTAATAAGCACTTTTTGATTAAACCTTCAATTCATATATGATTTAAAATCATCATGCCTTCGTCAAAGGAGGTTCTTTTAATTTATAAAACCTAGATATAAAAGCTGGATAAGGAATCAAGCACTTAAGGAATAGCGAGAAAGGCAAATCTCACTCTCAAACTACATGAGTGCATCTGTGCCTATTAAAATCTCATTCACTCTTCAAGGCCTGAGATTCCATCTGCACCAGGACTCCTTCCCTCAGCTATCCATGGAAACCCCACAGCATTTCACAGCCTTCCCGTGTATTAAACTGATTTCCCTCAGGTTGAAGCTTTCCCACTAGATTAAGAACAGGGTGGCTGTGACACAGAAGAATGAATGCTGGGCTCTCCCACCCCCCCCCCCAGCTTTGTTACCTCGGGAGGCTCATTTCATCTCTTTGAGGTTGTTTTTTCATCTGAGAAATGTCAACTGGCCTTATCCAATGGGAAAAGTAAAAGATAATGGACGTGAATGTTCTCTATAGAGAGTAAGTCCAACAAAAAGTAGGTGCTTAGAGGTGAATGCATGAACAGGAACACAATCAGAAATATTATTACCTCTAAAGCCAGGTCTTGCTTATACTTGTGTCCTTTGCATATTACTCAACAAACACTGGCTAAAGGAATTTTGGGGGGTGGGATGTGGAGAAGGGTGAAACAGAAAATCAGACCTACATAGACCTGTTTTTTTTATTCTATTTGTAATTTTGGTCGTACAATAATTTCTTAAAACAAGAAAAGTACATTGATATCTAAATAGCCAGCAAACCTACCTTTTTGTGAGCACAGCTGGTTTAAGCCTTAAGCTTTAAGGGATGGTGCTAAGGCGAGCAGGGCTCACAGACCAAGGGGATAAAGGTTTCCCAGGGGCTTTAATGGAGAGAATGCAATCAACGTTAATTCAATTGAACTCAATGACAGGCTACTAATTCAGTGAAGTTGCCATCCTGTTGGCCACAAGGTAGGAGAATACTAATGGATCTGAATAAATTCATGACAACTAGAGGACGAACTATTCTAAGAATGAGTGAAATTGATGATGACTGTTCTCTGTACAAGGGGGGGGGCACCTATTATATGAACATGATAGTACAGCATAAAATAGTAAATAGGTACTGGCTAATCACATGCAAATCAACACTAGATCTGGGCCTGGGGCTGCTGGGTTACTGGAGATATCACAAGGACACAATCCCTTACATAATTTTAAAAATTTTAAATAATTATAGAGGATAATGAAAACATATGCCAATTTATATGAAAAGCAAGAAAAAAAGAGCAAAACAAAACACAAACCCAGTCAGTGTAAACATTAAGTCTGTTCAAAAACTAAATCTGCACTGTAATTCAAAAAGCGAGGAGGATTAAGCAAAAACACTTCACTTCACTTCACTTTTCACCATTAAAGGCTATTCTGATATGGCCATGCAATTGGTAAAAAACAAAACAAACAAACAACAAAAACAACCCACACCATTAAGAACACGTATGAGAGGTAAGTGCTGTTTCAGGGAGCACAAACACCTCTGAGAAGAAATGTTATCACAACAAAGAAAAGGCAATATAAAAAATGATGGAGACAGCCCTGGCTGGTGTGGGTCAGTGGACTGAGTGCCGGCCTGTAAACCAAAGTGTCCCCAGTTCGATTCCCAGTCAGGGCACATGCCTAGGTTGGGGACCAGGGTCCCCAGTTGGAAGTGAGCAAGAGGCTATCATGCATTGATGTTTCTCTTCTTCTCTTTCTCCCTCCCTTCCCCTCCCTCTAAAAGGTAAACAAAATCTTTGAAAAAAGAAAAAGAAATGATGGAGACAAATTCTGGTGTAAGTAAATGAGCAAAGACCAAAGATTCCCAAGAGGAAAAGGATACGCAATTTCAGAATAATCTCAAAGCACTTATAGAAAAATACTAGGGTCAGACTAAATCTGTCTCAATCCCAAATATCCCTGAGCGCATGAAACAATTCTAGATGACTATAAATCCCCTAATTTGCTTGAGGCAAGTGGGGTTGGGTTTTCATATCTTTCATGAACTTTTAAAAAGTCACATTTATTATTAATTGCACAATTTAAAAAAGTCACAAAGTCAATAAGTGATAAAGCCACAAAGAGTATTTC
The DNA here is from genome assembly GCA_004027475.1 of Anoura caudifer. Classification (NCBI taxonomy): domain Eukaryota; kingdom Metazoa; phylum Chordata; class Mammalia; order Chiroptera; family Phyllostomidae; genus Anoura; species Anoura caudifer. Next base: position 232,563 of record PVKU01000287.1, on the reverse strand, counting down.
TTATGGAATGTCATCTGCTCCTAAGACTACAGACCTTCTAATGTTTAAGGCTGCATTTTTAAAAGATGTACCTGGTATACATGTTAAGTAGCTGATTCAATATGTTTCTAGTGAAAAGCAGTAGATGTGAGGGGAAGAGCATTTAGTAGAACTCTATCTAACCCTTTATTTAGGTCATGTTAAGATGGATCATTATATGTTATACAAATATCGATGTTAACATTCCTAAAACTGATAGTACATTCTATCACGATACTTAGAGGACTGTCTCTCTTCGCTGCCATGAATATTATAAGCCCTTTCCTCCTAATTAATCTGCAATTAATTCAACCAACCTCTGCAATTAGTCTTCTACAACATTGCCCTACTTAGACAATAAAGCATTCTCTAGACTGGGTTTTAAAACGGGGCTAAAATAGACTCCTGCAGCCCCAAAATGGTTCTGGTATTTCTCTTTGTAGTGTAATTTAGATGTCATATCTAATTTGCTGTCATGACTATTGTTTTACTGTGCAATTTGTATGTCGTTTTGAATGGTAAAGGAACCATAGCTTTATTGAATTAAACCTTCTGTCTTTATTTAGGGTCTGATGTTACATGTTTGTGCATATATGTTTATGTCTCAAAAGCTGCTTCTGGCATCAAGGAGCATCAAGGAGCAGTAGAAAAAGATCATGCTCTTTTGATACGTTTGCTTCTATTTTAGTAAATATGAACACAAACTGGGGAAAAAAGCCCTTTTCAAGCTAAGGAAACAGAATTTTAAATAATATTATTATTTTGCTTTTAAAGGCAGAGATAGCTAGATCAGCTATTCACATTATAGAACTACAGAAGGCCTGGCTGTTTTGAAACCTAAATGCCTTGATGAATTCCAGTAATCAAGTTTTTCCTAAGCAAGAACTGCCTTTTCCATTGAAAGTTTTTCTGATACCTACACATCAAACATATTATTCTCATCACAACTCCATAATCACAAAACAATTCAAGTGCTTCCTGCCTTTAATTCATAAGCAACAAGGGCCAACTTACCTATATCACAACACTCAATTTAGTGTCAGTCTGTTTATGGTTGTTGTACTTATTCTGGCCCTCTGGGTTCAAGTTCTAAACTAAAGTCAGGACTAAGGCTAACCATGGAAAGCCTCCAGTAGACCATTGGAATAGCCTTTGAAGTAATTTTAGTGCATGAAATTTCATAAAGTTTTTACTAGATAATTACACTTCCTGATTTTGTAATTAGTGGAAGTACATGCAATTACATAATAATTATGATAGTAATTACGTAATTAAGATGTATAATTATGTAGTAAAAAACATCATGGAAATAAAACCATGTACTGTGTAAGCACAATACATTTTAAAAGTAAATTCACTAGCTCAACTGTTTAAAAAATACTTTTCTTCAAAATAAAGTGATTAGCTCACATTATGGTCTAACTGCTTGAAAATTGCTTAATATTTTTCCCTCACCGGTGATTGAAGTATATTTTTTAAAAGTACATTGGAAAAAAACCTTATCAGGTTTTCACAACTCTCTACACTCAGAAAATGACAAAATGTTTCACAGATGAAGCCCACCAACTGTAGCATTATCACCTGGACACTACGCCACCGGTGTCCTTGTTGTGTTGCTGTACTTGTCACTACAAAGAAGACAAGGAACCTGCCACGTAATAGACAAAACAGGAAAAGAGTTGATAAAACTTAATAACACATCTGTTATCATAGCATGCCTACAAGACCACTGAAGCACAAAAGTTGAGTGCATATTTACAGAAATGGGCTTAAAGAGAGGCAGTGATTAGAACCCAGAGTTTGCTGCCCAGAGATGGCACCTTTCACATACTACTTCAGCTATCCTAAAGAGGATGACAGAAAAGGCACAAAGCCAACACACCTCCGCTATGGGCAAAGCAACTATAGTGATAATTTCCTGAAAACTGTAGTTTCTCTTCTGTCACAATGTAAAGCCATCTGTAGTGAAAACACAACATGAAAACAAAAGTGGCAGCATTCAGACAGGTAAAAACAAAGCCGCATGAAGAGGCTCCATGTTGCCATCGGAGAACATCAACTTTATTATTCTTGTTCTGGGCATAAAAATAGACCAGAAAAGTCAGCAACAGCAGGAAAAGTCAATTCCAAAGGAAACGTAAATTCCAAAGGAAACTTCTTAGAGCAAAATAAGAAACAGAATCTTGTTTTCATTTCCAAAAAAAAAAAATGTTGGTCAATGTCTTGAAAGCTTCACAAATGAGCTGAAGCAATGTTGTGATGAGGCCCAGAACGCAGTGACTGGGTGAAACTTAACCCTGGGCACATAGAGCGTGGCCTTCACATGAAGTAGGTGTAGAAATACCCTTATGTACTTCTCCCTGGTTCCTTCCAGTTAGGAAGAAACAAATGAAGAACTTGTGCTTTCTTGCCAACCCCCCCACCCACCTACCACCTTGCTCCTGCCCTAGTTAGGCCATTACATGCTTAAGCTTAATTTCAGAATATATTTCAAAAGACTAGGTTATCATACCAACTGTAAATTTGGGGAGGCCTTCTGTAGTCTGCACATTTGTCTTTTTAAAGTTTTGCCAATAGGATGCCTCTGATCAATGAATGAATGAAACGGAAATGAGCCTTAGATATTAAGAAGGGAGAATGCCGTGGATCAGTGTTTTGCAAACTTTCTGTGTCTAGGAATCACCTGATGATCTTGTTAAAATGCAGATGCTGATGCAGTGGGTCTGGGGAGGGCCTGCTATTTTGCATTTCTAACAAATTCCCAGGTGATGCCTAGGCTGCTGGTATACTGATCACACTCTGAGTAACAAGGTCTTCAGTTTGTCTTGAAAAAAAAAAAAAGAAGGCATGGAGAAAAACACCTGGTTTGGGGTCATCTGTATGTGATTTTCTCCCTTAACTGCTAAGTTATTTAAAGAATTATTGCAACTTGAGTAGAATATTTCTTTGTAAATCTTCAGTGCTTATAATTTGTTTCTTGTTGTAAAAGCAGTACATGCTCAGATTAGATAACTTTGAAAGTACATATGAGTATAAAGGAGAAAATAAAAATTATAATCCATGCAGAGATAAAAATTGTAAATAATTATAGTGTCTCTAACTAATTTTTCCACCTTGCATATAAACTACAAATTTGAATAATAATGATTACTTCGTTTTGGACTTCAACATTATGTTGTCAGTATTTCCTTAAGTCATTAAAGACTGAAACTATAAGGCCCTGGCTGCTGTGGCTCAGTGGGTTGAGTGCTGGCCTGCCAACCAAAGGGTCACCGGTTCAATTCCCAGTCAGGGCACATACCTGGGTTGCAGGCCAGGTCCCCAGTACAGGGTGTGCTAGAGGCAACCACACATTGATGTTTCCCTCCCCATCTTTTTCCATCCCTTCCCTTCCCTCTAAAAATAAATAAATAAAATCTTTTTAAAAAGACTGAAACTATACAATACCTAACAATAACATCGACACCAAAAAGCCCCAGAAGCTTGGGATTATGTAAGCCACTTTTTCTATTACCAAAATTCTTTCTGTTTCCACAATCACTTCCTAATCATAAACAGATAGCTAACTGCTCTACTAAATTATTTTTATTGTTATTCTATTACAGTTGTCCCAATTTTTTGTTTCCTATGCTAAAAATTCACTTAATTAAAGGAATAACTCAAAACAAGCCTCAGATCATTCTTATTTGAAAGAAAATGAGAAAAAGAAAAATAGTTTGTTACCCACTCCAAAATGTATTTTTCTAAACAAATTTTTTCACAATTAGGAAAAACAAAATTTTAAGCATGAATTGGTGCTTAGTGGATTTCTACCTTCATTTGTATATGTACTTGATAGGTGTGAATTGTTTTGTGTGTGTTTTACCTGTTATCAGTTATTTAAAAACAGAGAAAAGGCTCATTTCTAATATCCAACAATTGTTTCAAAAAAGTAACAAGGGATAAAAGAAGAATGGGACCAGACAGGCTCTGACACAGCCTTCTGTTTAACGCCTTGTGAGGTTTTAACTAAGTAAATTCTAAGAATGTCAACTGGATCTGAAAGGACTCCAGGGCCTCTCTGCTACTTTTACTTCAGTACTACTTGTAGCAGCGATAAAACTCTCCTGCTTTCATGTTAGCAGTTCAGGAAATAAAAGTAGAAATACTTAACATTGAAAAGCACCTGTCTTGAGACTCTCAGAAAGCTCCAAATATCCATATACACCACAGCATAATTTTTTCCATAAAACTCTTATTTTCTGGCTAAAAAAAAAATAACCACTTCTTAAAGATTCCTTTGCTTTTCAGTACTAGCTGTTGTCTGTCTTTTAGGTCCCCATTTTCCACAAGCAAACAATTATTACCATTTCATGAGTGGACTATTTAGCTGATGATGAGAGCAGAAAACAGGAACCTGTATCTGTGTGGGTGAGGGGCAGTCAGCTTGGCTCACTTACTAGTTAAGTGGACATTCTTTGGATTCAATTCAAATTCGGCACCAGCAAAATGAGAGACACTATGTCACTGGTTTTTAGTATCACTCGCAAAGAGTTGAAATGACAGATACTGAAACCTGAAAATGTCCAAGAACTTTAGTGGCATTAATTTATGGCACACTTGGGTCAAGCCAAGCAATATAGGAAGTTCTAGAATTTTACTGCACACTGCCCTCCATTCATGGACAGAACTGCTTCGCAGGACCAATCCCTCCCAAATCCTTGAAGTCACTTGTGTGGACTTATTTTGCTCTAAGAATTCTTTCAACAAAATTTAGCGAGCTGACTCCAATGGGCAAAGCACAGATAAACAAGGCACAACCCTCTGCCCCAAAGAACTCAGTGGAAGAGAAAGTGAAAACAGCTCAGAGTAAGCCCTGTGAGAACGGCACTCACAGGGTGCTATGGGGATGCTGAGAAGCTTATATTACATAACTCAATTTCTTCACCAACACAATGGGGCACAATCCATTGCTACCTCACAAGGCTGTTTTGAGGGCCTGTGCTAGACATTTGAAAGGATGAGAAGAACTATAAAGTACCTTACAAAGGGACAGCCCGGTTCTGGGTGACACGAACGAAAACAAGAAGGGCCTATAGGCGTTACCATCAGCGTAGAGAAAAGACAGAAGAGCAAGGAATGGAAAAGTTTAAGAAAAAACAGGAACGGCAAGCAGGTGGGAACAAAGCTCAAAAGGGGAGGTGACTCTGAGATTGCTGGCTGAGAGGGACGAGGAGCAGAGCAACTTGACAGGTGCTGCTCAGTAGGCTGCGCCCTCTAGGCTGCCTGCATCCCTTTGCAAGAAACAGGGCTGACCTGAAGAATAGTCCTTCTAGGCCTAAAGGGACTCCATTGAGAAACTGAACTTCCTAACAGATGCTTTTCGTCTGGCCAAGGTTAAAGCACCGTGTTTTCACTAACCTTTATCCTGTAGCTCTGATTCCTTTCTTCAACAGAGCTCTAAATCCTGGTGTTTCAATTCTGGCAGAGACAAATGCAACATGTTCAAAGGGGGTTATAGAAAAACCCACAGAGACCATCTGTTAGGGGCTGAATTGTGTTCCTCCACCAATTCATATTGAATGGGGGGGTTGCATTCCTCACCCATAGTACCTCAGACTGTGACTATATTTGGAGATTGGGCCTTTAAAGAGGGAATTAAGTTAAAATGAGGTCGCCAGGGTGGGACCTAAACCAACAGAACTGCTGTCCTTGTAAGAAGAGATTAGAACACACACACAGAGGGAAGACCACATGAAGATGGACAAGATGGCCCATTTACAAGCCAAGGACAGGGGCTTCAGAAGAAACCAACCCTGCCGGCACCTTGATCTGAGGCTGCTAGCTTCCAGAACTGTCAGGGAATATATTCCTGTTGGTTAAGCTACCTAGTTAGTCTGTGGTACTGCTATGGCTGGCATAGCAGACTCATATACATCTTACTACAAATAGATGGCACAGAATAAGAGGAGACAAACAGCTGGTAAGAGAATGGGAACAGGGAAAAAAAGTGGGTTTTTTTTTTTTTGGTTTTGCTTTTTTAGGAATAAGGAAAGTTCAAGCACCCAAAGTGAAATGGCAATTAGTGTTCAAAGAATAAAAAGGTACGCCACAAGGTGGGAGAAGATAGTTGCAAAACACATCAATGGTTCACACTCAGTGTCATAATAATAAAGGGCTGTTATCCAAAACATACAAAGAACTGTTAAAACACAACAGCAAGAAAACAAACAAGTTGATTAAAAAAAAGGGGGGGCAAAAACACCTCACCAGAGAAGATATACAAATGGCAAATAATCCTATGAAAAGATGCTCCATATCATATGCCATCAGGGAAATGCAAGGCAAAACAACAGTGAGATATCACTACACCCCTATCGGAAGGGCCAAAACCTGGAACACCGACAACACCAAATGCTGGCGAGGATGTGGAGCAACAGGAATTCTCAGTCACTGCCAGTGGGCTGCTTTGGAGGCTAGTTTGTCAGTTTGATATGAAACTAAACGTACACTTACCATAAGATGCAGCAATCACTCTACTTGGTATTTACCCAAAGAAGTTGAAAATTTATGCCCACACAAAAACCTGCACACAGATATTTATTGCTGCCTTATTAATAATTGCCAAAGCTTGGAAAGGACCAAAATGTCCTTCTGTAGGTGAATGGATAAATTGTGGTACACTCAGACAATGGAATATTACTCAGTTCTAAAGGGAAATGAGTTATTGAGCCATGAAAAGACACAGGAAACTTAAAATGCATCTTACTAAGTAAAAGAAGCTAATGTGAAAGGGCTACATACTATGTGATTCTAACTACAGCCAACCCTTGAACAACACGGGTTTGAAATGCACAAAATATGTGTTAATTGACTGTTTCTGTTAGTGGTAGGCTTCTAGTCAACAGTAGGCAACTAGTAGTTAAGTCTTGGGGATGTAAGAAGTTATATCCAGATTTTCAACTGCGTGGGGCTGGTGCAGGGCTCAACACCCCTAACCCATGTTGTCATTCCTGGGTCAACTGCACACAACATTTTGGAAAAGGCAAAACTATGGACAGAGTAAAAAGATCAACGGTTGCCAGGGGTTGGGGGAAGTGAGGTTGAGTAAGAGGAGCACAGATGAATTTTAGGGCAGTGAAACTATTCTTTATGATACAATAATGGTGATATATGTTATTACACATTTGATCAAATTCACAGAATGGCCAACACCAAGAGTGACCCCTAAGGAAACTATGGACTGTAGGTGATAACGTGTCAATGCAGGTCATCAACTGTAACAAACGTCCTACTCTAGGGGGACGTTGATAATGAGGGAGGCTGTGTATATGTGGGGGCAGGAGTACATGGGAAACCTTTGTATCTCCCATTTAATTTTGCTGTGAACCTAAAGCTGCTCTAACAATAATGTCTATTTAAAAAGGCAATTAGTGGCTCCCTCTCTTTTTTATTATTGATTTTAGAGAGAGGAAGAGGGAGAGGGAGGGAAGAGGAGAGAGAGAAAAACATCAATTTGTTGTTCCACTTATTCATGCATTCATTGGTTGATTCCTGTATGTACCCTAACTGGGGATCAAACCTGCAACCTTGGCATTTTGGGACCACCCTCTAATCAACTGGGCTACCCGGCCAGGGCCAATGGCTCCCTGTCTTTACTTCCAAAAACATTTGACCACATTGGTGGTTTATCACACTTAGCTGTTGCTGAACCTGACTGTCCCCAATGGACTTGAGGGTCCTCTAGGGCAGGGAGCATTGGCTACCTTTGTTCCTCGGACATCTGGGGTGGCCCTGAACACATAAGAGGAAATATATGATGTATTGTTTTTCCTGTTGCCGAATAAGGAAACAAGGCTGAGTCGCAAAAAAAGATTCTTTTTCCTCCTGCATTTTAAAAGCAGATTTAATTGAGACAACTGGGCAAAGACTTGAAGTGATTGAAGTCTCCCCCAAACTGTTCACTTATCCCTACTTAGGCCAAGGCCCCATGCGATGAGGCAGTCATATGGGGCCATAATGTGCCGCCATTGCAGAAATGGGTTTTTACTTCATACATTGCCACCATGTTCCTCTAAAACTTCCTCTCAATCTATTATGCTTTCTTGTTACATTCTGGAGCACTTATTATAACAATGCAAAAGTCACACAGAAATAAGATTTTAAAAATATTATGTAGTTACAGTGAGCAGGCAGTCAACACTTCACCAAAGTGAGTAACAGTCCTTTACCATTTTAAATGGAAGGGAAAAAATACCAAATTGGGTTAATTCACATTATGGACTAATGGCCTGTTAACTTTCGTTTCAAAGCAAGGCACAGGAAAAAGCTTTGACAAGCGCTATTTTACACCGTAACAATAAATAAACCTCTTTCAAATAATTTGTATGTGTTTTTTCCAAGTCAAACTGCCAAGTTTCAAACCAAAATTAGAAGCGCCGCCCCGTTACAACCCTAAAATATGGGCTTTATAATGGAAATGGTAAAACAATCTCAGCGAAGGAAATGCTGCTAGGTAGTGACAGTAAAGGAGAATCTACGGAAAATAGTTCCCGCGCCAGTTCCAGGGCACTGTTGACAGACGATGCTAAGATTCCCCATTCTCAGTAATATAGCCGTGTGCAACAACTGTCATTTTTCACAGGACTTTTGATGTTCACATCTATGGGTGCTCTGGCTTTGGTCCAAATGGACTAGACTTGCCCTCTGGATCTCACAGACTTTCAACTCATTTTTATAGCAAGTCGCCCTTGAACAGCAAGTCGGAAGAGAGCAATTTCACTCCAGCTTATAAAGTAAGGAGTGATCTTTATGCATGTTAAATTAATTTACATTTATGGAAGTTTTCCCTGTCATTGTTCACCTAATGACTCTAAGAATATTCTTGTTCTCCAATTGTTCCCGGTGGACTACAACCTGTGTTCAATTCTCTTCTACTTAGAAACCATCTAACTGATGGGTTCGAGAGCGCCCAGGACAGGCCTTCTCACACCTGGCTCTATGTCAGAATTGTCTGGGTGACTTTCCAAAGAGCTGAATTTCTTAAACTCCACCTCATACCCAAATTAGAATCTCTGGGTGTGGCATCCATGGATTTAAGCTTTGACATGCCCCCAGGTGGCTCTGAAGAGAGAGCTTTTCAGATGTCACTTGGTAGGACCACAGGTAAGCATGACCCAGAGATCCAGTTTATATCCAACCATTAACAAATACCCTAACACCACTAAGCATTACTGAGTGATCTCAAAACACCCCGAACAAGGAAATTTCAGCTAATTCAATCATTCCTAAAGTGAAATTTAGGAGTAATAAATAAGCAGAGTAAACTGAAAGAGAAAATAGCTCCAATAATTAAAATTCCATAAATAAAAGAAAAAGCTGTGGAACATTAAGTGGAATGCCTTCTAACAGACATACATTTTGTACCCTTCTCTTGCTGTATTTTCTTTAGCCTTCTGACATGTAAAAGAACCCATCAATAATTCACTTAGTGCCATTTTGGCCCTAAACTCCTGGATAGTGTATTTAGCAGGAGCAAGTAACCAAAAAAGGGTCCCTATTCTGAAACGTGTGAAATGGAACTACAGTGAATCACATGAGTACACTGACTCTGTCAACAACTATCCCCCTTTGGCCAAGCAAGAAGCTTCCACGTGCCTGCTCTATCCCCTCATTATTTTCTGGGACAGAAATGAATGTTCTCTGAAAAGCCAGGGCAAGTCTCCAGTGACTTTCCAGGTCACTCCTACATGGCTCCAAGTGTCACCAGACTTGAAAACTGCTGATCATGAGACTGATTCAGACCCTCATATAAGAGTTTTGGAGATGTTTGGAAGAGGAGCCTAGCCCTGCAGTGTCTAAGAACATCTAGGGAACAATCTGGGATGGCTAGATTCAGAAGAAGCAACGGGGGAACAAGTTTTACTATACCGACACTCAGAAAGAGGTAACAAACCCGGCAGAAACAGACAATGGACTCGTCACAGAATCCGTACTTAATTCTCTTAGCTCATAATGCCTTAAGGAAACGTCCTTGGAGGAAAGAGAAAGAGCTATTAATAATACT